>JBCFYV010000100.1:60954270-61554270 GCA_039000515.1 Timema cristinae
GCCCACGTCTGCGCAGTAACCACCAGTGGGCGTGGCTTGGTGTTAGCAATAGTCGCAGCCTAAGTTCCCCTAGTGTAGACCATGTCAATCAACACCTCAAGTGGTGACGTCACGCCACGCTTGTCAACACAGGCATTGTTCCTTTGTGTCGGCCCAACATGTATTTAATGATGTACTTTGTACTGGACCTATGAAATGTCACCATAACACCACTTCCCTGCTCTCCTGGGAGACCAGCTGTGACGGAACAAACGTACTATCGAAGTGGAAATAGCGTCGGTAGTTCCATTTATGATTACATTTGAAACTATTTCTAACGTCGTTGTTTTGTTTAGAAAACGTACCTCGTTGTCACCGTAAAGCTGATGACACGGCAAGTAATCAAAATGGTAGGCCTACAACCAGTGGCACAGTCAATTGTAGGCGGACATTTTGAAGGGACGGTATAATTTCTCCCGATAAAGAAGCTTGACTTTGAGAGAGATGTCATAAGTTGGTGAAATACATATTATAGGCAGCACCACCACCATGTTTTGTCAGATGTGCACGGCGGGACACGAGCCAAGGTCCTCATTTCGAGTGACACACCCTCTTGGCACAGTGGCAAGTGACCAGGGTTCACATCTTGGACCATCATCGAAACTTTGAGCGGTGATAGGCTATCTCATGTGTGTCATTATTATAGTCGTATATACTGTCAGCCAATATAAACCACACATGAAGACACGTGGACCTATGTGTTAACACTCAGTTGAGATCGAACTGCGGTCTTTAGGATTCGAATCCACTAGACTCCATCTGACCAATACTGGTCATCGTACTCTCCGTCTACCCTGACAGGCCTTACCTTGACTCATTACACTATGGTCCTATCTTACAAGCAACACCATAGTGGAACCAAGCAAGGTCGCAGTCTTACCTTAACTGATTACACTATGACCCTATCTTACAAGCTACACCATAGTGGAACCTAGCAAGGTAGCAGTCTTACCTTGACTGATTACACTATGACCCTATCTTACAAGCAACACCATAGTGGAACCAAGCAAGGACGCAGTCTTACTTGACTGATTACACTATGACCCTATCTTACAAGCTACACCATAGTGGAACCTAGCAAGGTAGCAGTCTTACTTTGACTGATTACACTATGATCCTATCTTATAAGCTAAAGGTAGCAATTTACCTTAATTGATTACACTATGACCCTATCTCATAAGCTACCCCATTGTGGAACCTAGCAAAGTAGTTGAAATTTTCCATTCTGAAAAGTCCAAACAAAACTCCACATAGAGTCTGTTCATGATAGGTTTTTACCTGGATGACAGTTTAAAAATCATATGTTTAGGTTTTGGGTTGCCAACACTTGTAAAAGATCACTGTTTTGTTATAAACGACAAGTTTTTTAAAATTTCGTGTTATATTTTACATTTAAAATAACGTAAACTTAAGTTTTCTTACACTGTTTCATAACTTTTAATAATTTCTTTTCACCCAATCCAAAACAATATTTTAAATATAATTAAAAGTACTTATTCTTCGTTTTGGAACGTTATTTATAATGTGTAATATAGTGCATACATCAATACCGTTTAATACAGGCATCGTATTTATTTGGAAAAGAGAAAATACTTGCCATTTTTTACGAAAATAATACATTATTTTTTAATTATTTTATCGTATTTTGAAATATTTAACTGAATAAAATATTTTTATCAACTGCGTGGGTGCACATTTGTAAAAAAGTTTGTTTGCGTCATGATCAACCACATGGTTAAGTTTGTCGGTCGCCATTTTGAATCTTTGGTAGTTAGACCTTTTGTGAAAATGCTGTGAATAATAATGGTTTTAAGTGGAATAAAACGATAACTAAGTTTTGTGCCCGACCTCAAATAAATATAAATAATATTGGCCTAAATTACTGTGGTTAACTATCACATTCATACATTACCATCTGTTTTCATTACAGTCATCCAAAGTGACATGTCAGCTGTTGGCGAAGGGATATATTAGGGACTATTTCTACTAACGTTTTGAGCTGTCATCTAAGTAAACTAACGTTTTTAATATATTATATTTATATTGCTCACTAAGAGAGAAACGAAAGGTAACTGATTTAGGAGCGTAGAATAAATCTTTGTGAATCGAGTGAGGTAATTTAATAGAGAAGGTCACGAGCACAAGTTATTATGTCATCTGTATTTTCCTCGTCGCTTGTGCGTTCTCCTACTGACAGACAGACAGGAACCCACTTGGTCTCTGGCGTTGAGGAATTTCTGATCGACTATTCTAGAACCTTGAGTCACGTTTCTTTTAATTCCAAGTGCGATAATTTTTTTAACAATTATTTTACCTTTTGAATGATTGACCCACACAGCATGTGATAGGGATATTAACCAAACGGTCAGATGGAACGAGAAACAAGATAGTTGTGCGCTCGGCCGTACGAGCGTCTGACCGCAAATCGGCACTGGAAACGTCAACAAATATTAAGCCGCCAGTGTTGACGATCTATTTCCAATATCATAACCGGTGTACATACAATATAATTCTCGTTTGAAGACAACTCGCGGCGAGCACAGGTCCGTGATCAAGAGTCTGTGTAGAGTCTGTTAGGGTCCGGCCAGACTGGCGAGCGAGCGCGTGATTAGCAGATAGCTCGCGATAGTTGTTGACGAGGAGGCAAAGGTTCGAATCTTGGCTCAGGGAACTGAGGGTGGTTTTTGACAAGTGATTTATTGTTGTGCTTTGCCCATCTCCGCTTCACGATAATGGTGATTATTATTTGTAAAGGCCTACTTTGATTATAATAGTTTAAGTATTTTAACGTATCAGTTTAACATGATTTATGATCTTACCAATTAAATTAGGTCGTTAGTATCAAGTGTGCTAAACTTATCGATATTTATATTTAAAAAAAAGTCAAATATCATGTCGAACTGAGAAGTTTTCCTAGCACTCATGAACCAACATCAATGTATTGCCTAGCGCCTGTAAACTAGACTGTTCCGGCTCGAGCGCTGGCTCCAGTCTGACCGTACCCACAGTCAGAGAACGTGTGGACATTGTTGTGACGGTGTTCCCGATGTCGGAACAAAGTGGTTGAGGTCTCTGACAAACGTGGCAGGAGCAAAGGTTGTGTGTACCCCAGGAGACACCTGAAATGTGTGTACCAGTTGTATTCCATATAAAACTAGCAAAAGTACCCGGCGTTGAAAGAAAGAACAAAAAAATATTTATTTTATTTCTTTGATTTTAATTAATTACAAAAAATATATATAATCAACAATTTAAATTCCGGCTTCTGGGTGCATATGTTTGTGGTCAGCGTACTAGTTTTTAAATGGCAGCCTCTTTGTTCGGTAGATATTACGCAATGCTCGTGTCATAAAACTCTCCATTTTATTAATATAGATAATCAAACCCCCCTCCCCCATCTCACCCCCTGAGTAACGCGATATAGTAAAAGGTTGCCCAAATACCTGAAGAAAGAAAAACAATAAAAAAAAAGATATAAATATATCAAATATAAGTGGTGAGCCCCTCTCGCCCCTGATAAAACACTATAACTTCGTTTCTTTTTATATTAATAATTTAAGAAGTTTTTAAAATAAATATCAAAGTGATTAGCCAACAAAGCGGCCTTGAATTCCGTAAAACCATAAAAGAGATTATATGTTGCTGATCAATTTTATAAAAATATATTCTTAATATTATATCAAATATTCAAATGATATTTCTTTATCTAGGCATAATCATTAGATTAGTTAAGTAAACAGTTATTTCTTAAAACAATACAAATATTACATTTTGTCGGAATGCAAAGGTTAGAAAAATTGGTTGGTAAAATAAAGAAATAACAAAATAATGTAAATTTTGATGGTAATTTTTTCCTTTTAATTTTCCATGTTTTAAAGGGTATATTTAGTGTTTTCATATTATTTTGCATAAAAATCCTAGCCTAGCAATCAGGCAACACACAGCATTACATTTCTTATCAATACTGGCCCCCAACCCCCCTACATCTGCACCTTTACACGAGTTATTCAAATAATTAAAACATAACATAAACTCACTTGTAAATAATCATTGGTGAAATTTGGGTTTCCCCTTTCAAAACTATCAATTAACGGTCGGAGACTGGATGTTGTGTCTGTTCTAGATATAAGTTAGTTTGTAAGTCGTGTGTGGATATAATCAGTTGGTTTAAATGACAATAATACGGCCTAGTTTCATATTAAAGAAGGATTCAGTAACCTGATTTAAAGAAATTGGGAGATTCAGACACCTCATGAATTATCTCAGATATATCGGAAATTACATTTACAGAGGCCAAGATTGGAAAAATGAGAATTTCCATAACATTTCCAGGCCTGCAATAAATATTTTTAAACTCCAGGTTTTCCAGCTTTTCCATGACGCATAGAACCTTGATTTATATTTATAGGTTGGTAGGCCTGCGTCCAGTTGGCACCCCTGGTTTGTAAAGGGAGGCAGTGCGGTTTGCCGGTTAGCGCCTGAGGCCGGCTATATTTGTCCCGCGAGTGTGCATGTGTGAATGTGTGTGTGTGTGTGTGAAGCGACAGACTCGCGTTCAAAATATTGTCCTGTCCTGTCGCATCTCCCAGAATAAAACCTCGCCAACCTACACAAATACCAACACTACAACAAAAAAGGTGTTCCCGTACGGAAATACCTACTAAGCGACGAATTAAACGCTATTTATATAAAGAGAGAGAGAGAGAGATAGGTTCTTGATTCAATCCTCGACAGGGTCAAGTAGCTCTTCATTCGTCCTGACTCCGTTACTGACCCACAGGGTCGAACCCCGTACCTCAGGGGGCCGTAGCCAAGATCTCTGACCACTAACTGGTCCAAACCACAATAAACCTCCGTAAATGCGCCAAAGTTGTTCTTATAGCAATGAAAATGTTTAGGGACGCCCCGACGATGTTTTTATCCTAGAACCAAAGTTTGTTAGTCATAAAAGAACAAACGTGCTCCCAACAAAGAAATTAAACAGTTGAAAACAATTGAAGACTCGTTTGTTCACCCTAGGGTCCGTTAGCTTCCTCCGAGCGATAAATCAACACCCTAGGGTCTGGTTGCCGTGCAATGTAATATACTGAACTGCTTCTCTTTTATATAATATCGATATGTATTATAGTATATTTGAGAATAAGTGTACCCGCATTAGCCTGGGAAAACACCTCTCGATGCTCTCGACCAAGATTCGAACCTGGACTTACTTCACCAGTCGACAGTGACTGGCGCCTCAGACCGTGTGTGACCACCGGCATCTTGCAGGCCAAGGACGCAGGAGACCCTCCATTTCCATTATAAACATAACAAAGTAGAGAGCAGGGACTTGTCACTCCTGACAGTTGGCAGTGCTCGCTACTCTGTGTGTGTCTCCCACAAGAACCATTAGCAATGTTTGCTATACACGTGGTGCAGTACAGGAGGACCCATCCCAGAGATCCGTGTCCTTAATCACCAATGGGAAACTATAGCAGGATTTTGCTAAATGCCTGTGATTGATCCACCTTCTGCCGAGACCACGATCAACTTAACTTTAACTTAACGTAACGTTCACTTAAAGTTAAGAAAACAGATGTGTGATCACGATTCACGTAACTTAACTTAACGTAACAACTCGAACCAAACATCTTCATTCTGGAGTATGTGGTTTGATCTGTGATTTGTACTATTTGTATTTGTGTGTATGATCTGTGAATGTTTACTGTTTTCTACTGTTATTATTATTATTATATATTAATAATTATTAGCACCGCGTCTTACTACCCGTTCGGGTTATACACACTTACGCTAATGTGTAATGGTAGGGTGATTGTGAGTTGAAATGGAGGACCTACAGTTTAACGTGGGATCCGAACCACGGTGGACGCCTATCATTCCACACATTCTACAAGTTGTGATTAATACACGTCTTGTCAGAGGGGAAGGAAGGGTTTGGTAATCAACTCTACAGATATTATAAATATGTATTTATCATTCAACTTTTTTTGGGCAGATTTTAATGCTTTTACAATCGTGATTGTGTTAGTTGCTTTATATTTTAATAACAAGGATCTCTAATAAAGCAATATATAATTCAATTTATTTAATAAATGCTTTGTGGTTTTAACTTCTTTAGAATGTTTGAATTGAGTCTGTTCTATAACGTTCTATAATGATACGATACTAGCGCTTATTTTAATTAAATGTCCTATCACTAGAACTAAAGAGAAGACCTTGGTCTTAAAACCAACAAATGAATTACTAAATAGCCCTGTATACGTCACTCGCATAATGATTGGCTGGCTATGTCACGTGATACCCTTCATGTAACGTTCACGTGACGTGAAAGACCTCCCAGGACATCTCTACTTAGTTAAAGTTAAGTTGATCGTGATCCCGGCATTAGCCGTCCGTAGCGACATTTCTAGATGCCACTTTTAACGATACATTTGTCCGAACAAGCACCATTGCTTTTTAAATAAAATTATCTGCTATTTTTGGATGTTCAATCCCTTGAAAGATTTCAGACTCTAATGCTGAAATAGTGTCAAACCACCATCCATAGCCTATCCTGTCCCCTTTAGAAAAAAATAAAAATAAAGTAAGATTTACATTTTTCATTTGAGCAGAAATTGGAAACGGACTAATATCATATAGTTCTGTGTTTCGTCAGATATGAAGTTAACATCACAATGTTGTAATAATCTGTGAGTTTTGGTTTCACCGGTATTTTGACCAGAGCTTCACAATGTTGTATTAATCTGTGAGTTTTGGTTCACCGGTATTTTGACCAGAGCTTCACAATGTTGTATTAATCTGTGAGTTTTGGTTTCACCGGTATTTTGACCAGTGCTTCACCTGTTGTATTAATCTGTGAGTTTTGGTTTCACCGGTATTTTGACCAGTGCTTCACCTTGTTTTATTAATCTGTGAGTTTTGGCTTCACCGGTATTTTGACCAGTGCTTCACCTTGTTGTATTAATCTGTGAGTTTTGGTTCACCGGTATTTTGACCAGAGCTTCACAATGTTGTGGTATAGTAATGAAATAGCAAAGCACTACTGCAACAATAAAATAAAGGTGACATGAGCTACTTTGTATCATAAGGGACCGTGTTAGTAGTCTCTCGGGATGGCTTCGTGCCATCACGAGTCGGTTTTTGGAACGGTAGCATCCACTGTAGAGATATTTCGCGGCGGATTGTGTAATAAATTGCGACCAAACTAACAGGCGGAGGATTCGCAAAGCGGTCAGAATGATGTCGGAGACTAACATTAGGTGTGTTCAGAGAACAGTGTTTCTCAAACTGTGGTGCGTGTAGGCCTACCTTCAGGGGTAAGCGACGCGCCACCGAAGCTATATTCATCATTAAATAAATGGTAAGGTGAACCTAAAATTGGAGACATTCACTCAAAACTCGTGAGATGTATGAAATTAAATAATTAACATTGTTTTAGAATAAACATAATATAAAAACATATCATAGCATTTCAATAAAGAGCATACGAGAAATGATTTACACTGTTACAGAAACATTGGGGAAAAACTCCATCAACTCCCAATTTCCCAGACATACATCTAAAATATATAATATCGGAAAAATATTGGTTTTATAAAAATATACTTCAAATAAAAGTTTAATTTTTAATATTCATAAAGGTTTAATGTTAAGTTATTTCTTATCTCAAAGAATTGCGGAGATATGATAAAAAAAAATTGGAGATATCCCCTTATTTAAATTTTCCCAGAAAAATTAGGGGCACCATTTTGTTTGTGATGTTAAACCGTGCATAGGTACAAATTTTAATCAAAATCATTTGAACTGAAAATCGCCTTTTCTCCTTTCGCTCTTAATTTTAAGGTTGTATATCTAATTCAGAAAACACCTCCGGGTAACTTTACGAAAATACCAAGTTTTAGTCCGATCGGTAAAATAGTGTCTGTTGTAGGCGGGATACAAACAGAGGAACCACGGAACATCCATCAACATCCCGACTGCAACTTCTTTGGCGATCTTTCCGAGGGGTCGAAAGAAAGTACAAATATGAGTCTGATAAACAAATGAACTCGGATCTTGACGTGATGTCAACATTTGTAACGTCCGTCTATACTTAACAAGATGACCGGTGTTTATTTCAAGGGTACACTGGGCAGACCATGGCCCCACACGGGGTACTAGAACGGAGAAAGATTATAAATTACAGGTTTAGAGAAATATATCTGGTAGGATTTTTGACAGGCATAACACTCTCGACCAGTTACTAAAACTACTTTCATGTATTCATACGTCAAGTAATGTAACCTGAAGCTATCACTTTTGATAGATAATAAATACCGATTAATTAAAACTAGGCGTAAAATGTTACCTCGATGATGATATAAAAAAATGTGTATGTTCCAAACACACACTCTGGTGTCAGTACTGACTATCAGCAAGTTATATTATTTAGACCAGGTGATTAGGAGTGTGTCAGCATTCTCTTGTCACAGTTGAGCTCTGTTTGCAATAGACGGGGGTCGAGCCCACAACCAACCGCTACCCAGTGGCGTACCAACGCCTTTAGGGGCCCGGAGCGGGAGTTCCCCCCCTCCCCCCATATTGTACCTCTACTATTGGCTCCACAAAACCAAGGCTTAATCTTATACCCGTAACAACTATTGGGGGAAAAAAATACGTGTAAAGAACTAAAACTATGTAAGTATTATTAGAATTTAAAGGAAAACTAAAATTAAAAACACAGGATTTGCGTTTTTGATTATTTTTTTCAAATATGTAGTTTTTATTTCGATTAAAAGTAATGGCATGTAGAAAAAATGACTAATTTTTCAACTAACTTCAGTACTGGATCCGTCCGGATGTGTTGAACATTATTATATTCGTTAACAACATTTACAAACAGTTTTCCAGTCGTATGAACAAAAGTTAGTGGAATGATTATGAACTCTGAGGGGTTCCCTGCACCGTATCACCCACCACCTTGGAAACAAGAGAGGTGGGTTATGGTTGATGGGCCCTCAGAGTCAAGATGGAGAAAGGCGGACTGCCCTGCAGCCCTCTGGTACCATCTGGGTGATGGTGTTCCCCGGCAGTAATGGGAATAGAATAGTTTAGTAATTTAGCTTAGCTTAGCTTAGTTAGTAGTTAATATAGATAATTAGGGACGGGGGAACTAGATAGGGGGTAGATTAGGAAATTCAGCTGCCAAGGGTAGAAAGTAGGTGGGGCACCAACTCTGATAGGGCGCCTCCCCAGGTGGTTATTATGGGGATGCCCACCTCTGCTGAGCGCTTGGCGGACTCGGGAGTGAAATCCCGGGCATTGTGAAGGGCCTAGCGGGGGAGGGTACCGGGGCGTAATATACCCGGGTGGATCAAATTGAGCTAGGGGTAGTTGAATTTCATTAAGTTAAGAGCCAAAATATGTGTTGTAATGTTAAAAAGGAAAATTCATATTAAAATTGTGTAAATTAAGTAAAAGTTGTGTGGAAAAACGGCCCGGATTTAAAGATTGTAAGATACCGGGCCTGTAAACACTGAATAAATAAAATTTACAAACATTGTTAATTTCAAATGAAAGTGTTGTATTTAAGTTTTTTATGAGCTACATTTTTAATTTCTAATAAAACATCGTCTCGCGAGACTCCTCCCCAGCTGCCGCTACCAACCCTCTACTGGTAATGTTGGGGTCTAATCTTTCAACGGTCCCATTCTTTGTACCTCTGTGTAAACTGTTTAGTAGTTCGGTTCCGAGCGGATGTATCGGCGGCGAACAGTTCCAACTCACACATTCTATTGCGTGAACAAATAAATAAGTCCGCGGCGACTAATTAACAAACGAGCGTTGGAAGAAATAAACAAAATGTCCGTAAAGATTTAGTTTCTTATGTTCTATGATGAGATGAAGGACACGTGTTTGTGTGGTGGTTTCATTGTGATAAGTGTTGTGACCTGTGACCTCTGTGGACTTGGAACCAGGGCTTGTGATCGGCCGGTGGGACGATGCACCGCGGCTTACGGGGTAAGGATGAGGAGGGTGACACTACTAGACCGGTCTGACAGGTCCTACGGGGTAAGGATGAGGAGGGTGACACTACTAGACCGGTCTGACAGGTCCTCGACCAAGGAAGAAAACTCACTACGGTGGTTAAACGATCTGAGGCTTCAGACTCGTCATAGACTGAGGCTGTTTATAACGGGGAGCTAGGATTTACTGACAAGTTTTCAACTCTCCCTCCACGCAACTGCCGGGACAATCCTCTCTGACCCCCCGACACCAAGTATGATCCTCTCTGACCCCCCGACACCAAGTATGATCCTCTATGACCCCCGACACCAAGTATGATCCTCTCTGATCCCCTGACACCAAGTATGATCCTCTCTGACCCCCCGACACCAAGTATGATCCTCTCTGACCCCCCGACACCAAGTATGATCCTCTCTGACCCCCCGACACCAAGTATGATCCTCTCTGACCCCCCGACACCAAGTATGATCCTCTCTGACCCCCGACACCAAGTATGATCCTCTCTGACCCCCCGACACCAAGTATGATCCTCTCTGACCCCCCGACACCAAGTATGATCCTCTATGACCCCCCGACACCAAGTATGATCCTCTCTGATCCCCCGACACCAAGTATGATCCTCTATGACCCCCCGACACCAAGTATGATCCTCTATGACCCCCCGACACCAAGTATGATCCTCTCTGATCCCCCGACACCAAGTATGATCCTCTCTGACCCCCGACACCAAGTATGATCCTCTCTGACCCCCCGACACCAAGTATGATCCTCTCTGACCCCCCGACACCAAGTATGATCCTCTCTGACCCCCCGACACCAAGTATGATCCTCTCTGACCCCCCGACACCAAGTATGATCCTCTCTGACCCCCGACACCAAGTATGATCCTCTCTGACCCCCCGACACCAAGTATGATCCTCTCTGACCCCCGACACCAAGTATGATCCTCTCTGACCCCCCGACACCAAGTATGATCCTCTCTGATCCCCCGACACCAAGTATGATCCTCTCTGACCCCCCGACACCAAGCAAGCCCACCAGCTGACTCATGTTTTGAGGTTTATTTGTTTCTTCTGCTGAAAGATCCTGAAATAGTTTCAGTAATAAAGAACCGGAGGCTGTGATGTGGAGTGGCCCGTTACTATACTGTGAACAAGGCTTCACACTGAGCTGTGAACAGGGCTTCAATAGGTACACACACCATCAACCTCTGTGGTGACAAAGATGTTACGAGCATGCAGAACTGCAAGCAATGTGTCGGCGCTGACCTCATTCCATGCTCACGAACATTTGGTGATCGCCACAAATTGTTAGCGGGGAGAACACACACATTTATCTTCACAGCGATGTAAAGATAGTCGAGGAAAATTGGTCCAGTGTGTCAGTTGGTAAATAAACCTCGGGACTCCTTTGAACAACTGGACGAGATGTTCTCTGGCGTGGCAGGTCTTCTAACAACTGTCGCTCACGTTAGGTTATGTCAGGGGTCAGCCCCCTGATAAACTTGTAGACAGTGTCCAGCCGTGATGTGATTTACAAGCTCAGTGTACAATGGTATCATCCCCATATTGGCGATGTTTGTGTTTCTCTGAATGGTGGCAGTCTTACCTTGACTGATTACACTATGACCCTATCTTATAAGCTACACCATAGTGGAACAAACGAGGACCTCAGCCTGTGTTTGTATCGTGTCCCACGTGAGATTGGAGTCTAAGGAGGTAGGAATGTGACCCAGCCCTGAGATGTGAAATACACACAATGAACGCTACCATCGCAACGTACGCCCACGCGAGCTATGTAGCTCATTAAATAACTCCGTCTGGACGCTGACGTCTGGCGTCTCTTTTGGACTCTCCCTCTAACAGCTGCCGTGAGTGACGATATGGTCATCACAGGGGGGCGGAGCGGTCTGGAAACTGTGCTACGTGGAAGGGTTTTGTTCCCTTGCGTCGAGTGTCGGGTTAGCGGTCCGAACTTGTGTACAGCCGTTTGGGTGGGCGCGTGCATTTCAACCGCTCCGGGTAGTTCCTCTGGAGGCGCTGTGGCTAGAGCATTGTGGGCCACTAGTCTCCCGCATGGGGTACACTACCGGTTCAGGCCCCAGATCAGCGTGAGGTGTTCCCATTAGATGTTGCCATTCAGGAACGAGCGTTCGGGTTACACGTATATATGTACTAATTACGTTAGTGAGTAAGAAATGGTGAACGTTGAATTTATACGAAGTGTACCCGCATTTGCGTGGAGGGAGAGTTAAAATACCCTCAGGTAAAAAATTACCATCAGAACTCCCAGCCGGGGATCAACGCTAGACCTCTTAATACCGTGAACTCATATTATATTATGCTGACGCCCTAGTCCGTGTATCCAACGATGCGTGTTTTCTAATAAACAAATGACGGCAGTAAACGGAGAAAGTAGTGTGCCAGACCCCAGAAACACGGTTTATCAGAAGATGAAAAGATGTAACTTGTTGATCTGTAAAAATAACATGTTTGCTGGATATAAAAAGCAGGAGAGTGAAGTTTAAAAACCTAACAAGAGACGAACTAATATTTATACAAACTACAACTAGCGGGCCCTAATTCCCCAGCACTCAAACCGTCATTATGACGAGATGTGGGCCAGTTTGTAAATATTATCTACCTCTCTCTCCTTCGTGATGGCCTAATATTGGACTGTGAGGAACATTGACCTCGCCCTGGGGCGTCTCCAGTCCTCCTCCTTCTATTAGTACATGTCTCCAGTCCTCCTCCTTCTATTAGTACATGTCTCCAGTCCTCCTCCTTCTATTAGTACATGTCTCCAGTACTCCTCCTTCTATTAGTACATGTATCCAGTACTCCTCCTTCTATTAGTACATGTCTCCAGTCCTCCTCCTTCTATTAGTACATGTCTCCAGTACTCCTCCTTCTATTAGTACATGTCTCCAGTCCTCCTTCTATTAGTACATGTCTCCAGTCCTCCTTCTATTAGTACATGTCTCCAGTACTCCTCCTTATATTAGTACATGTCTCCAGTCCTCCTTCTATTAGTACATGTCTCCAGTCCTCCTCCTTCTATTAGTACATGTCTCCAGTCCTCCTCCTTCTATTAGTACATGTATCCAGTACTCCTCCTTCTATTAGTACATGTCTCCAGTCCTCCTCCTTCTATTAGTACATGTCTCCAGTCCTCCTTCTATTAGTACATGTCTCCAGTCCTCCTCCTTCTATTAGTACATGTCTCCAGTCCTCCTCCTTCTATTAGTACATGTCTCCAGTACTCCTCCTTCTATTAGTACATGTATCCAGTACTCCTCCTTCTATTAGTACATGTCTCCAGTCCTCCTTCTATTAGTACATGTCTCCAGTCCTCCTCCTTCTATTAGTACATGTCTCCAGTCCTCCTTCTATTAGTACATGTCTCCAGTACTCCTCCTTCTATTAGTACATGTCTCCAGTCCTCCTCCTTCTATTAGTACATGTCTCCAGTCCTCCTCCTTCTATTAGTACATGTCTTCAGTCCTCCTCCTTCTATTAGTACATGTCTCCAGTCCTCCTCCTTCTATTAGTACATGTCTCCAGTCCTCCTCCTTCTATTAGTACATGTATCCAGTACTCCTTCTATTAGTACATGTCTCCAGTACTCCTCCTTCTATTAGTACATGTCTCCAGTCCTCCTCCTTCTATTAGTACATGTCTTCAGTCCTCCTCCTTCTATTAGTACATGTATGCAGTACTCCTTCTATTAGTACATGTCTCCAGTCCTCCTCCTTCTATTAGTACATGTCTTCAGTCCTCCTCCTTCTATTAGTACATGTATCCAGTACTCCTTCTATTAGTACATGTCTCCAGTCCTCCTCCTTCTATTAGTACATGTCTTCAGTCCTCCTCCTTCTATTAGTACATGTATCCAGTACTCCTTCTATTAGTACATGTCTCCAGTCCTCCTCCTTCTATTAGTACATGTCTTCAGTCCTCCTCCTTCTATTAGTACATGTATCCAGTACTCCTTCTATTAGTACATGTCTCCAGTGCTCCTCCTTCTATTAGTACATGTATCCAGTCCTCCTCCTTTATCTCTATTAGTACATGTCTCCAGTCCTCTTCTATTAGTACATGTCTCCAGTCCTCCTCCTTCTATTAGTACAAGTATCCAGTACTCCTTCTATTAGTACATGTCTCCAGTTCTCCTTCTATTAGTACATGTCTCCAGTACTCCTCCTTATATTAGTACATGTCTCCAGTCCTCCTTCTATTAGTACATGTCTCCAGTCCTCCTCCTTCTATTAGTACATGTCTCCAGTCCTCCTCCTTCTATTAGTACATGTCTCCAGTACTCCTTCTATTAGTACATGTCTCCAGTACTCCTCCTTCTATTAGTACATGTCTCCAGTACTCCTTCTATTAGTACATGTCTCCAGTTCTCCTTCTATTAGTACATGTCTCCAGTACTCCTCCTTATATTAGTACATGTCTCCAGTCCTCCTTCTATTAGTACATGTCTCCAGTCCTCCTCCTTCTATTAGTACATGTCTCCAGTCCTCCTCCTTCTATTAGTACATGTCTCCAGTTCTCCTCCTATTAGTACATGTCTCCAGTCCTCCTATTAGTACATGTCTCCAGTCCTCCTTCTATTAGTACATGTCTCCAGTCCTCCTCCTTCTATTAGTACATGTCTCCAGTCCTCCTCCTTCTATTAGTACATGTCTCCAGTCCTCCTCCTTCTATTAGTACATGTCTCCAGTCCTCCTCCTTCTATTAGTACATGTCTCCAGTCCTCCTTCTATTAGTACATGTATCCAGTACTCCTTCTATTAGTACATGTCTCCAGTCCTCCTCCTTCTATTAGTACATGTCTTCAGTCCTCCTCCTTCTATTAGTACATGTATCCAGTACTCCTTCTATTAGTACATGTCTCCAGTCCTCCTCCTTCTATTAGTACATGTCTTCAGTCCTCCTCCTTCTATTAGTACATGTATCCAGTACTCCTTCTATTAGTACATGTCTCAAGTCCTCCTCCTTCTATTAGTACATGTCTCCAGTCCTCCTTCTATTAGTACATGTCTCCAGTACTCCTCCTTCTATTAGTACATGTCTCCAGTCCTCTTCCTTCTATTAGTACATGTCTCCAGTCCTCCTCCTTCTATTAGTACATGTCTTCAGTCCTCCTCCTTCTATTAGTACATGTCTCCAGTCCTCCTCCTTCTATTAGTACATGTCTCCAGTCCTCCTCCTTCTATTAGTACATGTATCCAGTACTCCTTCTATTAGTACATGTCTCCAGTACTCCTCCTTCTATTAGTACATGTCTCCAGTCCTCCTCCTTCTATTAGTACATGTCTCCAGTCCTCCTCCTTCTATTAGTACATGTCTCCAGTCCTCCTCCTTCTATTAGTACATGTCTCCAGTACTCCTCCTTCTTTTAGTACATGTCTCCAGTCCTCCTTCTATTAGTACATGTCTCAGTCCTCCTCCTTCTATTAGTACATGTCTCCAGTCCTCCTTCTATTAGTACATGTCTCCAGTACTCCTCCTTCTATTAGTACATGTCTCCAGTCCTCTTCCTTCTATTAGTACATGTCTCCAGTCCTCCTCCTTCTATTAGTACATGTCTTCAGTCCTCCTCCTTCTATTAGTACATGTCTTCAGTCCTCCTCCTTCTATTAGTACATGTCTCCAGTCCTCCTCCTTCTATTAGTACATGTCTCCAGTCCTCCTCCTTCTATTAGTACATGTATCCAGTACTCCTTCTATTAGTACATGTCTCCAGTACTCCTCCTTCTATTAGTACATGTCTCCAGTCCTCCTCCTTCTATTAGTACATGTCTTCAGTCCTCCTCCTTCTATTAGTACATGTATCCAGTACTCCTTCTATTAGTACATGTCTCCAGTCTCCTCCTTCTATTAGTACATGTCTTCAGTCCTCCTCCTTCTATTAGTACATGTATCCAGTACTCTTCTATTAGTACATGTCTCAAGTCCTCCTCCTTCTATTAGTACATGTCTTCAGTCCTCCTCCTTCTATTAGTACATGTATCCAGTACTCCTTCTATTAGTACATGTCTCCAGTCCTCCTCCTTCTATTAGTACATGTCTTCAGTCCTCCTCCTTCTATTAGTGCATGTATCCAGTACTCCTTCTATTAGTACATGTCTCCAGTACTCCTCCTTCTATTAGTACATGTATCCAGTCCTCCTCCTTCTATTAGTACATGTCTCCAGTCCTCCTTCTATTAGTACATGTCTCCAGTCCTCCTCCTTCTATTAGTACATGTATCCAGTACTCCTTCTATTAGTACATGTCTCCAGTTCTCCTTCTATTAGTACATGTCTCCAGTACTCCTCCTTATATTAGTACATGTCTCCCTCCTCTATTAGTACATGTCTCCAGTCCTCCTCCTTCTATTAGTACATGTCTCCAGTCCTCCTCCTTCTATTAGTACATGTCTCCAGTACTCCTCCTTCTATTAGTACATGTATCCAGTACTCCTCCTTCTATTAGTACATGTCTCCAGTCCTCCTCTATTAGTACATGTCTCCAGTCCCTCCTTCTATTAGTACATGTCTCCAGTCCTCCTCATTAGTACATCTCCAGTCTCCATATACATGTCTCCAGTCCTCCTTCTATTAGTACATGTCTCCAGTCCTCCTCCTTCTATTAGTACATGTCTCCAGTCCTCCTCCTTCTATTAGTACATGTCTCCAGTCCTCCTCCTTCTATTAGTACATGTCTCCAGTCCTCCTCCTTCTATTAGTACATGTCTCCAGTCCTCCTCCTTCTATTAGTACATGTCTCCAGTCCTCTCCTTCCTTCTATTAGTACAGTGTCCATCATCCTCCTTCTATTAGTACATGTCTCCAGTCCTCCTCCTTCTATTAGTACATGTATCCAGTACTCTCTTCTATTAGTACATGTCCATTCTCCTTCTATAGTACATGTCTCCTACTCTCCTATATTAGTACATGTCTCAGTCCTCCTCCTTCTATTAGTACATGTCTCCAGTCCTCCTCCTTCTATTAGTACATGTCTCCAGTACTCCCCCTTCTATTAGTACATGATCCAGTCCTCCTCTATTAGTACATGTTCCATACTCCTTCTATTAGTACATGTCTCCAGTCTCCCCCTTCTATTAGTACATGTCTCCAGTACTCCTCCTCTATATTAGTACATGTCTCCAGTCTCCTCCTTCTATTAGTACATGTCTCCAGTACTCCTCCTTCTATTAGTACATGTCTCCAGTCTCCCCCTTCTATTAGTACATGTCTCCAGTCCTCCTCCTTCTATTAGTACATGTCTCCAGTCCTCTCTCCTTCTATTAGTACATGTCTCCAGTCCTCCTCCTTCTATTAGTACATGTCTCCAGTCTCCTCCTTCTATTAGTACATGTCTCCAGTACTCCTCCTTCTATTAGTACATGTCTCCAGTCCTCCTTCTATTAGTACATGTCTCCAGTCCTCCTCCTTCTATTAGTACATGTCTCCAGTCCTCCTCCCCACCCTAAGCTCGTTTGGGAGGTTGGTTTCTGGGAAGAGGGTATGGCTGCTACCTGAACATGGACTGCACCTAGCGGTCTGTGACCAAGGTACATATTACCGCGCAGGAGCCAGAAGGAACACGCGTGGTTGTGTGAACCCCTTGTTGCCTAACAGTCAGGGGCAACTCCCGATCCTATCGTGCGATGTGTCGGGCTGACACAGAGGTCGGCAATCACGAGAGGAAACTTCAAGTTGATCTACAAGTCATCTTAGCTAGCAAAACTGTACCTTGTATTTATTTTATACTAGCCACGTAATGAATTGCATGGTTACCCATGCAACGATTCTCTTTGCTTCAAACAGACAGACAGAAAAATACTCTTTTAATGTTAGTTGTTCCGAGACAGTTTTTAATGAATTTATAACGCCAGCTTCTAGGTGCACATGTTTGCCCACAGGGTCTACTAATGTTAAAATGTCGGACCTCTGTATGAGGAAGATATCACGTAATGTTCACGACAGACAAACAAACTCGTCATTTTACTAATATGTTTATTTTCTACGAGGGTGTTTTTAAGGAATAAATAAAATATAAGATGACTATAATGACAACAAAGCAACAGCGGTAAGTTAGATTGGAGATAAGACGGATTATCGCAGGACATTCGGTAATTCGCCCGGGACCCCTCGGAGGCCCGTGGTCAAGTGCACCACTACACCACGGGGCGCGGTAATAAACCGAGTAAGACAAATATTTAGGAGAACGTCAGCTGTTGGGACGTTCAATCAGTGTCCGTCGTCCTATCAGTAAAACGCTGACTGTCCCGGTGGAGTGACGTTCCCACGGTGACAGAACCAGCCCGAGCTTCTCCCTGACCTGGGTCATATCCACCAAGGGTCAGTTTAAAATAGAACGGTAACAAAAAACAAAACCTCTCCCCCTCTCTGGTTTGTTGACTCAGCTGCATCGCCGCTTCTTCTCACTTCCGTCATGGCTAGGTTGGTAGCGCTCACTCGTCGCCAAATGCGACCAATCATTATTGTCCGCGACAAACTTCCAATCTAGCCAACAATACGTGTTTATCTGCGGTGTCTCGTACTAGCTACGTAATCCAGGGGACTGGGGAATCCGACAGAAGGGCCGCTAGTTCGATCTCAGTAAGCCTTAACTTCGTCATTAAAGTCGATTATATTGTTATTCTGAACAACAGTTGTCTCAGAACGTATATTCGTCCCGATGTTGGGTGTAAAGTTTCAAAGTTTGTTTGTAAGTTGTGTTCTTGAGTGGTTTGATGTTTAGAAACAAGGCGAAATTCAATCCTGCTCCTAGCATCGTCTTATGACCTTGAAAGAAGATCATGACGAGACAACAATTCATCTAACGCCTTGTTCGTTGTTTTCCTTCATTATTATTCATTTTATTTGAGGTACACACACATATATATATATATATTTTTTTTTTTTTTGCGCCGCGTCTTACTACCCGTCCGGTTAGTAAGACGCTTAGGTACTAACTAAGCGAATGATTTTAGTGATTAGGAAGGCTATATTTATAGGAAGTGTATCAGAATTTGCGTGGAGGGAGAGTGTAAAACCGTGTTGGAAGAAACTCAATACACCCGACCGAGATCCGAACCTCGATCCCCCGTCATCAGCAGTCCAGTTTACCGCGAGAGTAGCGCGTTAGACCACGCGAATACCGAAGTGGGTTTGAGGTATTTAAAGAGCCTGATGATATCACCACACGACTTATAAACCAACTTAAATCTAGAACAGACACACCAACCAGCCCTCCGGCCGTTAATTCCCCGCAGTAAAATTTTCGCCAATGATAATATTTTTGATAACATTGTATTTCCTAATTCAGCCATTATTTGAGACTATAAGATTCGACTCAACCTCCCGCGGTATTTGATAATTCGACTGGTCAGCAATTGTATCAAGTGTTTTATTATTTATAAGCTATGGATAGGGGTTCAAATCATTGCACTTCACCAGTTATAAGGGGACAAACTCGCTATTTTATACTTTTTGAGTTCCATTGTTGTGGTAAAGTAGTTAATGTGTCCGGCTGAAACTTAGTGAATAGACTTTCATTTGAAATATTTATAATATTAATACTACATAATATTACTATTAGTATCAATATGTATTAATATTATTATTCACAAGGCTGGGGAAGCGAGTGTACGCGCCCTAATAGTCCTAACAATGACAAGTCGTACTGACCGTTGAAGGAAACCAGTACCTACAATATTAAAATATGTCTGAGACATTTGCGAAATTTTTTAATACACATAATTATAATTTTAGTTATTTTTAAGACAATATCAGTGCCCGTTCGAGCCTAGTGTCCCGGGTATTCGCCCCTTTAGTAGGACCCCATCGCTCACTCTTGGGACCATATTAATTCGTGCACATTCTAACAGAGACGAGACTTACCTGAAGAGGGGCGAGCCGGACTCGCTTTTGCCGGCAAGAGACAGTCTCCCGAAGGACAGGTGACGGTGGAAGGACCCCAGTAGGCCCCCGTTCTCCTGAGGTCGGCCCGACCCTTTAGCGCACGCCCCCGGCTCGGTGTCCTCGCTGATAGACATCTTCACAGCCACGGCGGCGGCCGGCGACACCGTGCTACTCAACAGGTGCTCCCAGGGCGCCGATAGATGGACGCCACCGTCGGCGTCCGGGTCCGTGCTAGGAGTGACGTCCACTGCCATTCTCATTCTACGGAATAACTCCACTGTCGCTGCGGGTTATGACGTTACAATTCGAACACTTGCCCCTACCCCACCCCCCCACAGACACTCAAATATTAAACAAACACGATGATCTTTATCGCATATTTTATAACCACTAAACACTGTAAACATCAACCGTCAAACAAACCAGAGAGGAAGACCTATCGAACAAAAGGCGCGCGCGCGATCTAACAATACATTCCAAATTCAAACACCTCGATCACGTGAGAGCGTCTGGTGGATTGTTGTGAACTGACGACACCGCGATGTTCGTTTGTCGCGCGCGACGGTTCAAGTGATAGGAAGTCTCCTGTTTCCGCCGAGTAGCGTCATTGGCTCGTCAGCGCGCCGCCAACTCTCTTCTTTTTATTCACGGAGGGGAAGAGAGAAGTTTTGATTTTCGAATGTTTCTCCTCTCATATTCTCTAGCCTTTCCAACCCTTCTCGCAGAAACGTGATCACTTCCGCCCTCCTTCTCTTTTACTCTCATTAAAAAAAAATCTGTTACTAAAATTATATTTGTTGTAGTTTTAATCAACTGACATTTTCAGTTTGATGCAGAGTTGTTTAATCTTATTATTAACAAATTTATTTGTTTTAGCGCCAATGACTACAATTGTAAGTACTTATAGTTAAAATATAATAATTGGAAATATTATTTGTTTATCATTAGATTTAATAGTACCTACCAGCACCAATTAAATTAGGTTAACTTTTTGTTTAAAAATATACATTTTAATGAGCATTATTTTCCCAGTAAATACTTAAAACAAATATTTTGAAAGACTTTATCTAGTAAAGTCAATTATGTAAGCCAACATATCCTCGTTCTATGGACGTCCTAAGGATGCTTCGGCAGGATTTGTCACCCTCAAGACATTCTTATAATTTCCATAACATCATATTATTACCTAGTGTCAATAAACTCTGTTGGTTACATAATATAAAAAACGTTCCATAGACAATGAAAATTTAAATCTGTAGGATGGCTGTGAATACTTTTGATGATGTTAGATTGGGGCAAAATATTAAAAGTCAGCGGAACGTTATGCTTTGTACATTTAATTTATGTAATGGAAACTAGCACTACTAGTTTAAAAAAAAAATATATATATATATATATAAATACACACAATTAAAAGAACTGTGCTTGAATGGTTTAAAAGTTATATCACAAACATAAAAAATATAATCCCCCAAATAATGATAAAAGAATGATGCAAATTGTAGCATGTGAAGTCACTTGGATCTTTTTTAAAACCAAATAAATAATCAATCAAAATAAATAAACACTCATTAAAATTGAGTTCTAATAGGCTATCCATATTGTTAGTATTTTATTTTTATTTTCCCACAAAGTGTTAATATGGTATATTTGACAAACCCACCGTTAGTAAATTGCTCTATTGCTCTATTAGACTCCAAACGAAAACGCACTAAGCAAAACACAATATGATTCAAATTATAAATTACAACATAAATGCGGATGAGACTTAACTTAGAATACTATATTTTTTATAAATCTTTTATTTATCTCCCTTAAATTAATATAAAAATCATGTCCTTGACTTATAACGTAAATTATGTATAAAATCCCATACTTTCTGTATTTAAAAAAAAAGTCTTGTAGGAATAAGTGTTCATGCATCGCGCCGCATAAAATCAGGTTAGCCAATAGCCTATTTAGTTTCTGTTCTATATCGATGGGTCCGCCATATTGTTAGCACTTGTGACTTTTTTTCAGCTGGGTAGTATACTTCACTCAGAATGTCAAGAGAAATAGCAGTACACATTATATGAAAAAAAGTACCTGTCATTTATTTTGTTATCTATATATTGTTAAAAGTTCTCATACATACACATCACAATGGTAACTATTATTACTTTACGTAGTATTTAAAATATAGTTTTTTTTAGACAAACACTGTGTATTTGTATTAAACCTAACCTAGTTCACATATTCACTTCTAATCAAGTCTGCGGTGTATGTATTATACCTGAATATATAGTGTCCTCACGGAACGCATCGTTGTATTGTTTTGTTGTTGGATAATATTCTAAAAACTACTTTTCTAATGTGTTCCAGAGTTTCTTCGGTTTTGGCCAAAGCGCGGACATAGATATTGCTCTAGATGGCACGGACACCAGGAAAATGGCAGATATCAAATCTGAGGATGGAAAGAAGGAGCGACACTTGTTATATTATGATGGTGAAACTGTGTCGGGAAAGGTGAGATGATTAGTAGGCCCTAATCCACTTGACTGGCCGCACGGTTAGTCTTATCACCCTTAGGGAACCACGGCTGTATTCCCGGTCTCGTGTAAAATTGCTTATATTACGCTTTGTGTGAATAAAACAAACACATTTTATTTGATACGTAACATTAGTAAAAACCATTAATATTAAGAATCAACACACAAAAGGTTTTATTTATTTTTCTTTCAGAAATTAACTTCCAGTATTGCGCTCTAAAATATATTTCCCTAATACCGGGATCCCGATCAACTTAACGTAACTTAACGTAAGATATGTCCTGGGAGGTCTTTCACCTCAAGTGAACGTTACATGAAGGGAATCACGTGATCTAGCCAGCCAATCATTATGCGAGTGACGTCAACAGGGCTATTTAGTAATTCATTTGTTGGTATTATGACCAATGTTTACTCTTTAGCGTAAGTTTTAGTGATCAGACATTGAAACAAAATAATTAAACTAAAATAGGGAACTAAATTTATCAAAAAGTTCAATAATATATATTTATATTATTGAGTGAAAACTGTAAACATTCACAGATCATCACTTTACAAATAGTACAAAACCATAGATCATACTCGAGAATGCATATGTTTGGCTCGAATTGTTACGTCAAGTTAAGTGAATTGTGATCACACATAAGTTAAGTTAACTTTAAGTGAACGTTACGTTAAGTTACGTTAAGTTAACGTTAAGTTGATCGTGATCCCGGCATAAGATACCATATTCGCAGACACACTATCTTTATCCTTGGTTCCATTCCATTCCATTAAAAATACACTCACTTTGGTGTTTGAATCGCCTAATGCAGGAGTGTCCAATCTGTGGTAAACCATGCCATGATTGGCACCAGGAGATATTCTAAGTGTCGGCGCTTAAGGTTTATTTTCCTTGCTTGTTTGACAACCAAACCAAACATTGATGAACACATGAAGACCAAAGAGGATCTATAAACTATTAACCCCACTAGGAACTAAAATTTAACCTTTTATTATTTTGATTTCAATGTTCTTTTATTAAAAACCAATTGTGATTTCTTCTGGTATTTTGTTGTTTTATTAAAATATGGTGACCTGGCGGTCTAGGGGTAAGGTGCCGGTCGGACTTCTGTGTTGGGGGTCCGGGGTTCAATCCTCGGTCCCGCCACAGATTTATCTGATTACCAAACCCTTCCTTCACCTCTGACAAGACGTGTATTGATCACAACTTGTTAAACTGTAGGTCCTCCATTTTATCTCACAATCACCCTACCATTAGCGTGCGTATAACCTGAACGGCTAGTAAGAC
Organism: Timema cristinae; assembly: GCA_039000515.1. Classification (NCBI taxonomy): domain Eukaryota; kingdom Metazoa; phylum Arthropoda; class Insecta; order Phasmatodea; family Timematidae; genus Timema; species Timema cristinae. Next base: position 60,978,050 of record JBCFYV010000100.1, read on the forward strand.
GCAGTGCTAACAATAATAATAATAATAATAATACTAAAAACTTACTGGTACTGTACTCTTATAATCAATAGCACACTTAACTATACCACTCTATATCCAAGTTGTTTTTAAATTATCTCTTTATTGGTATTCTGCGCAAAAGCAGCTATTTCTTCCCAATTGAATAGTTCTACGGATGGGATATTGGTTTTGATTAGGCCTATTACAGTATATTTTATTTTTATTTTTAATATGTTATTTCGTACCTCACTCAAACGTATAAAAAAATCCTCCATTTTTCTCAATAGGTTTAGTACAATTTTATTTTATTCTTCGCAGGTAGACCTAGTGGTGGTAGGGTAAGGTTATAGTAGACTGTAGTGGAGAGACACGCGCAAGTAAATCACCGCAACGTGTGACACTGAATACAAGATGTCCACCCCTGCTACAAGGTGTCACACTTGCAATAGACAAGACTGCCAATCACAGAGAGATTGAGGTTCGATTCTGTCGGGTGGACTATGGCAGTCTTCCTAAATAGTTTTCTGCGCATTTTTTTTTGGTACATTTCTTCAAAATTCTACCTTAATCTCTACTTTGGTGCATATAAGCTAACAGGTTGTGGGAGACAATGAAATAAAAAACTTAGGCAACACTTAATGGTCAATTTTTGTAATAAAAGGTACAGCTTGTCAATTTTTACATTTGCACCATGTCTTACAACCCATTTGGGTTATACACTCATGGGTTGAGATGAGGAAGATTATATTTAGAGGAGGTGCACCCTCATTGGCATGGAGACAGAGTAAGACACTATTTAGGGAAACCCACCTGTGTACACCCGACTGAGATTGAACCTCGATCTCCTTGTCGTAGGCAGTCTAGTCTATTGCGAACGTGACACCTTAGACCATGCGGTCATCGAAGTGGGTTTGTCAGCACTGACCTTTGAGCTTGTTCTCCTGATAGGTCTCTGTATAGCTTGTTCAACGTGAATATCTCCGACAGAGTTGCGTTTAGTGTCCTAGTGTTGAGTTGGCGCAACTGTATCTCCTCCCCCTGTGTTCAGGTGAATGTGACCTTGAAGAAGCCTGGCGCAAAGCTGGAGCACCATGGCGTGAAGATAGAGTTCATCGGCCAGATCGAGCTCTTCTATGACCGAGGGAACCACCACGAGTTCACGTCGCTCGTGAAAGAACTCGTGAGACCAGGAGAGTTTGCGCAGAACATCTCTTACCCTTTCGAGTTCCTCAATGTTGAGAAACCTTTTGAATCTTACACAGGCTCCAACGTGAGACTACGGTGAGTTGGGTGAGCCGGGGGGATTCCCGTGCGCTCATACACTATAGAACACTAACAGTGTGGACAGATACTCGCCCGCCTCTTTAAGCACTCATGGGTGCTATTGTACATATACGTGTTGAAGTGTTTCCCAAACTCTCTTCAGTCGAGTACCTCTGTTGGGGCTATGACACAAACACTTGATAGCTTGTAAAGTATAAACACTCATTTCAAATTGTAATAAATCTCTAGTGTTAAACAGATGAAGCTGTGTCAAAGGTCGAGAAAGGATTAAATTAGGACTTCAAAGTACACTTTTAATTCGAAGCAAAGTATAATTGATTATAAGATATTCCTAGAACTGAATTGAAGTTTGAATATTAAACAAAAAAATTAATGCTGGATCAAAATATTATACTTTGTATAGCTAGTTACATTTAGGTATTAAATGCTATATTTCAAACGTAATTGATACAGTTTATCTTAAAAAGATTAATTAACCTGCTATCACAAAATGTAATATAATTATTTAAGATTATTTTCACACTAACACTAATTTGTGTTGGAAATAACAGCAAAAAGAATGTGTATGTTTTAACTTTAAATATAACCCTTGATTATATAGTCGGTGACGTCTTGTTAAAATTTCATTAATAAAACATCAGTTTATGCTAAATAGAACTCGGTGCTGTTTTGTACCCCTCGAAATCATTTTGAGATTCTAACCCCAGTTGGTTGAACTGAGGCTACTATTTCCTGAATGCTTTTCTGCTCTCCCTTGATCAAATGCAGGTACATTTCCTTTCAAATTTTACCTTCCTACTCCCTATTTAATTAGCGTAATTAACTGCCTCGGTGGCGTAATTAGCTAACACGCTTGTTTCGTGTTGAGCTAGACTGCCAAGGACCGGGAGATCGAGGTTCCAATATCAGTCGGGTAAACTGGGAATGGTTTTTTTCTAAATTGTTTTCCACTCTCCCTCTATGCAAATGTGGGTTCACTTCCTGTAAATTCAACCTTCCTGATTCCTAACCCATTAGAGTATTGAGTACTTAAGCGTTTAACAGGTAGTAAGAAACGGTGGTAAAAAAAATTAGCATAATTGATCTCTGTGTGTGATCCGAACAAGGTGAAAATATGAGGATACATATTTTAAAAACACAACTTACAAACTAACAACTTGGGACAGTGAAGACCAAACCCAGCACCATTGTTTGTGCTGAATTAGGGGGCGGGTGGACACACATATACAACTTCCAAGATTATTTTAGGTTCCAGTCGGAATCGACCCAGGATTCCCAGGAACTAAAGTCAGTTTATATTGTGTGTATCAGGTATTTCCTGCGTGTGACAATAGTTCGTCGGCTGTCGGACATTGTGAAGGAGATGGATATAGTGGTTCACACGCTGTCGTGCTATCCAGACATGAACAACAGCATCAAGATGGAGGTTGGGATCGAGGACTGTCTGCACATAGAGTTCGAGTATAACAAGTCCAAGTGAGTGATCACCATGTACTATTCCCAACAGACTGTCACTGTGTCCCGACAGTGGTCCCCAAGAGACCCTCAATGATGTTTCTAGCATCACAGAATGTTATTTGTCCCTCAGATACCACCTGAAGGACGTCATTGTCGGCAAGATCTACTTCCTGTTGGTGAGGATCAAGATAAAACACATGGAGATAGCTATCATCAAGAGAGAGACCACAGGCTCAGGTGAGGGATGTGACGACTGACAAGTTGACAACACACCGCAGGCCGAATGCACTGCTGTTTCTTTCTCCAGGCGAATGATGCTGCATTTATTACCTTTTCAAACTTTGTTGATAGCCATGACTACACCTAAACACGGGAATCAAACTCGGGACATTGGCTTGACGCATATTTCCTTAATCACTGAGCTATCCAGGATTCATCCCCTGCTCAGAGTCATTCTTAACTTATAGTTCTAAGACAGAGTCTGTGAAGGACATCTGTAATCCTCACCTACATATGAGCGACCAATAGGATCACGAGCTATCAGATACCTTCGTCCTCTGCGTCTCGGGAGAAGATTTGCGCTGCCAAGTGTATAACACAAGAATCTGCCCAGCCTCAAACTCTCGAGTGAAGAATGACTCTGAGCAGGGGATGAACACTGGATAGCTCGGTGGTAGAGCATGAGTGAAGAATGACTCTGAGCAGGGGATGAACACTGGATAGCTTGGTGGTAGAGCATGAGTGAAGAATGACTCTGAGCAGGGGTTGAACACTGGATAGCTCGGTGGTAGAGCATGAGTGAAGAATGACTCTGAGCAGGGGTTGAACACTGGATAGCTCGGTGGTAGAGCATGAGTGAAGAATGACTCTGAGCAGGGGTTGAACACTGGATAGCTCGGTGGTAGAGCATGAGTGAAGAATGACTCTGAGCAGGGGTTGAACACTGGATAGCTCGGTGGTAGAGCATGAGTGAAGAATGACTCTGAGCAGGGGTTGAACACTGGATAGCTCGGTGGTAGAGCATGAGTGAAGAATGACTCTGAGCAGGGGATGAACACTGGATAGCTTGGTGGTAGAGCATGAGTGAAGAATGACTCTGAGCAGGGGTTGAACACTGGATAGCTTGGTGGTAGAGCATGAGTGAAGAATGACTCTGAGCAGGGGATGAACACTGGATAGCTCGGTGGTAGAGCATGAGTGAAGAATGACTCTGAGCAGGGGTTGAACACTGGATAGCTCGGTGGTAGAGCATGAGTGAAGAATGACTCTGAGCAGGGGATGAACACTGGATAGCTCGGTGGTAGAGCATGAGTGAAGAATGACTCTGAGCAGGGGTTGAACACTGGATAGCTCGGTGGTAGAGCATGAGTGAAGAATGACTCTGAGCAGGGGATGAACACTGGATAGCTCGGTGGTAGAGCATGAGTGAAGAATGACTCTGAGCAGGGGTTGAACACTGGATAGCTCGGTGGTAGAGCATGAGTGAAGAATGACTCTGAGCAGGGGATGAAGACTGGATAGCTCGGTGGTAGAGCATGAGTGAAGAATGACTCTGAGCAGGGGTTGAACACTGGATAGCTCGGTGGTAGAGCATGAGTGAAGAATGACTCTGAGCAGGGGATGAACACTGGATAGCTCGGTGGTAGAGCATGAGTGAAGAATGACTCTGAGCAGGGGATGAAGACTGGATAGCTCGGTGGTAGAGCATGAGTGAAGAATGACTCTGAGCAGGGGTTGAACACTGGATAGCTCGGTGGTAGAGCATGAGTGAAGAATGACTCTGAGCAGGGGATGAACACTGGATAGCTTGGTGGTAGAGCATGAGTGAAGAATGACTCTGAGCAGGGGTTGAACACTGGATAGCTCGGTGGTAGAGCATGAGTGAAGAATGACTCTGAGCAGGGGATGAACACTGGATAGCTCGGTGGTAGAGCATGAGTGAAGAATGACTCTGAGCAGGGGATGAAGACTGGATAGCTCGGTGGTAGAGCATGAGTGAAGAATGACTCTGAGCAGGGGTTGAACACTGGATAGCTCGGTGGTAGAGCATGAGTGAAGAATGACTCTGAGCAGGGGATGAACACTGGATAGCTTGGTGGTAGAGCATGAGTGAAGAATGACTCTGAGCAGGGGTTGAACACTGGATAGCTCGGTGGTAGAGCATGAGTGAAGAATGACTCTGAGCAGGGGATGAACACTGGATAGCTTGGTGGTAGAGCATGAGTGAAGAATGACTCTGAGCAGGGGTTGAACACTGGATAGCTTGGTGGTAGAGCATGAGTGAAGAATGACTCTGAGCAGGGGATGAACACTGGATAGCTCGGTGGTAGAGCATGAGTGAAGAATGACTCTGAGCAGGGGATGAACACTGGATAGCTCGGTGGTAGAGCATGAGTGAAGAATGACTCTGAGCAGGGGTTGAACACTGGATAGCTCGGTGGTAGAGCATGAGTGAAGAATGACTCTGAGCAGGGGATGAACACTGGATAGCTCGGTGGTAGAGCATGAGTGAAGAATGACTCTGAGCAGGGGTTGAACACTGGATAGCTCGGTGGTAGAGCATGAGTGAAGAATGACTCTGAGCAGGGGTTGAACACTGGATAGCTCGGTGGTAGAGCATGAGTGAAGAATGACTCTGAGCAGGGGATGAACACTGGATAGCTTGGTGGTAGAGCATTGGCACGCAAAGCCAAAGATCCCAGGTTCGTTTCCCATGTCCAGGTGCCATTTTTCAACTAGTTTAAATTAATTTAAATGAACCCTTCTCTTTGTCGTGAAGCCTTGGGGCTCATTGAACATGCAAGTTGGTGACACTACACCTGTACTCCCCTGGGGCATGTGCACACATAGTTCTATAAGATGAACTGGAAGTTTGCATTTGTTTGTTCTCTCGACTTTGAATTGAACTTTAGTGTAAGAAACATTAATCCCAGGTTTTCTCAATTCTTCGATTGTAAGCAAGGAGGGCTGTGGAGTCGATACGCCAAGCCGTCGACTCCTTCATAAATGGCCAAAGTATATTAATCAGTAATAACAAATTAACCGCAATAAAATGCTCCGATACAGATGACTTAACGGGAAGCTTCTTTGATATTGGGAATTTATATTTGAATTAATTTGTCAAACAAAATTACAATTGTCAAGAATAAAAAAAAGTATAAAATTAAATTTATATATTTACCATATAATTATAAGTTTTAATTTTGAAGCCATATTTGGAGTGGGTACATTTTTACCGACTCCAGCTCCGCCCAAACTTGTTTCACACTCCGAAGCTCTGATAAGCCATTAAAATATCTGAAACCTTTTAATCATTTTATATTGGTTTTTGTTGTCATCGGGTCTCATTGAGCCACACACGTATGTTTTAAATAAACTAATGTGTCAGGAATGGAGAGCATGTGTATCTCCATTTGTGTGGAAGGAACAGTGGAAAAACAACCCCCATTACACACGACCGGTATCCAAACCTTGATCTCATCATTAGCGGTCCGTTCTATTGTGAGATTGACACCTTAAACCAAACGACCACCAATGTGTTTTCATAACACATCGCTCCTTTTTTCAGGGCCTAACCTGTTCACGGAGAATGAGACGATTGCCAAATACGAGATCATGGACGGAGCCCCAGTGAAGGGTGAGAGTATCCCCATCCGGGTGTTCCTGGCCGGTTATGACCTTACCCCCACCATGAGAGACATCAACAAGAAGTTCTCGGTGAGGTACTACCTCAACTTGGTGCTGATGGACGAGGAAGATAGACGATATTTCAAACAGCAGGTGATTGTCCTAAGATTAGCTCACAGACAACAGCAGGTGATTGTCCTAAGATTAGCTCACAGACAACAGCAGGTGATTGTCCTAAGATTAGCTCACAGACAACAGCAGGTGTGCAAGTACTCGGTGAGGTTTCGAGTCCAGTAGACAAGACACTGTGTATTAAACTGTTAACTGGATCCCACTTTGCACTCGTCTCCCTCGGAGAAAAGTTGAACCTGAGATTCTGATAAATGTCGACTTTTCATCATCCCTGAAACGGAAAAATTAGTTATCGTAATACTGTCTATGTCTCTCTCTCTCTTTGTTGTGCACATGACAGACATTTCCTTCTGACGTGACAAGTTTTGGTTGGCGCAATGTTTGACTGGGTGTGTCGGTGTTCCCTCAGGAGATCACACTATGGAGGAAGGGCGAAAAGACGCGCAAGACTGTGCAGGGCTCGTCGACGACCTCACCGCAGATGCCCCACCTGACGCAACCGGACTTGCGCCCTCACCAACACGACAGCTCTCAACACCAGCCCATCGAAGACATGACGCGCGAGAACGAAGACGAGGAGGGAGGAGAGGGAGACTCGGGGCTCCCGCCTTCTAACGAGGAATGACACACTGACCCTGCCTTCTGCGCTGACAGGTTCCCGGGGATGTAGGGGACCCCGCCAGAGAGGCTTGTGTTATCGAGGAGACAGGATCTAAACAACACATTTATACGCTCGTACTTCTGCCCGGTGTGAGTTTGTCGAGCAACAATTGGCAGATATTTCAGGTCACAAGTCTTGAGGGTCTTGTCTTTAATGATGGGGTCAACGTCACTAAACCTTCCATTGCCTAAATCGTAGGGGTTTGCGGGCTCAAATAAAACACACTTATTATCAAGATGTAAACATTAATGTACTTAGCTGAGTGTGAGCTCTTGAAAATTGAGTTAAAGTTAAGTTTTAGAATTTGTTCAAATTTGATTCGGGAAGGTTTTTACAAAACTCAACAGATTTTACTACCCAGAATTTTGGGCTTCATATCTCATATTCTCAGTTTAATTAATTTGATTCAATTTTAAGATAGTATTATTTCAAAGCAAAATATAGAATCTCTCAATATTTATTCTTTTCTTGCTAAAAATACAGCCTGTATAACTATATTACTTTTATCTAAAAAAAAATCATTCTTAAAAATAAATGTTTGTGTTTATATTTTGAGTATGGATCTGTTACAGATTTTCAACTTAAAATATTCCTGGTACCATTATTGCTTTATATTACTCAAACTCAAATTTAATTTCGTTTCCATTCAAACTCCACTTGGCCCAAAATGAAAAATGTCTATTGCACACTGTTGAATATGTTAACAGTGAAAAGAACATATTGCCAACCGCACATTTCTCAACCAACACCCAGACAAGTAGAGAGAAGCGTAAACAACTTCTTATATCACCAGAGCTTTAAACAAACTGCAGTTTATCGAGCCTATAAAGCTAAGTTTGAGGCTAACCTTACTCTATTAAAGGCTCGACCTTGATATTTGAGTTCTCTGAGACCTCTACAAATTCACAAAATAATAGAACACTAGTGATTATGATCACTCGCCGTGGAACATTAAATAAGCATAGTACAAAATGTTGCCTGCCCAACCTTTGTTCTTAAAAAACATGTCTTTGAGGCCTGAAATATCTCATCTTACGGTTTAATAACGTATCCACACATTGATCACCTTTCCGGATACAACTGTCTTTGGTTCATATTTCACCGCTGGTTTCATATAATTTTATCATAAATATTAAGAGTTTTGTTTATGTAACTTATAAATTGGTTGTTAATCTCATTAAAGTTCATAAAAAAAAACCAAAAGTCTGAAAATACAATATGAATCCTCAACTGAAACGCGACGTTGTCTCGTCTTTCGCCATGTTGAACAGACGTTCGATCCCGTGATCTAATTTTCATCTGGAAGGCATTTTATATAAATTGAAAACATAAACATTTCTAGTAATGATGAAGACAAAATAGTTGGTGTAAATTGTAAGTACAATTTTATCTAATTGTGTATATATACAATACATATATAATATATATAGTATAGTTCTATTTTGGGATTATCTCAATTTAATAATTCCTTCACTCACTATTGAATAAATTGTATAGATAATGTGTGAATTATTTGTATAATAAAAAGTTTAAAAGATATGGTCCATGTTAATGAGTGATAGGAAATTACTAATACAATGTTTGGTGACAAAATTATGAATATTCAATTTTATCAAATATTGTTTTTGTATTAACCCTTTTGCTGTTAGTTTTGCCTTGTGACAAATATATATACATATTAATAACTGTCCTTAGTTGTTTTTTTATCACATGTTACAAAGTTAAAGTCACCATAGCCTGAGAATACATTTCTAAAGTTGGTATCACACTTACATTAATTGTATAAAACATGTGCTAGAGTTGCATTAAAAAAAAATGGTGAAATTTGACAGATTAATCTGGACATGCGAAACAGTTAAAACCGTAATTATTGTACATTGTTAACATATTATTTTCTTATATTAAACAAACCTCAACATTTTAACATTTATTAAGTGGCTTTAATAAAATAAATTAACAAATGAAGCAGCTATGGTTGTTTTAACGGTCTATTTGTAAATATTTTCTCTATGACTTTCTATTTTCAATTTCAAGTTCTTCAAGCAGACGACTGATAATAATTCATATTGTACTCGTCCGAGTCAAACCGAGCTGTTTTACAGTTTGTATACCTGTTTGAGGAACTAACACCTCTAACACTCATAACACAACAATTAAATGGTGACCTCGTGATCTAGGGGTAAGATGTAGGACCTTTGTCCGGGGTTCAATCCTCGATCCCGGCAAACCCTTCCTTCCCTCTGAAGACGTGTATTAATCACAACTTGTGAATGTGAGGAATGCCAGGCCTCCACCGTGGTTCAGATTCCACGTTAAACTGTAGGTCCTCCATTTCATCTCACAACCACCCTACATTACACATTAGCGTAAGTGCGTATAACCCGAACGGGTAGTAAGACGCGGTGCTAATAATAATAATAAAATAAACAAGAATCCATTTTTGTGATCACATGACCTGTATAAGCTTCAAAAGAAATGTTATGTATAGTAATAGCACAGCTTCAATCAAATCTTTTTATCACATACTCTAGGGGAACTGCCCTTAGCTCCAACCCGAGGGGAACTCCTCCTTCCTACCACACTCGCCAGTTATTCTTAAACCACATCAATGTCACATAGGGTTGTGCCAAGTCCACTTTTCCAATTTGAAACAAACTAGAATTGAATATTATGAAATATTCTCGAAGCCGAATCAAAAGTTTGAATATTTTTTTGTTCTTTTTTTTTATGCTTGAAAAAATATTATATTGTGGTTATTATATAACTTTTGCACTAAAATTACTTGTAAATTTTTTTATTGCACATTTATTTGTAATATTTTGTGTTGATTTGAAAAGTCAAGTTCTTGTTATTTTCACCATATGATCATTAATTTGTAACGTACAAAACAGCTCAGAATGGCAGTAATTGAACATAAATTGAGTATTTTAGCTGTCTATATATTATATTAACGAAGCTTCGAAGCAAGTCGAAGCTGATGTCTGTAACGAAGCCAAGTCGATGTTTCGAAGCTTCACACAACCCTACAATAATATATACATACTACTATAGAATACATTTGTTTAGTTTCTCTATAAACTGAAAACAATCGGCTGTTGAGAGATCACCTTGGAGTCCAACCAAGAGCACTTTACCTGAAGAAGTTGTCTGTGACAGTGAAGCTTGTCTTTAAACTTTTTTTTGTGTGTTTTTATCTGATAAATTTCTACTCCAGTATCACTCAGGTAAACGCTAGCTACTTCTTATTCACACCATCCCTAAAATAATATGAGTGTGGTACCATCCTTGGAACCCCTGTTTAATATAAAACAAAACTAGCACAAACTTTTCCAAGGACATTACATTCAAAGGTAATGTAGTGATAAGACTGCCAGTGTTTGATAGGTCCGTGATTCATACAACAGCTAAACAGTTAATTATTTGTGTTGTGTGCAACATTCACTCAATAAAAACTCGGCTGGATGGGAGCATAAAAAATGAGGCATATCTGTATGTCTCAACTGCTTTGAGAGTTTTTATTTGTGTCAATTTGGGTGCTTATCATTTCTCGATTGTTATCGCCTGGAACCACCTTACCCTGGTCGCAAGAGGTTTGGTCCTTGAACTCGTCGACATCTAGCACCGTTTCCAGTTTCCTCCACACCATCCTGAGCACATTCGGTGCCCAACAGGTTACAAGCCTCCTGAAACAAATTACAAGGATCACATGTTCCCAACCTTCAATCTTTCTTCCCTCCGTGATTTGTTGGAGAGCAGTCTACTGTGATCGCCGCGGCTATCGTCGGGGATTCACACTTCAAAGAGTACTTGGGTTCGATTGTTACTGGGGGTCAATATTTAGTTTTTGTTTAGTGTGCTAGCAGGACTGTTTTCTCCCGGACGCAAGTAGTGTTATACGCTTGTAAAAAACAAAGACTGTGACAAGTTGTCAGGAGTGTCTTGCACTAAAGTGAATTGTTAACCAAGCCATTATTGCACTTTCTTGCCTACAGAAAGATCAGGGTTCGAATCTTGGTATGTAGACCGAGGTGGTTTTTTTTACTAAAAAATTGTTTCCTACTCTCCATGTGAATGTGGGTACTTTTCCTTCCTTAGTTCTACCCCTTCAGTGTAATATGTGGCTAATCCAGATACCATCTAAACAATCCACCTTCTTTTAGTAATACATGTTTTAGGAAAATGAATATATGCTGTAGCTGAAATTTGAATAGTTTTTTGTATGGAAAGTGGACTTTCGGACTTTTAAGGAATAAAAATAGCTCTTCAGGCATTATGGCTAACCGCAGTGATCTTGGAATAAAGTGTTCGCCTCAGGACACAATGTTTGTGGGTTCAAACCCAGTCTGGGACGATGGTTTTTTTCTTGAGCTATAAAAATCCCTATCACAACTTCCTTCAGAGGTGAAGTAAAGCCGGCGGTCCCGTGTTGATTGTGGCGTGTAAAAGAGACCTGGGAAGTACGTGGAAATATCTTTCCCGGCAAAATTGGTAGCCCTTTCACTCTCGCTCAGAGAAATTCTTGTGTGCTCTTATAATCAGTCAGCTTAGAAAGTACACGTTAAATATCTCAAATACATTTCAGGTAATATGAGCGGGTACACTATTCTGTGAATCTGATTTCAGGGTTTTTCCGTGTGACGTGATCCTGTTCCCCTGTTCCTGACCTCATTGATTCTACAGGAATAAGCCCCTTGTGACATTTAGTTGACCCACTTCGTTGGTCGAATGCTTTAAGGCGTCACTCTTACGATAGGCTTGAACCGACACGACCAATCCTTCCAGGACTGTTTCCTGACTGAGATAGATCCTTCCACGCTCTCGCGTGACGTGTGAGTGACGTCAACGCGTTCATACTGCGCTCTGTCTAGCAACACTATGGTACACCATGGTATAACCGGGTGAAATAAGCTCGGCACCTTTCAGGGTTGATGAATCATAAATATATATTATATTTGTGTGCTCAATACGGTTCAATATATCCAGTAGTATCATCATCATAATGAACTGATTCCAGCCTGTGGTCAGGTCAGTTCAGTAAAATGTCTCCATCTTCTCTATTCTTCCACCATTCTTCTCCTCTCACTTACACACTTTCTGTTATGTGCTCCTCCTATCTCATTTTTGGCCTCTTTTGCGGTATTTTCCCTACAGAAACAATTATTTGGCGTCCTTGTTTGTCACAAGTGGTTGTTACACATTTCATAACACTTTAGCGGTGTCTGAACGACGTCGGACTAAAACTTCACGACGTCCACCCGAATTGTGTGTGTCATTTTATTTATCATGTCTACCACTCTCAAGACATTTTACCAACCATGTACCTACTTGAATTCTTTTGCTTACCCTGGGGTAACTCTCTCAGGCCTTTCCCAACAACATCAGCGAGATTTTATGTTCTGATCTTCCCATAGCTCAGAAGAAGATGGGGTACACATTCACTGTAAATGTGGCCCCGGTCAAAAACAGCCCAACCGTGTTAAGCTCATGGGTGGGGGGAGGGACTAATAGCATACATAGTTATAATAATATTTAGCACCGCGTCTTACTACCCGTTCGGGTTATACGCTTTAAGTACTAATTACGCTATTGGATTAAGAATTGGGAAGGTTGAATTAGAGGAAGTGAACCCGCATTTGCGTGGAGGGAGAGTGGAAAACCATTTAGGAAAAACCACCCCCAGTTCACCCGACCGAGATTCGAACCTCGATCTCCCCGTCCTCAGCAGTCGAGCTCAACACGACAAGCGCGTTAGCCAACTACGCCACTGGGCGGGTCATACATAGTTGAGTCACCTTATAATCCAAATTTGAAGCAGAGAATTATGTTTTTGTAGGCTCAAGTTTGTAGTTTGTTGTGTTTGTTGGTTTCTCTTGCATGTATTAGTGTAACATTAGCTCACTCATTTACAGCTTAGCGCTGGATGTCCAACAGGATGTTTGTGAGTCATGCAAATTAACAGGAATGTAAAAAATAATATTTACCTAATTAGTAGAGTCTGGGTTTAAATCCCCGGACTAGTGTTCTCATTTCTTTAGGTGGGACGAGCTAGCAGTCAGTTTATTGTTAAATAGTATTTATATTAACTAAACAACTAGAACTTTAACTATAGTTAAAACTAATATTGCATGATCACGGAAAAAGATTGTTTTCTATTTTGAAGTAGCTCGTGTTAGCATCGAGACTTCTATCAAAAGCTAAAATAGGCTTCATAAATAAACGGAGCCTAAAACCATTACTCTTGTTGCTCGCCTTTTTTTATATCAAAAATATCTTATGTCCAAAATAAATCAAATATTTCTTCAGCATAGGGAACTTTGAACAAGATCTGTGGAAAGTTAAACTAAACGTTTCTACTGAAGCAATATTTTATTTATTTCAGCAAAAAAAAAGGTATTTTTTCAATTAAAAAAATTGCAACTCACACCTCCTTCCCTCAAAATTCACCCTTCTCAACCTGTTCCTTCAGATTGTATGGGTTCAGTTCTGAGCGCTGACATCAAAGTGTGTTTTGTGAGAACTGTCCGTGAGAGACGAGAAGTACGACCAAGCTGCACTGTCGCCAACTCTCCAGCGTTGCCAAATCAAGGTCCGTGTTCATTGTGTGCTCACAATCAACTTGACGTTGTAATGGTTTGCATCGTGTTTTTAAATATAAGCCCTCACAATGCACTTAACATCGTTCACTTGTTCCTGTCGGCCAATCATGTCCTGAGCAGCATGATCACGGCGATTTAGTACTTCATTTGTTTGTGTATGGTGTTCAGGCGCCATCTTGTGTACAGTTTGTGTGTCCTAATCAGCACAGAATGGTTGAGATATATTTTAGTCAACCATTTGTTTCCATCCGCTTTGGTGGCCACATTGTCCAAGGCGTCTCTCTAGCAATACTAGACCAGTGGTCCCCAAATGACAGACCGCAAGGACCTTAACAAGACAGCGATAAATAGAAGAAATGACGCTATCTCGGGGGTGGACAAGGAAGGTCAGTAATAATAAATAAGTAAAATAACTAAAAGGAAAGAAATTCACGTTTTTGAACTATTACAGTCCTATAGGGCTCGAACTTGAGTCACTGTTTAAAGTTTTGCCGGACCTGTGACAAAGTATGTAGGGTTTTTAAAACGGACCTTCATCAAAAATAATTGGGTACCTCTGGACTAGACAGTCAATGATAGGGAGATCTGGGTTCGAATCCCAATCAGGTATATTGAGGGCATTTTTTCCTCAATGGTTTTCCACTCCTCATCCACACAAATGTAGGTAAACTTCCCCTAAATACAACCTTCCTTATTCCTTACTCATTACTGTAATTAGTAGATATGGATGTAGCCTGAACAGGGATTAAGACACGGTACTTAAAAAAAAATATTGTTTTCAAACATTTCAAATTCATTTTCTGTTTTGCCCGAGTTTTTACGTTCCCTGAACGTCGAGTAGACAATCTCGACACTAATGTTTGTTTATGCAGCACACAACACTCAACATTAGTTCTCTTGTTATAACTATACATCGTAATCTTTCTTAATCAGTTCTCGCTCTTTGGTGCACACAGGATGTTCGAAACAGTCGTTTTATCTCGGCATTAGCTCTTGAAACAGAAAAATAACACAATTTCCTTCTCTGTTGAAAATATTTCACATTCTTCATAAATCCTTGTGCAACATTTTCAATCTACACTTTTTATAATGTTACTTAGCTCTCTCTTGTAAAGATTAGTTTTTTTAACACTAATGTATTGGCTGTTATTGTTACTTTAAGCTACAAAAATATTGTGTTTTAAAAGCGAGGATAAAAGAAAGATGTGATAATATTGAGTTATGCTACAATTAATTGTATAAATTATGTTAGTTATGTAAACAATTATTAATTTATCAATGACTACTTGGGTTTTAAAAACAAGTACATGTGTCAATAAAGTTTTCTATGAAGAAGTATCTTCTAAAAAACTTACTTGTGTACTTGCTTACTATCTGCTATAATTCACATTGTAACAGTTTCAATCAAGCCATTTAAATTATACAAATATATACGAGTAACAAAGACATTTATGTGAAAATACTTTCATATGATCACATACTTGCCATCAAGGATAATTCACACTACTGGACTGTGCTATAATTTATTTGTATTAATGTGAACATGTTTAGCTCTCACTGATCAGTTTTAAGAACGGTTCCTTTATAACTCAGGGTTAGTCATTGACATCTTAGATTGTTTGTAAAAACCAGGTCATGTAAGAAGTGGCTTTGTTCCTGTGATGCATACATTGTCCATCACACAAGTGTAAGAGAAATGTTTTAAAAACTAAAATATAGCAAGCGGTTGTATTTATAAAACACGCCTCTCACAATTTGCATTCAAGAGATTAATATTTTATGTTATCAAAAAAGTTGTATATAGAATGATGAAAGTTGGTAGTAGTGTGGGCATACAGGAGGCAAGATGGCGGCCACATCAAAATAGAAAGGTGAAGAGAGTAATTTTTAACGGACAGGGGTTAATTTTTGTATATATATTTTAACTTGTTGACCTTAAGTTTATATTCATCCGAATTAAAATTTGTATCGCTAAACTTGCATATAATACACTATTATTGAACTAGTTTTACATTTTATAAGATAATTATCAGTGTGTATGTGTGTGTGTATGAATTCAGGGTCAACTCGATGTTAATATATTTGAAGGCATGCAATTGTTTTTATTGGTTGGTTTTCCATAATTGTATCTATCATAGAAATCATTCATACATGGCAAGAGGTAGATAACTCTTCTAATCAAGTCAAGCAATATTTTACTGTCTTTGTCATTTAAAAAAAATGCATCAAGCTTAACAATCTCACAACCTTAAACTAAATAAAATACTTGTTAAGACAGCCGAGACAATTAGGTGCACACCCAGTTCATGAAATAAGAACAGTCGAGCCACTATTCTGTGTTTTTAATAGCTATTTAGCATCTTGACTTTAAAACTATCTTTAGAATTAGGAACTCGAAAGTTCATTGCAACACTTAAAAAATTATGCCATTCATCCCTATCTTCTATCCAGTCAACCTCACTACACCCTATCCAGTCAGTACCCAGAACAAGCTTCTAGATTCTTCTCTTTACGTTACATGTCTTGCCCATCGTAATCTACAAGACCTGATTATGATAATAATTTTTTAATGAAGTCTTGACAGCTACCTATGTTATAATTTCACCAGAAATGACGATCGAGTGTGGTTCATATATTCCTCGGGGATTATTTAGAAAACATTCAGTGATCTAAACCTTAAGAAATGGAATTAAAAGTTGTTGAAAAAAATCGCCAATCATGGCATCCAACCGGGATCTAACCCCGGTCACCTTTTCATCGGCAATCGAGTCTTAACACAAGAGTGACACCTTATACCATGTGTCCGACGAAGTTGTCTAAAATCAAGGCCTGCCAGATTCTTGTAATTACTAACAAAACAGCTCTTGCGCGCGAGTGTTACCGAATTGACATGCTGTGTCAAGCGCAGCGCTTGTTTCAGACCTGCCTAAACTTAATAACCAAGTGTTGCCACGCCGGTCGGTCATTTGGTTCGTTAGGTAAAGACAATCTTGATGTTTGATGTTCAAACCAAGATATAGCCCTTGTTGGGTTTAGAAACACGGCTCGATATTAGGGTTAGTAAATTGTATGGGGATGTCAAGCCCACTTTTTACATTTGAAGCAAACTCAACTCTATATGGAATATTCTGTAAGCCTGATTAAATTTTGAATATTTTATGTTGGTAGTTTTATGCTTGAAAAAAATATATTTTGATTATTTATAGAAAAATGTTTTGTAATATTTAGTTTTATTCTAATAAATCAAGTTACTATCACAACAATGAATATTGTCTAGTACTCTACAAAATGGCCCAGCGTGTCAATAATTGACCATTATTGGTAAAAAAATTCCTAACTGTTGAAGCCGGAATTTTTTTTCATAGCAAAGTCAAAAGTTGATATTTGTTTCAAAGCCGAGTCGAAGTTTCACACACACACCCTAGTAAATTGTCTCATAAAGTTTCTTCCGTGAATATCATAGATGTAAATTTTGAATAACAAAGCCTCAAAAGTTTTGACTGAGGGTTTTTCTGACCCTGCCATGTAGCCTGGTTGAATTATATTCATATTGTTATTTAAATTATAATCAAGTTTGATTTAGAAGTTGTAGCCATTTAAAAACTAGTCTTTGTTTTTCTCTTAGACTTGGGAACTATTTCTTGCAATACTATTGATGTTTATTTTGTATGTATTTAAGTAAATAGATATATTTAAATGTGTTTAAGTTGTAAAATATAAATTTTTCAATTTACACATGGTGTATACTTTTTGAGAACCAAATAAACATCTAACTACAAATGTTTTATTTATTTCTGTTCAAATATCAATTGGTTTGCAGCACAAAACACTATTTTAACCTTCATTAAGATCAATATTTCTGTGGCCATATGGTCTAAGGCATTAGACTAGACTGCCGATGACAGGGATATCGGAGTTTGAATCCAGGTTGGGTGTACAAAGAGTGATTTATACAAAATGGTTTCACTCTTTCCCCTTACACACTTCTTATAGATGTGACCTAACTCGTTGTAATTGTGTATAACCTGAAGAGGTGGTAAGAAGTGGTACTATAACTCTTTTCATTGAATTGATCAGAAATCTTAATTGGAACTAAAATAAATTAAAATAAAAACTGGAATATACAGTGGCAACAATTTGAAGGGCGGAGAAAGCTTCTCGAATCCAAAACTGGCACAACGTTGTTCAGAGATCCTACTCGTTTTTATTCTTTCCGTGAAGACTAGCCAACAATTTCGTTATTTTATATCAAATAATGTACTAATATTATAATAGATTGCAAAATTAATTTTAAAATTATTCTATAAATAACGGCCGATAGTTTAGAGCAAGTATTGTGGTGAATATGACCACCTCTGTGGATAACAAAGTCCCAGGTTCAATTACTGACACTTCCAGAATAGGTCAACTCGGCCTCGTGAGGATGAATAAATAGGTAGTGGTTCAGTCTAAGAAACTGAGATTAACTGCCAAAGGGTTCGTTGGGCTGACCACACAACACTCTCGATCCGCAAACTTTCGCACTATCAGTAACAATGGTGGCTGTTTGTCCTCTATAGCTCGCTTGCTAGCTCCTAACATAGTGTTTTTTTAAGGGGAATACATAATTATCAAAGCGTAGTGTTGGCATCCTTGAATTTCCTCTAATATTGTCACGCTTCATCCAGAGGTATATGTTTCTTTCAAAGGGTTGACATTTCCAGGTTCTTGTAGGTTGTTTTCTTCGATTTCGAGACTAGAAACAAATGATTCTCAATGAAAATGTTTGTGAATGGTGTGTTGAACATGCTAGCAATTGTTGGTACCTGAGCAAGTATTGTTAGTAAGTATTTCCACTCAATTCCCAGGTTAGTAGACTTACACGATTCACACCACCTGCTATTAGGTGTTCTGTCTCACGACAGGCCCACTCCTGTTATCAGTGAACTTAGACTACCACTACATCCCGTCCTCTGCCTCCTACAACTCCCAGAATTTTCTTCTTTACTTCAAATCCTCCTCCTTCCTAAGCTCCTCTTTGACAGATCCTCCTAAGGATGTGTCCAATCCAGTTTGCTTTGTTACGAAGAATCACCCACTCTTCATTTGTCAACCTGTTTGTCCATCTGATATTCTCAAGTCAACCTCAATTATGTCTTAAACCACTTTAAATTACTTTAATATGGTTTTCATTAAAAAACAAATCGTAACCATCGTTGTTGGGAGACACAATTCATGGAACTACGCTACAACCTCATCACACGTTTCTAGTGTCTGGACCAGAAAGTAATTATTCCACTTGTGATGTGAACTCGGCCACGAGCGAAAACTAGGCGAGTTAAACAGTTGTAGGTGTGCTAACGTTTTACACCCAGTTGCGGCGAAATCCTATTTGTTTAGGGGGTAAGAATAATAGAAAGTGTTTGAAGTCAATAACTGTCCCCCAAGTTAAAGAAAGAGTCCGAAGACTCAACCCCGAAAAAATGTTTGAAAAGGGAATGTGCTTGGAAGCTGTCTTGGGAGATCATCTGAAACACTTTGAAAATTAAACTCCATTCTCTGAGATATTTAGAATAGTCTTCCCCGGAATTTTCCTAAATTTAATTTTGGATGCCCCTAGAAGCTATTTAGAGCGATCCTAGGTTTTTCTCCTATGCGAAGAATTGAAGCATAATTCTTGTTTTCCCGACCAGAGGCCGCCAACTTGCTCTTGTTGTATTTGTAAGAAGGTACCAGGAAAGGAGAACTGTGTTTGTCCTCACTTTACACTGCTGCCACTGGACAAAGAGGTAATGGCTGCCTCTTGAAGAAAATAGATCGTTACGCCCAATCCCCCTGACCTAGGTTTCATTCTATCGGAACTCATCAAGGAGGGGGGAGTGTGAAACGCACGGCGCTACTTCCTAGAAGAGGAAACTAAAATACAAAAACGGGAGGGAAAAAAAAGGAAATTTGTAAAGTTATATTATTATTATTATTATTATTAGCCCCGTGTCTTACTACCCGTTTGGGTCATACACACTTACGCTAATGTGTAATGGTTTGGGTGATTGTGAGATGAAATGAATGGACCTACAGTTTAACGTGGGATCGGAACCACGGTGGAGGCCTGACATTCCCCACATTCACAAGATGTCTTGTCAGAGGTGAAGGAAGGGTTTGGTAATCAGATAAATTTGTAAAGAAAGTTATGGTTAGTGTTAACGTTGAAATCTAACGTCCAGTAATAACTTTCTCTCCCCCATATTTTTAAAAGAATCAAAAAGAACTTAGAGAGAGAGATAGTGAGAAAGTAGCAAACATCACTGCATATCTCCCATTTATCCCCCAAATGCGCTCTCTGTTCGTCTCTTTCACCAACACAGATATGAGAGTGGGAGAATTCTATATTATTTTGTTCTGGAAAGTGGTTTTCACTTGTTTAACTATCTTGTGGACGTTAACAAAAGAAATAACACAATTACAGGTCTTTATTACAAGTTGACTACGGCGCTCGGTGTTTGAGTGCATCACTAAGTTTGGGCCATTGTCTTCCCCTCCCCCCAACACACTATTTGTCTCAGGTGGGAGGTGCAACTTGCCCCTACTAAGTAGGCCACAATACGACACAGCACAAGTCTTGTCTGCCCTTCTCAACATAACATTACTATCCAATACTTTCACACTTATGTGCCGGCGATCGTTTGGGCTTCAGCATGGCCAAAACACATTAAATGTACCCGCATTTGTGTGGAGGGAGAGTGTGAAACCAACCAGGACAATCTGGCCTAGATTCAGGCCCCAAGGTTAGCCCAGAGGGCCCTAGGAAACCAATACTCGACATCTCTGAAAATTAATCAATTTGCAGTTTTTGGAAAATATGTGAGGGTAAAAATATATATTTTACAACAAATACAAAAATATTTTATTCATATTTCTTACTTATAAGACAACCAAAAAAAATTCTTATCAAATACAAATATAATGAAACAATGTATATGATTCCACTATTTAGATCACTTTGACAACTTGATATATAAATGTGATCAAAAACTATTATATGGTGGTACAAGAATAAAGATTTTAAAAAAATAGAAGAATTCAAAATACTATAAAAATTGCCCAATGGATTAAAAATATATGAAATCCATGGAAACAGTGTAAAGTAATGAAATGTTATAGAAAGGTAAGGAATATAACTTCAAAGGAGAGGTAGGTGAAACCTCGATATAGAAAACAACACTTCTCTTGTGATAAGTTAGAGTTGTTTATCAATAGTTTTATCACATTACACAGTCCATTGCACCCAGGGTGACGGATCAACACCACAACAACTATACCAATGTTCAGAGCTCACCCATTCACGTCAGACCACATTTTAAAGAAAGAAACCTGGATATAAAACAATATCAACTTTTCATTCAGTCTTCATCTGAGGAGGAACAATATACTATCCCTAGAGGATTACTAGATATGTTACTATCACGGCACGATAGCACCATCTGTTGTGTCGATTTGAAAGTAAATGGTTGATTCGGGTCAACCGCATCGTCACCCGAGGTAGAGGGAGTCACTATTCTCTCGGTCTGATTCTCTTCCAGATCCAATATTGGAGTCTTGATGGGTTGGAATTTATGCAGTGAGTTGTCCTCATCTCTGGTTGGGTGTAAAGGAGATAGCGGCGTTTTAGCTGGAAGCAGGACAAGAGGTTCCGTTATATTATTAGTAGGCTTATCTAACTAGCATAGCTGGTAGCATGGTTAGCGTGACTGACTAGCAGCGTTGGTAGCACAGTTAGCATGACTGACTAGCAGCATTGGTAGCACGGTTAGCGTGACTGACTAGCAGCGCTGGTAGCACGGTTAGCGTGACTGACTAGCAGCGCTGGTAGCACGGTTAGCGTGACTGACTAGCAGCGCTGGTAGCACGGTTAGCGTGACTGACTAGCAGCATTGGTAGCACGGTTAGCGTGACTGACTAGCAGCATTGGTAGCACGGTTAGTGTGACTGACTAGCAGCGCTGGTAGCACGGTTAGTGTGACTGACTAGCAGCATTGGTAGCACGATTAGCGTGACTGACTAGCAGCGCTGGTAGCACGGTTAGCGTGACTGACTAGCAGCATTGGTAGCACGGTTAGCGTGACTGACTAGCAGCGCTGGTAGCACGGTTAGCGTGACTGACTAGCAGCATTGGTAGCACGGTTAGCGTGACTGACTAGCAGCGCTGGTAGCATGGTTAGTGTGACTGACTAGCAGCGCTGGTAGCACGGTTAGTGTGACTGACTAGCAGCGCTGGTAGCACAGTTAGCGTGACTGACTGATAAGTTGCAACAGTTACACACATGTGATTTTCTTCTGGTAGGGCTTGTTCCGCCAGGGGGCGGAGATCATGTTCGTGTCCAAACGTCGCAGTTTCCTGATGAAACTTTTATATTCCAACTCAAGATGAACGATTCTCTTCCTGTACTCCTTGACCTTGTCATCCGTATAGCACGGAACCTGGGACTGCTGCAACACAAGACTCTGGGTTAACACGCTTCAGTGGTCACACGGTCTGAGGCATCACTCGAACAAGAGACTAGAGTGCTGATGATGACGAAGAGATCGGCTGTACCGAGGGTGGTTTTTCCGAAACGGTTCTCCACACTCTCTTCAAACAAGTGCGGGTACACTTTATTTAGATTCAATAACACAAAGGACCCACCAAGCAAGGATTCGAACCACAGACCTTGATCTAGCTCAGACTTGCCATCCCCAACATCGACCTTTTGATGAAAACCTAACCTTATTTTATAAACATCAGAGGAATTTAGAATAAAGAGGAGATCGGCCATGTGGAGGTTTGTTTGGAACACGTGTGATGTGTGGGAGCACACGTGTCTTCTCTTGTCAACAATTGTTTTGACTGACTTGGGCACAACATTTAAATACA
Organism: Timema cristinae; assembly: GCA_039000515.1. Lineage (NCBI taxonomy): Eukaryota > Metazoa > Arthropoda > Insecta > Phasmatodea > Timematidae > Timema > Timema cristinae. The sequence continues at coordinate 61,000,698 of JBCFYV010000100.1, forward strand.
ACAACAATGCTCCAAATAAAAGGGCTAAAATTTCTTTTAACATAATGATAATAAAAATAATTGGCTCTTTCTGTTTCCTTTTACTGGTAATGAGTTGTTTTATTTATTTGAGGTAATTTCTGTGTCCTTTCCGAGCCGACTGATATCACTACACTAGAATTTCTATGAGCGCGAGTGAAAGGGCCTACTAATTTTGATGCACACATTCCAGGGTTCTTATATTTCACCAATCACAAGGGACCGACGGCTTTACTTCCTCTCTGAAGGAAGTTGTGCTACGAATTTTATCGCTCAGAGAAAGAAAGACCCCACGAACATTGGGACTCGAGAGGAGCAATTTACCCCCCAAGACCACCCTTGTCTAGAGTTGAGCCTCGGTGCTCTGTTATCATTGCCAGGTAGCACTACATAGTCCCTAGTGGAAATAAGAACATAATTACAGGTCTACTTACTTTCAAACAATATTCTATCTCTCCTTTAATCGACGGAATCCATTTTTTAACATCTGTTGCCGTGTGCAGATCTGAAATTCGTGGTCTCTTGCTCATTTCAAAATGTCCAACTAGTCTAAAAAGAATCACGTTACTCGATACAATTTTCTGGTGGATACAATGCACATATATTGCTGTTTACTTACAAGATAAGGTACAATAAATCTTGATTGCTTTAAAACTTATAAACTTCCCATGATTACTTCTTCATGTACGATTAACTTATTAAAAAAATCAGCCTTTCTATCTAAACATTTTACCATAAAAGTTATATCGTCCATATACAAACAAAAAGTTATGGAATAGCAAATGATAAAATATGGTGTAGCATTGATTATTTTTAGTACAGTAATATCAACAATGAATCATAGATTGACACTTATTTCATGTAATTATAATGATTATATTCTGGATACTTGATTAACTTTCCAGATAGTTTCAACTCATGTTAAAAGATAATACCAACGCATGTTTGTGAACTCGACTTAGTCATTAGGATAGTATAATTTTCTCTTTTTTTTCAAGATGCCTTTTTTAGGGACAGGGAGCACCTCAAGATGTTCAGGAACTGTGGGAGATTCGTTCTCAGACTCGGACAAGCTACGAGACTCAGCCTCCTCTCCCGAGGCCTGAGGACACATCTCCAATGCCGATCTGATCACTTTTATCTCTTCCTTTGATAAACCATACTTGTTCAGTCTCTTTATGATCGTCCGGCGGAATCTCTCCTTTAATGACTGCCAACTTCTATTAGAGATGGCTTCCTTCTTCTCTATTTTGCGCCATAGTTTGTTACCCATTAACGGATATTTCCTCGACAGACGAAGGACATTTGCAAGGATAGCTTTGTCCTCTCCCCGAGTGTAAGGTATTTTAGATTTCCATCTGATGCGCCTCATAGACCTTTCAGGCAGATTCGAGTCTTCATCCGAAGAATCGTTAGTTCTCTCATATCTATGGCTTCTATTTCGCACATTTTGAAAAGCTGCATATTTTTTCGGTGGAAGATTATACTTGTCTATGTTGGGAAGGAGTTTTTTAAGGAATCTTTCCCTTAGAGATTGCCAAGTCCTGTTTAGAATCTCCCCCTCAACACTCTTCCAAAACCAGTTACCCCTTAGTTGATGGAAAGCATCGTGCTTTATTATGCACTCTAAAATTGCTTCATCCTCGGCTATTCCATAAGGCGTCCTCTTCAGATGATTAGAACTATTTAAATCAATTGACATGAGTTCAACTTGATTGTCTGATAAGTTCATTAAGGAGGTTTCATGAGGATTACTATAGCTGGACTTCCCCGTTTTTGTTGAAAGGTTGTCGTTGGTTTCCGTTTCCGGGGAATGAATCCGAAATGCGCGGGTGCCCCTTGTGGTATGCACAAATTTGAATTTTTGTGATTTATACTTAGCAGGTTCAATAAAAGAATAACTGTTTGAAACTTTAACGGCCATAATATCAATAACGAAAATTTTACATAAAAAAGAGCACTTCCCAAAAACACAACGTAATATTATTCTAACAAGAAGAAACAAAGATCCCTTTAAAATAAATTCACATAAAAATGAGATACTACAAAGATTCTTTATAAGAAATCAAGACTAAAAACATCGTACTTAAATATAATGATGATACTACAAAAATGTTTCCTTCTTAAATATTATTAGTATTATTATTAAAATAAAAGTGAACGCGGTACAAATTTTACAATACTTTTTTGTTGCCTCGCTTCACAAAAATCCAAAGATTCTATGAACAAGTTTCAACTTTCGTGGATCAAATAACAAGAAATTCACAAAGAGCATAGATATTTTAGAAAGAGGTTTTATGATGTTACTACTGTTTAGACCGGTATAACCCAAATTTATTTGATGTAATGGCTGAATTGTAAACTAATTAATTAAAAACTGTCAGAACAAATTAAAGCACTTGACACTTTCTGAAAATTAGTAAGCTTACCCTACATGCTTTCATTATGGCATAACTTAAAGAATAGATAAGGTCACAGTATAATAAAGCTACTTACCTTTCAAATTAAACGGTGTACATTTTAGTATATACTTAAGATTATATAAAAAATATTGACGACACAATCTCTCTCGCACTTATGGGACTTAATGGTTTTCTTCAAGTAACAATGTATTGTATTTGGTAAATAATACGAGTGAAGAGAGCTAGGACCGAGTTTTGAGAGTATCAATCTGGTTCTATATTCATGCATAAGACACAACTATAGATAGCGTAAAGTGAATAGTGCATAAAATTAATACAACGGTTTATAATGAAACATAAGTAGTGGAAAAGTTTTACTTAAATCTACTGTATTTTCAGAAGCGTACCCACAGGAAGGTTTGAGGGGGCTGGAGCCCCTTCCGTAGTTTGGGGATGCCCCTTGAACTACAGAGATCCGAAGAGAAAATAAAATGGTGGTGAGAATGGCTATGACCAGTTAAACATTGTGAGCAAATAAAATACTAGGTGATCAGAAATAATCTCTATATCAATCACCAAATGTATTTATTTCATAGGAGTGGACTATCTTTCATGGTAGATTTAGTGGCAATATTTGCAACTAAATGTGATCACCGTACAGACCTTCGCTAGTATTTTTAAGGGATTTACAAAAAATATAAGTATATACACATTTACCTATTATAAATAATAGGTCATTTTTGTGAGAGTAGGCCTATATAACGGTTAAGCCAACTTTAATTTAGGCCTATTTATTTATTATTTTGTGAGATTATCACGTTTATAATAGTAAAAATATAATTAATAAAGCTAACAAATACCAATTAAAAACCTTCCAAAAAGGCTTTTAAATGTATATAATTATTTAAAAAATTGCCTCCGCTGGTAGGGAGAACTCCCCCCCAAACACCCCGTTGAGGCCACCCTAATCCCCCACCTCGCAATCCTGCGTACGCTACTGCTGTCTTTTATTTGTAAAAAGTGGCCTAACATATTTTACTATTGAATAATGAATCTAAAAATACTTTAATTTAAGAGTTCATTTAAAAAACTTAATTGAATTGTATCTTTTGAAATTTAAAATCAACATAATTCAAGTTCGTCTGTACTATTAAATCAAATTTTATTTAGTCCTGATTTTATTTGAGTGATAAAATGGTGCATATTTTATATTCTAAAAAAATTGCATTGCATTATACTAGAAAAAAGTTAATAAAAAAATAAAAGTGTTTTTTTAACGTCCAGTTGTCCCTGGCACCCAGTTGTCCTAGCGCCCAGTCTCAGCGCAGTAGTCACCACCAGTTGGTTGCACCCAGATGGCGGCTCCCAGTTGTCCTAGACCACCCTCATACATAACCGAGGGATAGTGGTAAAATATGAAAATAATCTCTAAACCTAGCAACTCCAAACCTAATGTAATCTAAGCGTTAAAAGAAGGTACTGTGAAAAGAAACTTCACTAATGGTAATCATACTAAAAATATTTCATTGCAAGATTGTACGATGACAGTTAAGATTACTAAGAAAATTATAAATTAACATGTTTTGTAAAGAATGTTTTTTTCTTTATATTTTGTTGCAATAAACATGTTGATGTAATGAACGGTTTATAAGATGATTGCAAAAAACTATTTAAGGTCATCGTTTTTTCAAGTTGATGAATGTAAAATAACTTTTTAATAGTAGCAGAATATCCTAATTAATTCACCATTTAAAAAATGCTAACATGTCAAATTTCAGTTCAGTATTAAAAAGTGAACGATTATTATGCTTAGCACCTCCAATATAACGCCCAGGTTATGTTAGTTTTGTTTTATAGATTATTTTCTGATCATGCTTATGTTACGTTAAGTTAAGTTGATGCTTTGTTTGTTGCACCAACTCTCCTGGCCGGTGAGCCACCCCTGCTTCTGGTAGAGTGCTAGGTTTTTATCCCATAAAAATACTATTTTAGATAGGATTCTGGTATGAAATAGACATTCCGAAGACGGGATTCCTTCCCAAATCATGGTGTGTATTAGAGTAATTCAACTTAATTAAAGAAACAAGTCACAAGTTTCAAAATTAGTTTTGCTTTTCAAACATTTTATTGCCATATTTATTTAATCTAACTCTACATTGATGTATTTCATATATTCATACAGATTAGTGAACAATTTCAAAATGCCACATCTATTTAATGTGTAAGAGAGAAAGAGATACCCGAAAATATTTTCCTCACTTACACAATTGGAGTGCCCATCCTGTTAAAGATCAAAGGCTATGATACATATTCTTGACATCAGCGCACTCTATATGATATCTTTAAATTACAATGCCATACACAAGTTTCTTTCAGAACAGGCAGGAGGTAGCAGCATATCTATTTAGAGGTACGATCATTGCTGAAAAACGTTATCTAGTGAGTTCAGAGTTGTTTAAAATGGCGTCGGTTGACGGTTTAAGCGATAAGGAAATTCGTCATAAACTAGCTGAATATGGGTGCCCCGTTGTGCCCGTTACGGATACGACACGGAAAGTATTGGTGAGGAAGTTGAAGCATCTGATGGAGCAAGTGGCACAATCTAAATCCAAGCCTTCGCCAGGTAAATCTCGCCATAGTCTATCTCGTTCAGTTCAGGGGACGAGAGCGAACCGGAGGAAGCCAAAACAAGGGCCGGCGTCATTAAGTCCAAACCGGCTGACGGTATTAGTGATGGCGAATTGCGACGTAAACTCGGAGAATATGGACACACCGTGGGCCCCGTCACGGAAACCACCCGGCACGTGTTAACCAAGAAGTTGAAAGAGCTCTCCGAGCAAGCGAAGCAATCCGACTCTGGTAAAACGCGCCAAAGCTTGTCCCGGTTCAGTTCCGGGGAGGATGACAGTGAAGTCGATGATTTGAAATCCAGGGTCGGTACCAGACCTATGCAGCCCCCAAACTTGAGCTTGAAGACCCAGAGACGCAAGTCGACCCCTAGACCTAACGACGCAGCCCTCACTACCACGGTTAGGACCCGGCGGAGTGAGATCAGCCTCCGGGACGACCTGTTCAACGCCGAGGAGACATCCAGCACAGAGTCTCCGTCTGACAAGACCAGGAACCGAGGACGGTTCTCCCTGAACAGTGCCCCCGAGAGGGTCCCAGAGAACCGCCGGGCGACATTGTTCTCCAGCTCGAACCGAGGCGATGAAACAGGCTCAGACTCCGATACCCCCTTGTCGGAGTTTGACAGATCCAGGGTGGGTGGGACAAAGAATGTTAGAACTTCAGGCAGCACCTCGTTCTTCAGTCGACTCGGGTCGAGAGTTTCACTGCCGGAGAGCACCAGGCCCCCCAGTGGGGCAAAAACTTCTTACCTTCAAGTTACAAGAATGAGGGCAACACTGCGGCCAGCTCTTACCGGTCAGAGTATCTTGCCAACTTGTACAAGAGGATTGGAGCTCGTGGTAAGCTCCCCCTTAATGTTCAATTACATACATTAAAACTACTTCCATTGTTCTCATACACGGCTTTACTCTTACAATCAGGCTACAAAGTAGATATTTGAACTAGACTGTATCTGAACTTAAGCGCTGTAGCTTTGATATGTAGGCTACTCTTGACAATTTGCTATCGGTAACAACGTGACCAAGTCTAGCACCGGATTGTCATCAAGTATTCAGATTCACCCCTCACATACCCTTGAGTCTTAAGGATGGAAGCAATACATCGTCAGGTGACCTGGTGGCCTAGCGGTAAGGTGTCAGACTTCTATGCTGGCGGCCGGGATTCAATCCTCGGTCCCGGCACAGATTTATCTGATTACCAAACCCTTCCTTCACCTCTGACAAGACATCTTGTGAATGTGGGGAATGCCAGGCCTCCACCGTGGTTCGGATTCCACGTTAAACTGTAGGTCCTTCATTTCATCTCACAATCACCCTACCATTACACATTAGCTTAAGTGCGTATAACCCGAATGGGTAGTAAGACGCGGTGCTAATAATAATAATAATAATAATAATAATAATCCACTTAAAAAAAAATATTAACACCACTTTCACAAAAACTTTTAACGAACATATCTTTAAAATGGTGACTGACGAATCTAAACCATATGGTTGAACATGACGGTAAACAAGTTTTTTTTACAATGATGCAAACATGCACTTGATGAAAATATTTTATTCAGTTCAATATTTCAAAATAAGATAAAATAATTTATATAATATAATAAAAGACAAGTATTTTCTCTTTTCCAATTAAATACGATGCCTGTAATAAAAGATAATGATGTGTAGGGCCTACACTATATTACACAAAATCAAAAACGTTCCAAAATGAAAAATAAGTACTTTTAATTATGTTCAAAATATTGTTTCGGATTGGGTAAAAAGAAATTATTAAAAGTATTGAAATAGTATGAGAAAACTTAAGTTTTCGTTATTTTAAATGTAATATATAACAGGTAATTAAAGATCTTTCATTTATAACAAAACTGTGATCTTTTACAAGTGTTGGCAACCCAAACCTAAACAGATGATTTTCGAACTGTCATTCGGATAAAAACCTATCTTGAACAGTCTAACTGTTGAATGTTAAGTAGCTGATTGTAAGAGAGAGAGAGAGAGATTGTAGGAACTACTTACTATGGTCTGCCACCATCTGTTTCAGACTCGTCGCTTAGCCCCCCTTCTCCCAGACCTCCGAGCATCTTTGATGTGAAGGAGAGCGACATTAGTGAGGATGAGACTAGCACCTCCAGCTCTCCGAATGGTCTTTACAGGAGCTTCAGGTGAGCGGTCGTGATCCGTTACTAACCGAGGTGAGGCACGATGCCTTACTAGTCCCATGCTATGCAAACATTGCCCTCCCCATGTTCTAGGTTAGGTTAGGTGTATGATGAGAATGGTATGTAACCAGTTGTTAGGGATGTGAGAAATTTATCGATACTTTCCTTTCGATTCTAAGCCCTAGTATTTTTTGTTATCTTCACTCATGCTGGTGAACTGCGGAGGAAGAACAGATGACACTATTCCTCAATTCTCACTCATTTTCTGTAACTCTAGCATTCAATCTCTTGTGGCTCATCATAATCCATAGTTGTTATTTCACCAACTTTAATGGTTAAAGAAGGGTACAAAGTATAATATAACTTTCCATCGGCTACATTTTCATAAGATCCGTCATACAATACTATCTAACATACCTTCCGACACACGTACTGATACTTACTGTTATCGACCAGATCAATACCACATCCTTATTAGTAGTGCTTGGTACCTCCTGGTTATATAGGACTACCAACCCCTGGCATCTCCTGGTTATATAGGACTACCAACCCCTGGCACCTCCTGGTTATATAGGACTACCAACCCCTGGCACCTCCTGGTTATATAGGACTACAACCCTGGCATTCGGTTATATAGACTACCAACCCTGGCACTCCTAGTTATATAGGACTACCAACCCCTGCACTTCTGGTATATAGACTACCAACCCTGATCTCCTGGTTATAGGACTACCAACCCCTGCACTCTGTTATTAGGACTACCAACCTGGCACCTCCTGGTTATATAGGACTACCAACCCCTGGCACTCCTGGTTATATAGGACTACCAACCCCTGGCACCTCCTGGTTATATAGGACTACCAACCCTCATCCATCTGGGGTTAGCACTGGCACTCCTGGTTATATAGGACTTCCTATCATGAAAGAGTTGTTTGTAACTGCTGATGTTAACAAACTCGTCTTCACTCTTGAAGATGATCAATGTTGTCCCCTCGTGAAGACATGTTTCTGCTGCAGCCTGTCTAGCCGGCGGAGCCCCCGGGACCTGGGTCGGGAGTTCAAGACGACGGAAGATGGTCTGCGCTCATGGATAAGTTCCCAAGCAGTCTCCATGGTGTTGCTCGCTCTCACCATGATCTTCTTTATAGCGCTCGCCGTCGTCTACCTCAACGTCCGCTCCAGCGACGCTGTTGCCAACTTCTCACCCGAGAACACAGGTGCGCTGCCCCTCAACACCCCGGATAGGGTTCCTAAAATCATCAATGATGTTTGAGAATCCAATTTAACAGTCATTTATCTTTTTTCAGATTTTAAATCAGAACGTTTTATTTTGTGTCATGCCTAGCAGGGGGTTATCTCAGACAAAAATATAGGGCACCCTTAGCAATCAGACCCCAGACCATTGTTTTATCAGCCAACAACAACCTTTGTGCTAAATGAGAAGCTACATTTTAGAAATAATGTACCCTCACTGGGCAGCAGACAAATTGCCTCGAAATGCATCATTTTGAAAAACTATTCATATCCTACTGAAGACGAGATATTTTTAAATTCCAAAGTTGCCTGCCAGCTCTTTTCTTGTAGTTTACAATTCATCTCTGGTTGGATCCTGTATTTTATCTGGACAAACCTTCATTTAATCCACAATTCTTGAGGGAATACAAATGGTAACTAGATGCTAACATTCTTTCTTACAAACCATTCATAAATTCAGTTAAATGTTAAATTACTGGCCTGGGATGTGGTTGTTGAGCTAGGGCTGAGACACTGATAGGCAGTATTAAAGCTTTAAAATAAATCCGAATATAAATTCTGTTAAAAAAATATGTCTTTTTAAATCTCATATTTTGTCTAATCTTGTAATACATTTAATATCCTCAAGGACTCAAGAAGTCCACCCTTAATTAAATCCTTAGGGTTGGAGAGATTGTTCTATATGGCCGCCCATGTTGAAGATTTGGAACTCCCTGTTGATCATTTCCTTTTGTTGGCCATCACAACAATATCAAGGTCCGTGTCTTTTGTAAATAGTACATATTTATCTGATTGTATTTTTGTTTGTTTTCCAGCAAACTACTATCCTCTTTGCAACGATGACAACACTGTGGTAAGTACTTGTCGTGTACGTAAGGCTGGCATAGTGCACAATGCATAGTCAAATATTAGCCTCCTAATTTTCTTTTTTTCCCCATGGATGTTTATCTAACCTTTTTGCTTACTATATAATGTCCCCGAATCGAGGGTTAACTCGAAAAACAACCGTTCATTAAACTGTCTTTTGAGACATAAAAGTAACCTAGCATTAAAGTTGGGCTTATACTTTTAAAATTTTATTTCATTCTTTAATTGGTTGGTATTTCATTATCTTCGTGCACATTAGGGTAGACCTTCTTTAATACAGAATCAAAAGGTGTTTTTTTCCTCTGAGTGGTAAAACCTTCTATATTTACTTATAGGTGTATTTGTTTACTTTAAAAGAAGATTAATTTTTATTCCTATCAAAAATATGTATTTCTAGGGTGCAGCCTATATTCTGGGGCAGCTTATTTTTGTTCCAATTTAGTAAATATTAAGTTTAACTGTGAGGTTTTATTTATTTCCAGAAAGAATTAGAAATTGACTAGCTACAACCTTTTTTTTTTTTCTTTTAAACAGTGAACGTGTTTTATACATCCATAATTGATAAATGTATTGGTTATAAATATTGTATTTCAATTTAATTTTACATTATGAACTGTTACACTACAAAAATAAATTATTAATGGTTTACATTTAATCTATCACCATTTTATTAATTGCTGTTAACATTTGTATGCGGTGGTGACCTGGTGGTCTAGGGGTAAGGTGTCAGACTTCTATGCTGGCGGCCGGGGTTCAATCCTTGGTCCCGGCAAAGATTTATCTGATTACCAAACCCTTCCTTCACCTCTGACAAGACATCTTGTGAATGTGGGGAATGCCAGGCCTCCACCGTGGTTCGGATTCCACGTTAAACTGTAGGTCCTCCATTTCATCTCACAATCACCCTACCATTACACATTAGCGTAGGTGCGTATAACCCGAACGGGTAGTAAGACGTGGTGCTAATAATAATAATTTGTATGCGAGTTATATTTCAAATGTTTGAATGAATTACAAGACAATTCAAAGAAAGTGCCAGGCGTTGTACCAAAAGTAACTTCATCACTCTATAAATATAATTTACAGTTTTGTACTTTCGAAGGAAGTTTTCTGATGTTTAATCTAGGAAGTGGTTCTCACACTCTCGTGTGATGTGTGATGTGTGTGTCAGGTACCGTGTGTGAGACAGGAGGTGCTCACCATCACAATCCAGCTGGCCAAGTATCTCCAGGAGGAGTTGACCAACAGAGCCGTGGCCCAGCAGTGCCAGGGAGGGGGGCCCTCCACCATGAACCATGACCAGGCCAGCCACTGGCTCTACTCCAACAGACTTACTGTCAGTACTGGCTACACACTTATTATTGAGTGGTTACTTTATTTATGGAGTAAATATCCTGTTGTATTCCAACCAATGTGCTCTTGTTGCAGGAGAGCTATGAGGAGTCCGTGCACAGTGTGACCAACGTGAAGGTGCTGATGCTGGCAAACCCCCAGTGGGGTGTGTCTCTCGTCCCTGCAGGGCCTAAACCCTCTCCGGACCAAGTGATAGACACTAGAGACTTGGTGAAGCAAGGGGGTCTGGCCGTGTTAGACCCATCTTTGCCCCTGGGATGTTACCTGCGAATCAAACTCTTGTTCACACTTTCAGTCGCCATGATAGTGGCAGCAGGTGAGTTCACACTGTACACTGCTGTCACTGGACAGAGAGGAACACAGTTCACACTTTACAGGCAATTCATCATTCATATCGTATTTCATCGATTGTAAGACACACCTGAATTTTTGAGTACCACCAACAGAAAATAAGTTTTGATTTAAAAAAAAAAGTTAAAATATTTATTTATAAGATAATATTTTTACCATAGAAATAAACTTTTTAACAATTTTATCATCATTTTTTATCAGTAGGTCTTTTATTCATCTCTCTTTCTGAATCAGTATCAGTCGGATTCTACTGAGTCTTCGAGAGCGGGGGTTGAAAATGAACTCTGATTCTAAGACACCTTTGTTTACAAGGCTCACCCCATTTTTAGAGACATTCAAAGGGTTTTAGAATCTAAATATGGTAGTTCAAGACAGAGGCTGCGATCATGTGGGCCTGCCACGCCCACTTGGGACCTCATATCTTCAACCAGGGCTGTTTGCAGGTGTGGGTGCACTCTATGGACTGTGGATGGTGGGTGTGCGATACATACGCACTCGACAGCGCAGCAAGCAGACAGTGTTCACTTTGATACAGAGGATCATGGAGAGCTTGCATACCCATTACTCTAGCACATCTGACCCTCACACCTTCGTAATAATCAACCATGTGAGGGACCAGCTGCTCTCGCCCGCCGACAGGAGGGGTGAGTGTGTAACTGTTAAAACTGAACACTTGACTCGGTCTTCTTTGGTTTTAGCACCGTGTCTTACCTACTCTGTTTGGGATTATATCTAGAATTAGCATGGAGGGAGACTGGAAAACCATTTAGGAAAAAAAAGCCCCCTCAATTCACCCGACAGATATTTGACCTGTCATTGGTTGTCAAGTCCACTGTGGAGTGAATCTTTATCTAGTCAAAGCTATTTTTTTTTCAAATTTGTTGAATAAATATGTTTGTATTTTCTATGAGACTCGTACTATAAATGTGTTTGTATTTTCTATGAGACTCGTACTATAAATATGTTTGTATTTTCTATGAGAATCGTACTATAAATCTTGATTCACACGTTCGCTGAAAATAGAAAGCAGAATCTTTGCAGTAATTCACACACTTTAAGTTGACCCATGATGCATTATAACACCAACTTAAAGCAGCTGATTATTAACATATTTTATTTTCTAGTGGATACATACATTTCTTTATTTCACTCTCCCGCCGGATATATTCAAATCATAGGACTCTTTTGTCGGGGCTCAACCCAATACATCGATACAAGCTTTACATTAACGGGTTATTTCAAATCTCACTACGGACAACGGAGCTGTTTGTAGAGTGCATGTGTTTCTACTCTGCCGAACATCTCAAGCAGAGCAGACAAAGTAGATTTGAGTTGAACTTTAGCGGAAATCTTGTGATTGGCTTAGAGCTCTTCATGTGACCACATTTCTGTTCTGCGCTAGTTTTTTTGGCGAACATATGAATCCACAGTGACTATTCTCTTTGTGTCATGGTGTTGACGAGTTTGTTCTGTTGCCAGCCCTGTCAAAAGAGTGGATTCAGGCCGTGAACTACATCAAGAACCATGAGTCGCGAGTGCGCCAAGAGAGCACTATATTGGGTGGTGAGGAATTCGAGGTGTGGCGCTGGATAGCTCCTAATAGTTCTGGTCCCAGCAGGTGAGACTGTCAACACTCTGGTCCTCTGTTTGAATCCTGGTCAGGGACAGCAACTCTCAATACTGCGCCTATTTATTTATATAACTTCATACACTACCATAATTTAGAAAAAGTATGCTAGCTGTTAAGAGGATAGACAGAATTAGGAATGAAGTTATCTCGGAAAGAGTAGGTGTACATGAAATAGTAGAGAGATGGGAGAAGCAGATAACAGAAAGTGTGCAAGAGAGAGGAGAAGAATAGAGGAAGATGAGAGTAAGGTAGGAAGGATGGAGGAAGAATAGAGGAAGATGAAGGCATTTTACAAAACTGACCCGGCCACAGGTTGGAAACCGTTGATGATTATTTATACTAGTTAATTTTTGTAGCTGTCGAAGTTTCAAAACTTTGCATACCCCTAATTCTATATATAATATTTTTTTCAAGCCTAAATCAATTAACAAAAAATATTCTTACTTTGATTAGGTTTTGAGAATAATTCCTATTTTTGATTGAGGTTCGCCTTGAATTGAAAAAGGGCGTTTTTGTATCAATGTATTTTGTATGTTTATGTTCAGTTTGTCTGACGCGCCAGCCTCTCAGCGCCGGAACAAGATGTGGCAGGGGCAAGCTTTTGACACGATGGCGGGGTCCCCCAACTCCCTACCCATCAGCCCCACCCCGTGTCTCAAGATACGCCACATGTTCGACCCAGACCTGTGAGTATCAGACTGATGTTCTTGTTAGTAGCGACGGAGGTCTCGCTATAGAGGGGACTGTCGGTCAGGTGATGGTTCTACACTTCCTGCTCAGCCATTTTCCTATCTCCCTTCTGTGTTTTTGGTTTCCTCTTTTAGGAAGTTGTGTTGCGCGTTTCACACTCCTCCATGATGAGTTCTGACAGAATGAAACCTAGGTTGGGGGATTGGGTCATTACCTCTGTCCAGAGGCAGCATTGTAAAGTGTAAAAACTGTTCCTTTTTTATGTTTCTCCATACTTTTCCTGTACCTTCTTGAAAATATAATACAACTGTAAATTACACATTTTTAAGGGATTCTAGAGCATAAAGCTGTCAAATTAAGAGCAGTATTATATTTGTTCAAGCATAAAACAATTAACAAAATACATTAGAACTTCATGTTTACTTTGATAATATTTGATATATTGGATTAGAGTTTTGTTTGAATTGTAAAAGTGGACTTAGCACTCTGCCGGTATTTAGTAAACATCCCCTGGTTTTCTGTCCACTGTCCCGAGTTGTCGCTCTCATACCTGGACTGGTCTCTCTGAGTTGTCACTCTCATACCTGGACTGGTCTCTCTGAGTTGTCGCTCTCATACCTGGACTGGTCTCTCTGAGTTGTCGCTCTCATACCTGGACTGGTCTCTCTGAGTTGTCGCTCTCATACCTGGACTGTTCTTTCCAAGCTGTCGCTCTCATACCTGGACTGTTCTCTCCGAGCTGTCACTCTCATACCTGGACTGTACTCTCCGAGCTGTCGCTCTAATACCTGGACTGTTCTCTCCGAGCTGTCTCTCTAATACCTGGACTGTTCTCTCCGAGTTGTCGCTCTAATACCTGGACTGTTCTCTCCGAGTTGTCGCTCTAATACCTGGACTGTTCTCTCCGAGCTGTCGCTCTCATACCTGGACTGTACTCTCCGAGTTGTCGCTCTAATACCTGGACTGTTCTCTCCGAGCTGTCGCTCTCATACCTGGACTGTTCTCTCCGAGCTGTCGCTCTCATACCTGGACTGTTCTCTTCGAGCTGTCGCTCTCATACCTGGACTGTTCTCTCCGAGCTGTCGCTCTCATACCTGGACTGTTCTCTCCGAGCTGTCGCTCTCATACCTGGACTGTTCTCTTCGAGCTGTCGCTCTCATACCTGGACTGTTCTCTCCGAGCTGTCTCTCTAATACCTGGACTGTTCTCTCCGAGTTGTCGCTCTCATACCTGGACTGTTCTCTCCGAGCTGTCGCTCTCATACCTGGACTGTTCTCTCCGAGCTGTCGCTTTCATACCTGGACTGTTCTCTCCGAGCTGTCGCTCTAATACCTGGACTGTTCTCTCCGAGCTGTCGCTCTCATACCTGGACTGTTCTCTCCGAGCTGTCGCTTTCATACCTGGACTGTTCTCTCCGAGCTGTCGCTCTAATACCTGGACTGTTCTCTCCGAGTTGTCGCTCTCATACCTGGACTGTTCTCTCCGAGCTGTCGCTCTCATACCTGGACTGTTCTCTCCGAGCTGTCGCTTTCATACCTGGACTGTTCTCTCCGAGCTGTCGCTCTAATACCTGGACTGTTCTCTCCGAGCTGTCGCTCTCATACCTGGACTGTTCTCTTCGAGCTGTCGCTCTCATACCTGGACTGTTCTCTCCGAGCTGTCGCTCTCATACCTGGACTGTTCTCTCCGAGCTGTCGCTCTCATACCTGGACTGTTCTCTTCGAGCTGTCGCTCTCATACCTGGACTGTTCTCTCCGAGCTGTCGCTCTCATACCTGGACTGTTCTCTCCGAGCTGTCGCTCTCATACCTGGACTTTTCTCTCCGAGCTGTCGCTCTAATACCTGGACTGTTCTCTCCGAACTGTCGCTCTAATACCTGGACTGTTCTCTCCGAGCTGTCGCTCTCATACCTGGACTGCTCTTTCCGAGTTGTCGCGCTCATACCTGGACTGCTCTCTCCGAGTTGTCGCGCTCATACCTGGACTGTTCTCTCCGAGTTATCGCTCTCATACATGTCCTGCCTCTCCGAGTTGTCGCGCTCATACCTGGACTGCGCTCTCCGAGTTGTCGCCCTCATACATGTCCTGCGCTCTCCGAGTTGTCGCGCTCATACCTGTCCTCTCTCTTGTCAGGGAGTGCGGTGATGACTGGCCAATGCGTGTCAAGGACGCCATCTTAGAGAAGTGTGATGGTATCGCTGTCACCCACATACAGGTGGACCGGCAGTCTCGGGAGGGGCTGGTCTACATGAAGTGCGCCACCCAGGAGGAGGCTGGACGCGCGTACCGCGCTCTGCATGGCTCGTGGTTCGACAGTAAGTAGTTGTTGAGTCGAACTCGTATAGCTTCACACTAAGCCCCTAAGGAAAGGTTAAATACAAGGATGTGTGAGAACCACTTTTACAATTCGAGAAAACTGTATTTACAAAGTTCCTCTTTACATCTTAAGGAGAGGTAAATACCACACTTTTGCCAGTTTTTATATATAAACATAGTTGTATTTTCTCCCCATGGAGGAAATGGTTGTTTAATATCTGTCGAGGGTTTCCTGGAATTTAATGACTACTTTCTCTTCATTTAAAAAGTTTGCCATCCAATGCTGATTTGGTCATGACAGATATTCAACAACTGTTATTTTTTTTATTTGTATTTGTTTCTCGTTTCCATCAAGATATTTTCTAGTCTTGCAAATCCCTAATTATCTCTCTTAGGAAAACCTCTTAAGTAAATTGTGTTATATTTGTAAAATGTACAGGAAAGAAAGCTAGAATCGTTTAAAAGGTAACAAACACAATATGGCTGAAAATAAGAGAGTCGTTCATACTTTACAGCTGTTACCTCTTTGTCCAGTTGCAGCAGTGTAAAGTATGAACGACTCTGTGA
Source organism: Timema cristinae (assembly GCA_039000515.1). Lineage (NCBI taxonomy): Eukaryota > Metazoa > Arthropoda > Insecta > Phasmatodea > Timematidae > Timema > Timema cristinae. The sequence continues at coordinate 61,016,940 of JBCFYV010000100.1, forward strand.
TTCTACCCTTCTTTCCTGTATCTTTTACAAATATAACACAAACCCTAATTACAGCCTGTGACCTGGGTCAGTGTTTTATAATATAACAGGCACAACATCCAGTCCCCCGGCCATTAAATCATCGTTGTGAAAGGGTAAACCTACATTTCGAGCACGTCAGGACTTGAACCCAGGACCCTTAGCTCAATTGACAGACACACTACTGACTGAGCTAGGGTCGTGTTCGAAACCTCGATTGTTAGATCTTAAATCCAGTGAAAGTTTTGGTATCCGAAGGAAATGCCAATGTGGCAATTATTAGTCAATTTGTTGTTTGTATGACGTATAACCAGAAAATTGTTTTAGTGATCTTATCAACTATATTTTACTCTTTACACTTTTTAGTGTGTTTTTGAAAATACATCACAGTACTGTATGCAAATAAATAACATATTTTTAATGTGTGATCGGTGACCTGGTGGTCTAGGGTAAGGTGTCAGACTTCTGTGCTGGCGGCCGGGGTTCAATCCTCGGTCCCGGCACAGATTTATCTGATTACCAAACCCTTCCTACACCTCTGACAAGACATCTTGTGAATGTGGGGAATGCCAGGCCTCCACCGTGGTTCGGATCCCACGTTAAACTGTAGGTCCTTCATTTCATCTCACAATCACCCTACCATTACACATTAGGGTAAGTGCGTATAACCCGAACGGGTAGTAAGACGCGGTGCTAATAATAATAATAATTTTAATGTTTGTACAGAAAAGGATTTAAATTGAAAATGTTGAATTGAGGATTGAAAAATATCGAGGTCAGGATTAAAGAATCTATATTGTGATGACGAGAAGTGGGACACCATGTTTCTAACGTATGAATGTTCCTTACGCCAGGTAAACTGGTGACTGTTAAGTATCTCCGTCTCGAGCGTTACTATGAGCGCTTCCCAGGCGCAGCACGCGCGATAGCACCACTCAAACCGTCCAACAACCAGAAGCTTTCAATGCCGGTACACAACTGGACCTCGCCCATGGAGGCCAACTGAACAGACTGGAACTACCAACACGACTCTTCTTGCGTGCGCCTACAGACTGATTTTATCAAAAAAAGAAAACAGGTGACAAACAAATGTGTGTGAATTTTTTTTCTAGTGTATTTAGGTTAATTTCTTTATTTTAAATTTTAACACATAAACTTTTTTTTTAGTGTAAACCATAATTAACATTACCTCATGTGGGGTGACAGCATACCGGTATTTTAATTCCAGACAATTGACAATTGAATGTTTTTAACTTGTTAAATAAAGTGCATTTGACAACTTCATAATATGCGACTTATTACTGCCCGAATTAAGCTGTACCTTGTTTTGGTGGCGACTGTACCTCAAGGTATGGCAATTTGAGTGTCCGCCTGTTTCATCCAGTGAAGAACTGTTGGGTTGCACTGGGGAACTATATAATGTACCCTCTTTGAATTGTGATCTGTTAAAGAACAATTGGTTATAATGGGGGGGGGGGGGGGTGTAGGCGAGGTCAAATATAAAGTATTTGTTTTGTCATGTAACATTACTTTTAAATTATCTATTAATACATCTAAAGTGAATAGTTAATAATATATCAAAGTTTGCTACTTACTTGGCAATGTTTTGAAGATACAAAGGGTATTGCGGGTGTCAAAGAAGAAGATTTGACTCTCAGCATCGACATTTCAAACCTCCACACTCCCCTATTTTATAGTACAAACGTAGGTATCCGTTTTGTTGCAATCAACACTCGAATACTTGCAATAGAAGAAAAAAAAGTACTGAAAATTGTGCTAAATGTTGTAATATTATCATTTATTATTTTATTACTAATACATAGACTCTTAACTTTGGGTGTGTTGTTGGTGTTGGTTTGGGAGGGGGTGTTAATCTCGAGACTAAGGGCTACAGTGCTGCTATCTACCATTATAATGAGAGGGCGACAGCCTCGTCAAATACAACAATATTCACATTCTGGATTCAACTCAAGAGCTAGTTTCATATTCAGACTTATTGAACTAAACATTGAAAATAAGAGAAAAGGTTGATACATACACACTTACCAATAAATTGTATGCCTCAAACTTCACAACAAAACACATAATTATGTAACTCTCGAGGTCCATCAGAAGAGAGTAAAACAGACTGTACCGGGGCATGGTCACTTGGATAGCACCGCACTTGACACATGCTTGGTCTTGCTTTAGAACTGCTCCATAGTGTCTGACTCAAATTGTGCGACATTAAGTCTTTAAACTCTTGCGAAGGAAAAATTGGTTTAAAACCTTAATAATAACTTAGGACAGAAGCTTAGCAATTGTCAGAAATTTGGATGCTTTCTCTTGGGTACCCCCCCCCCTCCTGTTAGTTTTAATTAGTATAATTTTAACACAACTCTAATACAGCAGGACATCATATTTGTACATTTATCCTGCTAAAATAAATACTACATAGAAATTCTATTATCATAAATAAATACATTAATAAATTAACACTTTTGCATTAAGTTACTTAATTAACTTTTTCACATTTACTCAAAGTATTTATTTTTAAGAAAACTTGTTTGCAACAAAAAATGATAATTCTAACCTGGAGCTGTGTTTTTTGAAAACTCCTCTCTTAAGTGTTCATGTTTGTCTTTCTAAAATTACCTCGTGCATAAAGCTTCGTTTTGGTAAGATTTAGTTTTAAATCATTTCTGGTGTAGTATATTGTTTTAAATGGTAAGAGATATTAAAAAAAACTTTTAGTTGTATTTCACGAGTAGGCATTTTATACCCGAGTCAAGTTTGAGTGAAAACTGAGCTTTTTCAGAGTGCGAGAGATCCAACCATAGGGCTGCCCAAATTAGAATTTCATATAGTTGGTTTTTTTAAATATTTCTTAAATCGGGCAAGAAGTTATTTTGAGGGATTCTCTTTGCTATAAAATATTGGAGGTAAATGGAGAATTCAAGATTTTTGGAGATTGTAAAAATGTTCTGATCGAGTTCAAACAACCGCTAAAATTAAAAACCTGAATTTTCAAGTAGAGTGGGCCCTCGCTCAGATGGAGTGCTAGTTGTCAGAGCCCTGTTGCAAAGCGGGGCACACTCCCACGTTTTCAAGGTAAAACTCTTTTGTACTTTGTCAGAAAGAAGCTATATGGGAAAAGCGACAAACATTTAATAATTTCCCTTTACCTGTAAATTACTTTTGTGATTTTGAACTCCCGCTCTATTAGACCTCTGAGGGACTGTATTTCAATTGTTTTGTCTCCCTGGGTAGCTTTTGTGCTTACGATGCTCGTGTTGATCTGTCAAATATTATGTTTGTAATTACTTCAAAGTTGTTTAGTTCTCTCTGTTATAAAATCTTTTAAGACTATGTTGTGTGTTAAATAATATAGGTACGATCTTGCCCGCATCGACAATCATTTTGTTCTTTTTGTTTACTATTTGAAGGGCAAGCCATCGTGCAATGTTTTGTTATTAGCCTGAGTAAGCCCAAGATTTATTGGCCAAGCCGAGCTTCTGATGAACCCAATAATATGTTTCTTCAAAATTCTAATGGCAATTCTCTCTCCAGTCTATAGACTCCAATGCCATGCTCTAAACAAAGTGATTAAAAGTGATCGATAAATAAAATATACCAATTACTTTTAATCTACTTTCTTTAAGGGAAACTAGGCATGTTTTGTTTTGTTTTGTTTTGTACGGAAGAAGGGGCAGGAAATGGTGTCGGATCACTCTTTATCCGTTTCCTTTCTTTCCGTCGTGTATTTTTAGTTTCACGCTCCCTTCTGATGAGTTTTGATAGTCGATAGTCAGGGGGTTCGGTTGTAACGATAGTGTCTCCAAAAGGCAATGGCAGCAGTGTAAAGTTTGTTTATCTTGTTGTAAAAGCTATTTTGTGTTTATTTTTATTGTAAAGTTTCAAATCAAAGCCTTGTGAATTGAGGACAACAATATTGTAAGTTGTCGTCTTTGTTGCCGGTTTATAATTACTAATTTAACAAGATTATTTCATTATTTTAAAGTTTTTTTTAAAACAACTTGCTTTTGCAGTGGTAATTCTTGCTCACGATTGAAGTTAAGCATTAAATTGGCCTTGATTAGAAACGACTGACCTTGCTCAGGAATCTTTATCTTTCTGTTCAAATTATAACAATTATGCTGTTTTGGAATACTTTCTAAGCAATACTGTTTCTTTTACTTATTATTGAGAGTAAAAAAAGGTAGGTTTTAAAACCATCCAATTTTAAAATTAAGTAATTAAGTTAATACAATTATTTTAAGTTGTGGATTAATGTAATAACAATAATGATAATTAAATGTGTTGTTTTCATTGATGTGTGTGACATTTAGAGTTCGATTTTATCACAAATAAAAAAAAAATTAAAAGCAAAATATTGTGATATTACATTTTTATAAACAAGACTAAAAAATAAATTTTGAAAAATCATCCCTGTCTTTCATTTTGCTACCTTGATACTAACAATGGGAAGGGGTGGGGGGGTGTTAATGAAAGGAAACAACTCATGTTATGCATATTTTATTTTTTAAGGAGAAGAGTAAAAAAACTCAATGACCCACCAACACGTGACTTACAAACCATATTAATTCTAAAAGCATTATATAATATATAGTTTGAAATATTATTTGAAGATAATATTCTGATAGCCGTGTGGTTCAGGGATGCCATTATAACTTTCTCATAGAAATATTTTAATATAATTCCATCAGGAGTAAAAACACATTGAGAAGAGCCTATTATAAGATTCAAATTAAATCTAGAAAGTTTTACCTTAGTACCATGTTATTGCCAAACTATTGATTTGATACCAGATCTTAAGTTAAGGGCTGTTTACTGATGATTGATTTGTGGAATTTCAAAAGTTTACAAAGTTCCTAACAATGATGTTAATATCTAGGGAGGGTTTCAAATGATAACATAATACATTCTTAATTTATTGTCATCTTAATGATGGTATATTATAGTTGGGTGGGTGGGGGGGGGGGGATTGCTATTAAGAAGCACATACGATTTGCCGGAATATTTACTTCCTTTAACATAACCTGTTTTTGTTGAGTTTGTTGATCCGCTCATTTCTAGATGAACAACGGGAGTACCTAGTCTTTCATATTTTTACAAACAACTCCAAATGGCTGGTCCCACAAACACACTTGCGCTCCTTTTCTTAATCTCGACATAAGACGCCTCCACAGAGCCTCGTTTTGTTTCATTAGAGGAAAAGCAAACTTGCAGGTGTACAAGATTCACTCGTAAAGCGCTGTCACACCTGTAGGGAGATCGTGTAGCATAACGTATACACACAGCTCTGAGGGTCTTGAAGATGTGGACGCTTATAATCGGTTTCTTCTGACCTGCTTCAGTGGCCGCATGGTCTAAGGCGTCACTCTCATGCTGGACTAGACTGCTCATGACGGAGAGATTAGGTTTTGAATCTCTCGATCGGGTCTATTGAGGATGTCTTTTCTTAAGTGATTTCCCACTCTCCTTCCATGCAAATGCGAATAATTACCTCTAAAATGCTCCCTTCTTAATACCTGCCCTATTAGAGTAATTATCATGTATAAAAAGGTGATAAAAATATTCCACCACTTTAAAAATAATAATTCATTATTGAATATAGATGGATGCCAATAAATTTCATCAGTTTCTGATGAGGCGTGTGATCATGTTTATGGGTTTTCTGTTGATGACGGGAATGAATATTCACATCCATGAAACCAATTTACAGGCACAAGAAGCTTCACCATTGCAAATTGTCTCAACTTCCACCATAGCCGAAAATTAGACTTTACAAAATAATGCCCCAATTTGTTACAATAATAACTTCCCAAGTTTCAGGAGTAGAACCACAGGCAGGTATTTATTACAGTTGGAATTTAATTGTTGATGAATCTTTGTACAGATTAACAAAATCAATAAAAACTGCTCTAGGCATGGAAAATAGTTATGTACAATGCCAATAGTTTTGTTAATGTACTTTAAACTAAGTACCAGTGGCGGCTTGTAGCTAAAATTAGTGGGGGTGCTGCTCTAGAAAATTTTTAGCCTTTATTTTAAAATTGTGTAGAAAGAAAATTTATTCAAGAACTTGATAACATCTTAACAAAAAAAAAACTTTATTTACTTTAACTTAAATTGTTACAATTCGAGCTTGATCTATTTATTTAAAAATTAAATCCATTCTTCTTGTTTTAATTTGCGCAAAAAGTTCAAAAATTTTCTCCTTGATCTCTGGATGACAATTGAGGAAATTTTAATCCGTTGAAAGTACTGCCAGCGCATTTAGTCTTTCTGTTAAATAAAAGAACTGGGGAATAAAATGACTCAAATAGAATAGCTGGAAGTGGAATAATAATTTAATTCTACACTCTTCTACACTTTATCACATTCAAGAATATGGTACACGGTTTTTAAGCACAACAAATGCTGAGTAAAAAAACTTCCTTCCACCATCACGCCAGAGCCGGCACTGCGAGAGCAACAGTGCTCTCTCTACCTGGCAGTCCCACCTTCCTCCCCACCCCTTCCTATGTGCGCATGCGCACAACAGTCAAACACCACGTCGCTGGCACTGTGAAGCACACAGTTCCATACAAAGATTGTTGTATCTTTTTCATAAACTGAGGGATGTCTACTGAAGTACTGACATTAAGCTTAAGGAATATATATTGAACTACAAAAATGAATAAAGAATTAAAGAAAAAAGGACTCATTATATTAAATGTTATCGATAATATCAAGTGGAGATAGGGAGTGCAACAGTTCCGCAGTGCCTATACACAAGCCGCCACTGGTAAGTAACCGAATCAGCTTCTTTCAACAGTTGCGCTGCCGAAACTGATGCGAAGTGAAATCTGCAGACTGATGTAATCAGAAAATTCAGATCACATGAGTATTTTCGTAAATCAGTCTCTCAACAATCTTGTCAGTATTAATTATCACTTTATTAATAATAACAGATCGTGTAGGGGCCCTATTAGAATGTGTTGTCTTCAACATTACTTTTTATTGATCACCGCGTCTTACTACCCGCCTTCAATGTGATTAGATGTAGTGACTGTTTAGTTAGATGTAAGTGTTCAGTTTTAAGTCCAATGAGTCCTGTGTGGCACAAACAGTCTTATGGTCATTTACACTGTGTTGTAGAATTAATTTGTAATTTCATTTTAATCTTAAACTATTTTTTAATGCCTTTCGTATATAAAAAAAATTACATCACAAGGCTAAATAAAATAGTAAATTCTGAAGCATAAAAAGTAATGTTGATTAGCTCATTTTAATGTTACATTAAAACTTTTATAGGGAGACAACCGTCGAGTGCGAGCTATCGCCAGTTTTTTTTTAATAAGTAACTAACAACACTAGTGCAACTGAGTCTGGCAAACTAAACTGATTCCTTTACTATGGTTGAGTGTTTACTTATTATGATCCAGGACTGCGCGAACGCAGTCCCGACTACCAAAAATTACGCGCCCGAGTAATCCACATTTGGGACTATCGCAGGGTTCAGCCCAAGCGAAGTGCAATGCAAGAGCCTCATCCTGGGAGAACCACCTTTTTGATCATGGTAACTCCTACGCCAGGTAAGTATGAATTTAAGACGTTGAAAATTTTTGTCCACTGTGAAATTAAACATTCTCTATCAGCGAGAAACTAGTAATAAAACACTTTAAATAGCTGTTATTGCTAAACTTATCACAGATTATAATTGAATTTCATAAAATGAATAATATAAAAAGAAAATAATATTGTCTATTAATATATTTATTACATTTATAAAACCTCTTTTATGTTGTTTTTATGAATAATCTTTCATGATAGTCGTAAATTAGAAGGAGCCAGCGACTTTGCAATGTTCTCTTAGTAGTTTTTTATTTTGTTGGTAGGTAGTACCACTCACGGCAGGTTTTTTCAAAGGGAAAAAAGTGGAAATAATGTCATCGTCCCCCCCAAACCTAAGAAGAAAAACCAAAAGAGATAGCTATATATTTGAAATTATGTTTATTGACCTCCAAAATCATTCAATACTCAAAAAGTAAATTCAAAGGTCAAAAATAAAATATCTTAATATAATGTATACAAATTTTGAGTAAACCCCCAAACAAACAAACAAACGGTGCTTATCTTTGTGTTTTTCAAAATTCATTCCTTTGTGTTTTAAATTTTGACACTATCAGCGCAAATTATTATCAACATGCGAAGCTTCTACAGATCGATATCGATCTTTTAAATAGTTATACCAACATTTGTATATAGAGTTAGCGTATATAGCTATTTATTTTTTTATTGTTAAATTTCTATTATCCATGATATTGTTCTTCTGCTTACGATTGAAATTTCTTTGTTTATGTGGTATCTGTTGTGGTGAAACTCCAAGGGGTAAAGAAATAGATAAACATAACGTATTTGTTCTTTCAATTAAAGTGAGTATGATAGTATTACCTAGTATTTAACGAATTTGAGCCATTTATTGTGGATATATTTACTATCTGATCAATAACAATTCATACTGGTATTGATTTTAATTATCAAACTTATAATTACCAAATCAAAACTAACTTCCCGCCATTTATTACCATACACAAATCGCCCATGTGGCATAATAGTGAATAGTGACAGTTAAGTTTTAAAGTTGAGTGGATAAAGTTTCTATGAATATTAATTTAACTCATTTTCTTATTGTTATATTTTAAAATTAAACAAAAATCAGTTTTATTTGAAGTGTGATAAAATATTCTCGATATTTACTGGGTGATCAAACTTATTTTATTTAACAATTAATTGGCTAATTTTAAAAGATACACAAGGCCTATATGCAAATAATAAAAGGAAAGATTATAAATACAAGTTTACATTAAGAAAAAAATGAACCAATAGTACTTAGTTAAGAATAAAGGATGGGTTATAATATTTAGGTTCAAGTTAAATCCATATTAAAAATTTAACCTAGGTGGTTAATTTTGACATCACCTTTTTTTCTTAAAAATACAGTCAAATGGGTTAACTCTACCTGTTAAAATAAAAAAATAAAGGTGGTATTATAATTATAATATAAAGGCCTATATATTAATTAATTAGGCAGTACATAAACCTAGGCATAAGAGCTATTTATTTCTATAATGTTTTGGGATGATGAAGGTTGAATAAAGAGAATGTGTACCCACATGTGTGGAGTGGGAGAATGGAAACACATTCATTTGGTACCACGCAACCTGGAAAACAGAATTTGTTTGCTCATAGAAAATTCAGGGAATTTGATCAAATTTCTAGAATTTTCCCATAACTTATTCACTAAAAAAATATGCAACTTTTATTTACAACAGTCAAAGTGACATTTCTCTTCCATTTAATAATAGTCACCGCCAATCCTGTTTTAACTTATCTGCCCCTGTCGAGTATACTATTCTCAATTCTCATGTCATCTTTCCACCCCTATATAGTGCGCCTTTAGTCAAAGCTGAGTCATGGTCATGTGAATGCGGGTGAATTTTACTGTTTCACATAACAATTTTAAACTCTCCTGGCATAAGACGATTGTTTAATGTCTCGATATGATCTCACTGGAAATATAACTGGGTTCGAACTCAATATCCATTATTTTGTGCTGAAATCCATTAACCACTTCTTAGAGTATATTAGGTTGCTGTATTAATAAAATAATGTTTGCAACATTTAGTGACTAAACAACCTGGAAAAGTCGGGAAATTTTATAACTCAGTTTGGCTGGTTACCATGTTTTGGGATGAACCCGACTGGAATTCAAACCCTGGTTTCTCTGTCATCGGCAGTCCTAGTCTATTGCGAGAGAGGGGCCTTAAACTGTTTGACCACTGGAGCGGACAGTGGAGAAAGTTGGTCTGTTGCAGCCGCTCACCACCGCTATAACCTCGCAGCTCACCACCGCTATAAACTCACAGCTCACCACTACTATAACCTCACAGCTCACCACCGCTATAACCCTCAGCTCACCACCGCTATAACCCTCAGCTCACCACTTCTATAAACTCACAGCTCACCACCGCTATAACCTCACAGCTCACCACCGCTATAACCCTCAGCTCACCACCGCTATAACCTCACAGCTCACCACCGCTATAACCCTCAGCTCACCACTTCTATAAACTCACAGCTCACCACCGCTATAACCTCACAGCTCACCACCGCTATAACCCTCAGCTCACCACCGCTATAACCCTCAGCTCACCACTTCTATAAACTCACAGCTCACCACCGCTATAACCCTCAGCTCACCACTTCTATAAACTCACAGCTCACCACCGCTATAACCTCACAGCTCACCACCGCTATAACCTCACAGCTCACCACTACTATAACCTCACAGCTCACCACCGCTATAACCCTCAGCTCACCACCGCTATAACCCTCAGCTCACCACTTCTATAAACTCACAGCTCACCACCGCTATAACCCTCAGCTCACCACTTCTATAAACTCACAGCTCACCACCGCTATAACCTCACAGCTCACCACCGCTATAACCCTCAGCTCACCACCGCTATAAACTCACAGCTCACCACCGCTATAAACTCACAGCTCACCACTGCTCTAACCTAACAGCTCACCACTGCTCAGGTTTCAGATGCTGACCTAACCAATCAGGATGCGTGTAATCTCGATAGATGAGAACGACAGTCTCCTGTTCGGTGAGGAACTGTCCCCGGACTATTATCTCTTCTATCTTCAACACAAGGACGCTTTCCGGTGCATGTGGAAAGATCAGGTTAGTTTACAGCAATACAATCGAGCATGAATCCTTTTAATCCTTGATTCTGTGAGGATCTTCAAGGATCCAAAAAAATCTCAAGTTTAAAATTAAACAATATATAACTTAATCTAATTTATTTTCTTTTAAATTTTTTATATTCATTTTCTTATAGTTAATACAATGCTTTTTGGTTTAACCAACATAATAATAGGAAGACCCCAGAGCATTAATTTATCACTCAACTGAATTTGAATTCACATAACATTATTAGATTTGGGTCGGATCCACTAATCTATTTTACAAATCCAAATCTCAAATTTACCTTCGAATTCGAATCTTGAAAAGAAGAAAAATTATGAAGATAACTTAAGAGGAAATATAAATATAATATAATAATATAAAATACAAATAGTAACTAAATGTTAACATTCTTTCTTATAATACATTCATACATTCAATTAATTGTTAAATTACTTGTCTGGGGTCTGGATGTTAAGTTTTTACTGTATTTATTATTGTTTTAAGTATTTGACTCTCAAATTTAAATTTTTCCAAATATTCAAGGTTTCCATCGCTAATGAAACCAATTGATTTATATTTCCTTCAACAACTAAAGGGTTAATGCAAAAAGCAAAAAATAGTCCCAGGTTTTAGTCTATATATATATATATATATAATATATATATATATATATATATATATATATCTGAAATGTTTTCTAAGATTTGTGAATAAAATGATTCAAATTAAAAAAAAAGAGTGGATTGGACTTATTTCAAACAAGATTTGGAATGCAATGCTAGCGCAGCACCATTAGGTAAACATTCGGGCAGCAACTAGAGGCAATATTTTAATAGTTGGGCCTAATTGTTTCTAGTTATCCTCGGATAAACCAGTTATATTTCTTTCATATAATTTATAACATTTTATTGTGGTTTGATGTGTTTTTTTCTAACGGATCTGCGTTCACTCCTTCACCGGATCTTGTCAGAACGCTCCGTGACAGAAATAATGGCCAGGCCGATATTGACTTTAGGGGATTCTATGAGCTGATACCTTTTATAAAACAAATTATATTATTTAAAGATCGGTCAGACACACTATTTTATAAACCTGAGTACTCATTTTGTCTAAGAATCCAAATCTTAGAAAACAAAGGTCTCTGGCTGCCTTTATATTCATACATAACTATTAGTAATTAGCGCAAAGCACCCATTGCACAGCTAATTAGAAAAAATACAATAGTTTATAACGAACCCTATTGTTCTAAAGTATAATTTGAATCATTCTATCTTTTATTAATATAAACTGGCCTAACTTTCTTGCACCACTAGACTTTAAAAATACTTTGATTAAGGGTCCACTGTAAAAAATTAAAACGTTAATCAAACCAGTTATATCTTTTGAAACACAAAATAATCTGATTTAAATGGTGGCCTGTACAAATAAAACAATACAGTATATATGTCTACCACAAAACATTTCAAACATAAACAGAAGATATTTAACGTCTGCTGTGTATACTGGTGTTTGATTGGCTGGAACCTCTCCTCGCGTTCTCATTGGCTGATATAAGGGCTGTTCATTCTTTTGTCCGTGCATAACACATAGGAAGTTAAAGTAAAACAAGCACTATGCATTGTGCACTATGTATTGATATGTTTGCACCTCTTGACACTGTGTGCTATGCACTATGCGCTATGCATGACTAAAACCTCAGCCTTACTTCACTGCAGTAATTCTTAAGTTGCTATAGAAGATATAGATTTTAACCAACTATTTTCTCTCTCTCTCTCTCTCTAATGAATTCATGATAGATTAATATCCAAGTTGCTGTTTATTTGTTAACTACGGGTGTCAAAGGTTGCTGCGTTATCTGATAGATCGTGATATTAATTGATCACTCATGTAGCTCACAATTTCCACATGTCCATCACAGACTCTACCTTAAAATATGAGTGAAGAATGACCCTGGACACAGGACGACTCCTGGATAGCTCAGTGGTTAGAGCATTGGTGTACTAAGCCAAAAGTCCCAGGTTCGGTTCCCGTGTCCAGGTGTCATTTTTTTAACTTTGATGAATACATAATGCATTCAGTTAAATGGTAAGTTAATGATATGGGGTCAGGTTGAAGGGACAGCGGCTTGTCCTGCTTCCACGCAGTAGGTGACACAAACTTCCCTCTTCTCTAGCAGTAGATTTGTGTCTTTGGGAGCCCAAGTGGCCGCATTCTCCACCTCCAATCCACCACCACCCATCCATCCATCCACCTTGTATGTATATTGGATGTAAATACTAACATTGTAGTACGAGGTACTGTTGTTTACTCGTGGGTGTGTTCTTGTGGTCAGCCCCCTGGGTTCTGGGTGCGCTGTGTCATCTCGTTCCGGAACTTCATGTGGCAGAAGGGGCTAATCGACGACGCCAGGTGGGACAATCCCCAGACCAAGTTACTCGCTCTCAAACAGTTCGAGGATGCTTTCTGCAACCTCGTCACCTTCCTCACCAACAATAAGTGAGTTGTGTTGTATTGTAATGCAGTCGGACATGTCTCGAGTAGAGTTGGGTCAAATTCTGACTCTCCCATATACCTTAAAAACAATTATGAACATACCACTAAATGTTAACATTCTTTCTTATAATACATTCATACATTCAGTTAAGTGTTAAATTACTGGTCTGGGGCCTGGTTGTTAAGCTCATCCTATAATTATAATTGCTTCTGAACCACCAATAAACAGTATTATAACTATAAAACCAATTTCACTTGAAAAATGTAAAAATAAAGCATTTTTCGAGAACTTGAGTCTCAAATCCTTGAATCTCAAACATCCTTAAGGATTCGAATGTTCCACCCCTAGTCTGAAGGGTGCATGTGTTTCCATGATGATGACTGTTGATGAGAACATCATCAACGTAATGTGGACATGTATGTAGTATCAGGATTCCCGTAACGTAACAACTCAAGCAAAACACAGACAACAAACAAACTATACTAACGAGATCATCTACACACCATAAACAATTAAATGAATCAATAAATAGTTGCGTGGATCTTACTCACAACATGATTTGCTGCCAGGTACATGTGGATGTCACGTGACAAACCGTGACGTGACTGGACAACGCTTACATTAAGTAAATGCCGCATCAACGTTAAGATAAGTGCAGTGTGATGGCTTGAATTAAATAAAAAAAATATTATTACGCTGCCATCTTTTTGTTACTTTACATGCGCATTGAATTTGTCGTGATTCTGATGGGAGTTTGACTGTTGACTTATTTTTCTAAGATAAGTTGGTATTTAAGCTCTGTTCAAAGCTTAAAAAAGTTTGGATGAAGGAAACACTATGCAATCAAGTATATATGAAATGCAAAGCTCTGGAGATGAATCATTATAGCTACGGACATGAGCTCTATTTAATTTATAGTCAAATATATTGAAAAATGACACCTGGGTATGGGAATCGAACCAGGGACCTCTGACTTAGCTCACCAATGTCTTAACCACTGAGCTATCCAGGGTCGACCCATGTTCAGGGTCATTCTTCAATAAACCTGCCGGAAGCTGTGTTATCAATAATAGTGTTGCTGATGATATCCACATGTCCATCACAGACACTGCCTTAAAATATGAGCGAAGAACGGCCCTGAGCGCCCGAACAGTTCAATGTTAGAGCGTTGGCGCGCCGAGCCGAAAGTCTTAGGTTTAATTCCTGTGTCCAGGCATAATTTTAATTAATTTGAATTGTTAGTAAGAAATCAACTTTATCACATTTTGTAACACCAAACTTGTTTACAAAAATACTTGTAGCCCTGAACAAGTTGAGATATTAAATGCATCATCGTTTGCCCGAAGAGAAGATGATGAATTATAAGCGTAAGTGTTTGTTTCTCGAACGTGTGTGTATATTCTAAGCGATGTTGGATTGTGTCTTTCAGAATATCGGCATTGTCTGCGTTCATAGAAGAAACATATGTGGTCGCCTCCAATAGACATCAACTAATCCATATCTTGGACTCTTCACACAGTGAGTTGTAAATCCTCTTGACTGGGGGTCTCCAGGGGATTGCTGTTGTAATACTGGCTGACTGAGGGTCTCGTGGGGATTACTGTTGTAATACTGGCTGACTGAGGGTCTCGTGGGGATTACTGTTGTAATACTGACTGACTGAGGATCTCCAGGGGATTGCTGTTGTAATACTGGTTGACTGAGGGTCTCCAGGGGGATTACTGTTGTAATACTGACTGACTGAGGGTCTCCTGGGATTACTGTTGTAATACTGACTGACTGGGATCTCCAGGGGATTACTTTTGTAATACTGGCTGACAGAGGGTCTCCTGGGGATTACTGTTGTAATACTGGCTGACTGAGGGTCTCCTGGGGATTACTTTTGTAATACTGGCTGACTGAGGGTCTCCTGGGGATTACTGTTGTAATACTGGCTGACTGAGGGTCTCCTGGGGATTACTTTGTAATACTGGCTGACTGAGGGTCTCCTGGGGATTACTGTTGTAATACTGGCTGACTGAGGGTCTCCTGGGGATTACTGTTGTAATACTGACTGACTGAGGATCTCCAGGGGGATTACTGTTGTAATACTAGCCGATTGAATGTAAAACTTGGAAGTTTGTAGAAGTGTGGTGTAAGAGTTTAAGAAGAAATGAAGAGAGAAGTGTGTTTGTTTATATTAGTCCTAACCTAACTATCTTCTCATGTTGGCTTCCTTCACTATCACTTACTTTACACTCTCTTATTATATATAAAACAAATTTAACAACACTTATTAATGCACTTAAAATATTGATAGTCAATTTTAATAAACTAATTCTATTTTAATTATATCTGAGTATATAGATTTGAGTCTTTTTTGCAGGTGTTGTTGTTTTAATATGTGTCTGGGTTTTGATCCAGCTCTTAATTAATGTACAGTTGTTTTTTTTTCAGCATTTGATCCATTTTACAACAAAACTACCCGCTCAGCGTTCCGCAGTTTATTTGGTGATCCCACCTTTAAGGAAAATTTGGTTTCGGTAAGACTAAAAACAAGGCTGACTCTTGTGGTCGGGGCTTCAATACTTGTCGGGTGACTTGATGGGGTATGGGGGATGTGGTGGCGCATTCAAAAATAGGGAAAAGTATGGGAATTTAACATGAGATAGTTTCTCAGGGTTTGTTTTATACCACAAATAATACTGGGAAACTAACTTATAAGAATGTTGATATTGCGTAGTTGTTAGGATTTTTATAGAAAATATGTGATCAATGCAGTAAACAGTAACGTTGTAATTAGACAAGAATTCAGATTCTTAGATGTTTTCTGGAAAAGTATGGGAACTTTATACTAATAATTTTTAGCCACACTAAATTCTTTTCCTTTCCTCTTCACAAATGCAGGTACATTCCCTCTTAATACAATCTTCCTCATCCATAGCACTTAATTGTATGGGTAGTAAGATGCAGGTACTAAACACACACACCAAATATATAACTATAAGTATTGTATTTGTTTGTTTCTCCGCAGATGGCTGGCGTAATTGACATCTACCTCCATTTCACCATGGTTTTGATTAAGATTTTAAAAAAGTGGCTCACCAGCGAGGAAATGAGTTCCACCTTGGATACCGCGTGGAAGCCGCCGAGACTTTTCCTGGAGTCTGACGCACCGCATATCTTTGAGGGGTTCCTCAAAGAGCGATTTGGGGAAAAATTGTTTGAGTTTATTGGGGTGCAACAAGACAACGTGAGCTGGTGGGATAAGATAGTAAGTGGTGAGCTTTCTAAACAATATACAGGATGCTGAGGAACTATTCTGGAGATCACCATAATACTGAGTTACCTGTTTCGGTGGTCGCACGGTCCAAGGCGTCACACTTGTGTTAGAATAGACTGCCAATGACAGGGATATCAAGGTTCAAAACTTGGTCTTGTACACTGAGGGTGGTTTTTAGAAAATGGTTTTCCACTCCCCCTCCACGAAAGTGTGAGTTCACGTCCCCTAAATTCAACCTTTCTCGCCTCTAACTCATTAGTGTAGCCAGTACTATGCATACAACCTGGACAGGTAGTAAGATGCAGTGCTATACAAACGGCAAGAACGTCCGCTTGTGACTCGTGTTTGTACATGTCTGATCACATTTGGGGTCACCTTCCATCCTCTAGACTAATGCTGGTGCAACAGTTAGGAAGTTTTTATCTCCTTCCAGAGATTTCAAGTGAGATAGTTTGTAATAATGTTGGTTTGGTCTCTAATCTACTATTCATTGTTGCAGGACCTGGAGCAGTCTCAGAACTTAAGGCGGTGCCCCACTCCTCAATCGGACATTGTCGAGGGCAAACTCCCCTGGCAGATGGGCGCTGATGACCCAGAGATGGGGGCAGGTCCTCACCTCGGGATAAAGGTGGCCCATCTGCTATGGATGTATTTCTCTCAATCGCCTTTCCTGGTGTCTTGTGAGTACAACACCAGTTACTCTTAGCTTCACCTTTCCTGGTGTCTTGTGAGTACACCAGTAACTCTTAGCTTCACCTTTCCTGGTGTCTTGTGAGTACACCAGTAACTCTTAGCTTCACCTTTCCTGGTGTCTTGTGAGTACACCAGTAACTCTTAGCTTCACCTTTCCTGGTGTCTTGTGAGTACAACACCAGTTACTCTTAGCTTCACCTTTCCTGGTGTCTTGTGAGTACACCAGTAACTCTTAGCTTCACCTTTCCTGGTGTCTTGTGAGTACACCAGTAACTCTTAGCTTCACCTTTCCTGGTGTCTTGTGAGTACAACACCAGTTACTCTTAGCTTCACCTTTCCTGGTGTCTTGTGAGTACACCAGTAACTCTTAGCTTCACCTTTCCTGGTGTCTTGTGAGTACACCAGTAACTCTTAGCTTCACCTTTCCTGGTGTCTTGTGAGTACACCAGTAACTCTTAGCTTCACCTTTCCTGGTGTCTTGTGAGTACACCAGTAACTCTTAGCTTCACCTTTCCTGGTGTCTTGTGAGTACACCAGTAACTCTTAGCTTCACCTTTCCTGGTGTCTTGTGAGTACACCAGTAACTCTTAGCTTCACCTTTCCTGGTGTCTTGTGAGTACAACACCAGTTACTCTTAGCTTCACCTTTCCTGGTGTCTTGTGAGTACACCAGTAACTCTTAGCTTCACCTTTCCTGGTGTCTTGTGAGTACAACACCAGTTACTCTTAGCTTCACCTTTCCTGGTGTCTTGTGAGTACAACACCAGTAACTCTTAGCTTCGCCTTTCCTGGTGTCTTGTGAGTACAACACCAGTAACTCTTAGCTTCACCTTTCCTGGTGTCTTGTGAGTACAACACCAGTAACTCTTAGTTTCACCTTTCCTGGTGTCTTGTGAGTACAACACCAGTTACTCTTAGCTTCACCTTTCCTGGTGTCTTGTGAGTACAACACCAGTAACTCTTAGCTTCACCTTTCCTGGTGTCTTGTGAGTACAACACCAGTTACTCTTAGCTTCACCTTTCCTGGTGTCTTGTGAGTACAACACCAGTTACTCTTAGCTTCACCTTTCCTGGTGTCTTGTGAGTACAACACCAGTAACTCTTAGCTTCACTTCAGCCATGTTGTTTTACTAATTGTGATGTTAGCACGACAAACCTTGTGTTTGCTGATTCAGCCACTCCCGAGCCACAAGAAGAGTTCTTGTCCGTCACTTTGCACGAGCTCCCAGCCTTTCAGAGCTGTTATTATATTTACTACAGTATATTCGGCCCTCGCTTCCATAGCAGCATCTGCAAGATCGTCGACAGTCTTCGCTCAAAGTCTGAGAAAAGTGAGTTTTTACACACCACATTAATACCATATTCCAAGGTCACAAGACCTTTTTTTTTTCAACTAAAATATCTCTTGAAGGAAAACCTTTATTCTCATCCAATGTCCATTTCCTTTGTTTGTTTGTTTGTTTGTTCGTTATGTTATTCCTTGTACATGTTCCTAACTAAGTATCCTATCATTCTTGACATATTTCCTTTTTCTCTCTTTTGTGTTGTTTTGGTTTCCTCTTTTAGGAAGTTGTGTTGGCACGTTTCACACTCCCCCCCCCCTTTTCCCTCATGAGTTCCGATATAATAAAACCTCCCGTCCTGCTTCAGAGCTAAAGTGTCAGGATGGTTTGCGAGTAAAGATAGGGGATGGCGGCAAAATAGATTTGTGGGTTCGTAATTTATAAACAGCTTTGGTTTTTAGGGTTTATTAACAGCACTATGCACTTCCACAAAATGTGTGATTGTAAACAAGTTACAAAATATATAAAGAATTTTGACTTAAGATCTCGCAATAAGAAATGTTTTGACTGTTACGTTCTGCGGTCCCTCACGGATTCGAACCCCTGTACCCTGGGCACGACGGCTGCCCTCCAGCACGATTACTCGACACTATAACCTCCACAGCCCCACAAATGGGCAGAGGGACCCCTCTGAATGGATATAAATCAGCCCCATTGTTGAGAACAACGCTGACACATTGTTTTGAGTTGTCAGCTCCTATGTTATAATGTTTAACAACTCATCAACATTTAGGGCAGGGCGGTTACATCCGGGAATTGGGCGTTAACGATCGATTTTCTTCAAGAGGCAGCCATTACTTATTTGTCCAGTGACAGCAGTGTAAAGTGTGAACCGTGTTCTTCTTTTGATTGTAAAATCTATTTTTTATATACTTTTTAGCACCGCTACACTAATGAGTTAGGTACAAGAAAGGTTAAATTTAGACAAGGTGTACATACATTTGTGTGGAGGGAGATTGTAAAACCACCATCGGTACACCTGACTGGGATTCAAACCCTAATAGCCTTGTCATCGAAAGTTCAGTCTACTGCAAGAGGCATACCTTAGACCATGTGGCCACCGAAGCAGGTTAAAAGCCATCTTGTGTTTGTTCCTTTTATAACGTCTTTCCATCCGTCTTTCCCGTGCCTTCTATTAGGATTGGTGATTCCAATTTCCCAGCAAGCTTCACTCTCTGAGTCAAGGGTCCTTAGTGCTCAACACTTCCCACTAGGTGCAGCACTGTGTTTGCATTATTAATGTGGTTTATCTCTCTTGTTTCCAGAAATGGTTGAAGAAATTAACAAAAATCAACGTCCATCCGGCAAGAAAGCTTTTTTGAGGAACAATCGCAAACAAATTAATGATGACTTCATTGCTGTTAATAAAAAAAAATCAATATATGAAAACAGAACTTATTCTATTGATAAATGTAAGGAACGGATGAATGTATTCTTATTTCTCTGATATTTGTTTGCTAACCAAATAATAATGTTCCTTTAAACGGATGAGGAGTTGGTACGCCAAGCCTTCGATACCGACTCCTTCAGAAATCTATAAAAGTATTTAAAGTTATTTACCGCAGTAAAATGCTTCATTGCAATCTTCTTTGGCATTGTGAATTTATATAAATTGGTCACCCAAAATTACAAATATTGGTCCTATATAATAAAAAAAAAGTATAATGCTAAAATGGCATAACTACGATAAATGGTTATAAGTTTATATTTTGAAGCCAGAGTTGGTACATTTTTACTGACTCCAACTCCACCTAAGACTGCTCCCAACTCAAGACTCGACTCCACAGTCCTGTTTTAAAAACATCTTTACTGGAGTTGGCCGAATGGCCCTTTTTTTCGATCGAGCTTATGTCACTCATTTGGTTTAATTTCTTTAGTAATATTGTAAAGATAATGTTTCGCGACAACACTTTGATTTTTAAATAAAAACTGTCCGTTAAATTCAGTGGAAATTTTAACACGAACAGGTTTTTTTAGAATCAAAAATAAAGTGAAATATTCTGTTAATAATATTCGGAAATATGTATACTGTAGATGGGTGCTTTGCTGTGGGACATAAAACATTTTAACTGTGAGCATAAATAATTATTGATGATTCGCAGTAGTAGTTAATATATCGAGGGGGTAATAAAACACAAACCTAAAACAGAGTTGTTTATAAACCTAAGGTTATGTTCTTAAATTTTTAACTTTTCCAAAAAAGTGTGGCAAATAATTGACTAAAATTCCAAACAATAGTATGAAATAATATAATTGATTTTAAAATAACTTTCTCGACATTAATTAATAATTTTAATGAAGGTGAATAAACATTTGTTGATCGGCCCTTTATAACATCCCCTGAGTAGCTGATGTTTGTTTCAGTCATCAGGAAATGGGAGGGCATTTATAATTTCAGCTACAGCTTCAGAAGAGAGACAGAGAAGAATCTGTTGTATATTTGTATGGACATGCCCTACCTCAACACCTACCTGGAGAAGACATGAACAAGCTGCTCGATGTAAGTACTGTGACCTTAGTTCCGTGTTGTATGTGCCGAGATTCCTTTGTGTCTGTCAAGTACACATGGAAGTCACAGTTGCTAGTGACCCACAGGTCTTGGAGAATCTCACCTCAAATATTCAAAAAACTCACACCTTTCTTTGGAAAATTATTATTATTATTATCACCGCGTCTTACTACCCGTTTGGGTTATACCACTCACGCTAATGTGTAATGGTAGGGTGATTGTGAGATGAAATGAAGAACCTACAGTTTAATGTGGAATCCGAACCACGGTGAGGCCTGGCATTCCCCACATTCACAAGATGTCTTGTCAGAGGTGTTCTTTGAAAAAAAAATGACCGCTTGAACAGTTACAAAACTTATCCAATAATATTATTATTGAGATCTAAAATACACGGTAATGCTGAATCTTCTCATCATTCTTGGAAATTAATGTTATGACACATATCTAGAGAAATTAATAATGGTTATTATTGTGGGGATAAATGTAGCTGTAAGCTTGGACTAAAATATGCAAAACATTTCATAAATTACATTTAACGTCCAAGGTTATATGATTAGTGTTCACAATTTATTTATTTTCAAATAAAATAATAAAATAATTCGTATTTAGATTTAGATTCAAGACTATTGAATGTTTGGTTGGACTTCACTCCCACACGGGACGGAGGGAACCAACCTTACCAAACAGTGCCAGATGTTGGCAAACCTGTCTTATTCGGCAACATGCTTTCTCTCGTTTGTTACAGTTGGAGTACAACTTTATTCCTTTCAAAATTTTTCCCATTTTAAAGGAACTTCACCAACCTCTGGAAAGGATCCTTGTCCTGTTCAAGGAGACGAAGTTGTTATTGCACGCGAGTATTGCGCTCATGGAGGAGATACAGCGACTGGAAGGTTGCGGACTCGTCCTGGCTCAGGTTGGTACCTGTCACACTTCACTCGGAGGTGTCCCTCGATCAAGAGCGCTAAGGAGCTAGTCTGTTGTGTTGTTACAGTCGACTGCAGTACCACAAGGAGCTACACAATATTATACCCAAGTTTGACCGGAGTATCAACAAGTTGGGCCAGCTTGTGCTGAAACTGTTGGACACACTGCTGCAACAAGCTTGGTCCAAACAAGAGCGCAAAACTGGTCGTTGTAACCCCGGCAGGACCAGGGTCAACCCTCGGTTCCACAACCTTGCCACAGTGCCGGACCTGGAGCGGCTCTTTGTAGACAACCACCGGTATATTCTTTTCATTCAATTTATATTGGAAAAATACCTCTCCCTAATCATTACAACAGCTGCAACTGGCTGTAGACACACTGGCTGTAGACACACTGGCTGTAGACACACTTAACTAAAGAGAGGGCCCGACTAAGGAACGGTAGACATTTAATATCTTTTCCTTAGCCCTCTAGCATATGCAACATTATAGTTGTCTTGTAGGGTGTGCAGACATTATTAGTCGTCAATAATTTGTAATGCATTTACAGGATCGAACTATTGCACTAAAGAAATTAAGTCACCTTAAGAAAGGGTTTCAGTAACTGATAAAAGTCACACTTGAGAGGATAAAGATATATATTTATTATTGTTTTATTTGAAATATCTCTTTCCAAATGAAGAACGTAATGTTTTGGCTTGCAGTCATTTGGTTTTCTGGTTGAACATGGATGAGGTACCAGACGTCAATAAACGTCACACTCATTTTAAAGAAGTTTACAAGATTTTAAAAGACTACCTGGCTAAGATGTCGGACAAAGAACAGTGTAAAAAGTGGGACTCATGGGACTCACGGGTGGAGCTGATAGACGACGCGCGGGAGCTTACAGAGGTCGAGGAAATGATATTCGGTAAGAACTGAACACGGTGAGGAGATCTCGTCACCTGGGTAAGACATGAGACCAACAGTTGTACAAAGTTTGTATTCACAACACACAACCAAACATTTGTCTGGAGAAGTGTTAGGACTTGGCAGCCAGGAGTAGGTTTCATCAAGAGCCCATTTCACCCCGGGATAACTAACACCTGACACTCTCAAATACCAACCTCAAACAAAGATGTTGACAACATTATAAAATATAATTATTAGGGGGCTCTTTAAAATATATTCGTAAACAATATTTATAGAATGAAACCTAAGTTGGGGATTGGGTGGTAAATAGAGATGGGCGAAACAGTGATTTTACGATATCAGTGAATACAGTGACTGTGATTTTAAAATATTGGTGATTTTTCACTGTTACGTGTATTCACAGTGTCTTGATGGACCGATATTTTTTCACTTTCCAACCACGGTCAAAGTTAGTATTTAGCTGCTGTCCGAGTATCTAGTATCTAGTATGAGTATTGAGTATTGGATATTTAGTATTTACTCGAACAGTCACATGAGTATCGGTTGGGAGGAAACTAATTACTCGGGTGTTTGGCGGCTTGCAATGGAATTCGCTACTTAAAGGCCTAACATAAGCTCTTCCTGTCGGCACTGACATTGACAATTGACATACAACTACCTAATCTTCAGGTTTCATCTGGGTTTCATGTTGCCTGACTAATGTACAGTCAATACAAAAGTATGCGTTTTAAGATGTTTCATACAGTTGATAAGAAAAGAAAGCAAAACATACTGTTTTTGAAAAATGAGCTCTACGAATCAAGTGTTTTAAATAGAAATAACATGTAAAACATGCCAGTCAATAAGGTTGATTCTCAATTAGCTGGTAGAAAATAAAAGAATAACAAGGGCCGCGTAGCGAGTATTTACTCGAGTGTCTTGAGGAAGCAACACTAGCTCCGTAGCTCGAGTAACTGTTGCCATCTGATGCGAGTATGGAGTATCTCCGAGAACTGATATCTCAATCACCGATACTTTTAAGATCGAGTCACTGGGAGTAGCAGTGATCATATGGTATAGGTGAAAAAATCAGTCAGTGATTTATCCCCTCATCTCTAGTGGTAACTATCTATTTTCTTGAAGAGGCAGCTATTACCTCTCTGTCCAGTGGCAGCAGTGTAAAGTGTGAACTGTGTTCTTCTTTTCATTGTAAAACCTATTTTGTGTTTGTTCCTTTTGTGTGTTCTTTTATTATTGACAAATTTCCATTTTCTCTATTTTGTGTTTTGTGTTTTATAGGAAGTTGTGTTGCACGTTTCACACTCCTCCCTAACTTTTATTTGTGATTTTTTAAATTAGTGTTTTTGTTTGCCACTTGTTATGTCAACTAATTTTATTTTCTGTTGCAGCTAAACTTAAACTAACTTCAGACATTAAAGACTTTAAATTTCAACAAGCGGAATTTTATAAAATCGTTAAATCTCTAACTGAAGATTCATATCTTGACGAAGAGACTGCAAAACAAATTAATAATTGGCTAAAAAAATTAAATCTCCCCGCCCACTCGGAGAATTGGTCTGATAAAACTGGTTAGTGGTGTTATTAACCTAAAGTTCTAAAAATAACTCAAAATTATGAATAAAAACTTGTAGTAAATGCACACGACTAAATCAAACATGAACTTTACTATTGTGAAATGCCATTTAAAACCTTTAACAACCAAACACTCCCATTCTGCTGAATATAATATTAATTTACAAATAAGTGCTTGAAAAGCAATAGTTACCCCCTTCCAACGCAACCCTCTCCAGCCTAGTTACCCACAGTGCTAGTCGCGTGACCCTGATGTCCAGGTTTGACTCCTGGTTATAGGAGTGATTTCCTTTAGAGGGTTTTGAGAATTGGAGCATCACCCCTTGTGTTTGTATATATTTATTTAAAGGTTCTTTTTTCTTTTCATGGCGAACAGATAATCGGCTGAAAGATGTTATTTATCTCCAGCGTGTTGGTAGCCTCTATATACTGGCCAAGTCGATCATTAATATTTATCCTTTCCCGAGAAACAAGAGGGTAAGTGTAGATCAATATCAGACCAGTTTTTAACACTCCATTGAACTTTAAATATATTTTGATATTAATCTTACTGTGATAACTAAAAGTTTGTAAACACACGTATCTACCAATGGCCGAACACGTCCTGTCCTTCGCTGACAGTTGGTTGTGTTTTGTTTTCCACAGAACAGCTTCAACCAGATCTTTCAGGATGAATGTAACCACCTGCTCCTGGCCTCCGCCTGCAAGTTTGTACGGAGCGTTCAGGAGATCCTTAACACAGAGTAGGTCCACTCCACAACGTTCTAAGCATCTTATTTAAATAGTCTGGAAAATAATACTGATATGAGGGCTGTTCGGAGAGTAAGGGTCGAAGGGATATTAAAAAACAAATATATTTTACTACAAAAATTAATGTATGAACCCAGGTTGTTTTTCCACTTAGTCACTGCAGGAATTCACACCAGTCATAATGTAGCACTAGCTTCAGTATACCTCTGCCATAGAGGCTTGTGAGATTAGCTAGACTACCTCTTTGAGCTCGTACGGTTGTGGGCCAAGAATATATTCAAGTGAAAGTCACTTGTCATAAGGCACGAGCTGTACGGCAGATGATAGAACACTTTCCAACCACTGTCCTCAAGGAGACATGTGTGAGCTGCGCGGTGTGGTCAAAACAATTTCTAACCACTGTCCTCAAGGAGAGATGGTGTGAGCTGCGCGGTGTGGTCAAGAACAATTTCCAACCACTGTCCTCAAGGAGACATGGTGTGAGCTACGCGGTGTGGTCAAGAACAATTTCCAACCACTGTCCTCAAGGAGACATGGTGTGGTCAAGAACAATTTCCAACCACTGTCCTCAAGGAGACATGGTGTGAGCTGCGATGTGTGGTCAAACGTTGTCTTGCAGAATTGCGACGCCAGACAACGATGGTGGTACACTTCAGCGTTGATCATCTTACCATTATTGGTGTTAATAAATTCAAGGAGCTCTCCATTCCAATCTCTGAACACAGCTGTTGCCATCACCTTTATGTTTGAAAACGTTTGCTTGAATATCTTGAGTTTTGTTGCCGCTGATTTGTACAAGATCCAGGTTTCATCTCCAGTCACGAAGGGGCCAATGAACGTGTCAGGGCTGTTGCCATTCGTTGCCTCTAGGGAATGTTCGTCAACATCTTTGGCATCCACCGAGACTGACGCTTCTTGTAACGATCTTGTACAGAACATTATGTAAAATCAGGTTAAGATATGATTAAAGCTCAGAAAGCATAAAGTGTATATTTTTCACAGGTCTTCTTGGTCACACGTCTGGAGGCACAACATAAGGCCGGCCGCTCTGTTCCTTGTCTTGAACGTTTGTTAGACTATCTTTAAATTTATGACACCATTTCTTAACCCTACCTTTGCTCATCACAGAAAGCCTACAGACTTGATGAAGCTGGAGTTTCTGCTGCATTTGTGTTTTTTTCATGAAGAGATTTTCACGGCACGGTAGGGATGTGCGAAGCTTGGAAACTTCGACTTGGCATCGAAACAAACATCAGCTTTGACTTGGCTTTAAAACAAACATCAGCTTTGACTTGGCTTTAAAACAAACATCAGCTTTGACTTTGCTTCGAAACAAACATCAGATTTGACTTGGCTTCGAAACAAACATCAGCTTTGACTTGGCTTCGAAACAAACACCAGCTTTGACTTGGCTTCGAAACAAACATCAGCTTTGACTTGGCTTTAAAACAAACATCAGCTTTGACTTGGCTTCGAAACAAACATCAGCTTTGACTTGGCTTCGAAACAAACATCAGCTTCGACTTGGCATCGAAACAAACATCAGCTTCGAGTTGGCTTCGAAACAAACATCAGCTTCGACTTGGCATCGAAACAAACATCAGCTTTGAGTTGGCTTCGAAACAAACATCAGCTTCGACTTGGCATCGAAACAAACATCAGCTTAGACTTGCTTCGAAACAAATTCCAGTTCTGCCAATAAAAATGTCAGCTAAAAAACTGCATTTATTTTCAATTATAACCATTCATAGCTGTTTTATATACTATAAATTAACATTAATATGGGGAAAAAAACCGAAGTAATTGAATTGTAAGTTGTGACAAGAGCTTGATTTGTCAGATTAACATGAAATATTACAAACAATGGTGCAATATAACATTTTCCAGATAATCTTAGTGCATTAAGTTATATAAATAACCACATATTTTTTCAACTCCTACAGCACAAAGTTAACACGCAGGGCTATAGATTCTTTTGTTCATTTTAAAGCACAACAATAAATAATCCCAGAGCTCTTGACAACAAAGATGTCACTTCTATCAGTCTGTGCATACGCCAACATGGCTACCATGATCAATCTGCCCTTACTTTCTGAACTTCTGTAATATAATGCGCTTCTTTTTTCTTAGTACTGCGTCTTACTACCTGTTCAGATTATACGCCCATTCTTCCCCTCTCCCCAAAAGGCAAGATCACTACTTTTACAAGTAAATGAGGTGTACATTATTAATATTATTGTTTACATGATGAAAATGACAATTTTTTTAACTGCTTGCTGTGGTATTTAATCGAATCATCAGTTAATACCGAAAAACTTTTTAAGTTTTGTTATAGAACATTTTGTAAATTATTATAAAAATAAACACATTAGATTGTAGTTGTTTTGTTTATCAAGATGAAACATTAAAAGAGATATATCCAAACTTTAATTTGTCCTTGGCAGTATTTTGCTGGGAAATATGGACTGCGCACATTCATAGAGTTTAGTATTTGGCTGATTAAAATAAAATAGTTCTTAGTCCAGCCGTAATAATCTGTTCTTCTCCTGGACAGCCGCAGCCATTTCGTGCCGTGCCCCCCTCCGAAATGTTTCAAAGCGATCCAGGACTTGATGTACAAGTTCTCCTGGGAGCCGGTAACGCTCTGCTCCAAGGACATAGTCTCCGGACTGGACGAGTTCCGCAGCAATCTTTGGGCCGACACCCTAGAAACTCTAGATAAGGACAACGATAATGATAACGATAAGGACGCAGCAAAAGAAGGTGAACACACTTTATTTTTATTATTATCTTAACGACAAAGGGTACACTAATACCAACATACTAAACTACAACAATAATTAAAACACATGGCTTAAAAATAACAGGGGTGTGGGAAGCTTCGGAAAAAAAAACTTAATCTTTGCTTAAAAAAAAATCCTGTCTTTACAATTAAAAATCTTCACCAATAAAAAAAACATGAGCTAAAATAATGTATGTTTAATTAGTGCCATTTTTAGCCGTTACAATCTTAAGTTTCAGATTAATTTTATTTTTTCATCCATTAATGTTTCCAGCCACGGCCTGTGTCGGTTCAAGCCATATATTTTCCACTATTGGCTTGCTATGCCTGTCGTAGTTTCATATATCTTAGACCAAGAAAACCTGTAAAACAGGGAAAAGTAAGGGAATTAGATCAAATTTCTGGAATGTTCACACATTCATCAAAATAATACAATACTTTAATCTTAAACAGTCAAAATAAAATCTTTCTTCCAGTTAATATTCGCCGCGAATCTTTTTAAACACAGTTGAGCATACTAATCTGAATCTTCAAAGTCAACATTTTGTTTTTGTTTCATCTTTTCATCCCTCTCTCTGCGTGTCTTTAGCCAAAGTTGAGCCATGTCTCACAACAATTTTAAACTGGTGTACTCAATAGGATTTAATTGAAATCTAACTTAGATCACACCACCTAATCTCCCATTGTTTTAGAGTGAAATTCTTTAACTCCATCATAAAGTTACACAATTTCAGATGATGTTTGTGTCTAGAAATAGTATTACATTGAGCTGCGATCTTAATAAAATAGAGTTTTTATTATATGGGTCATTCTCAAAGTGAGGGACAATTTATATCTCCAGCCTTTATAAATATTTTGTTATTTTTAAAACAAGCAACAATCTTTCTTTTAGTAGTAGAAAGTGTATAAAACTTGATAGAAACATTTAAATATGGTAATATTAAAAACAAATGAGACCACATAATTATTAAAAGTCCTTTTCATCACCTCGCTAACTGTCCACACCTCTTAATTACGAAGTTTGAAGTTCTATACAGAAATAAAGGAAAAGAGTAAAAAAATATATACCCCTAGTAAAATGTATGAAATAAAGCGCATTATTTGTTAGTGTTTTTACCTGTATTTGTGCGCTACCATTTTTACTAATATTCTATCATTTTATCTATTACCAATAACCACGGTAAAATATTCCCGTAATACTGTTATTTTCGTTTGAAGAATACACCTCAATAAATTATTCATGAGTTTTGACATTTTAATCAATGTTTGCTTCCTCCCAAGTAACACACTTGACAACAAACCCGATATTTTGTATTTGGCGCTAAAACCTTCCAGAATCCTCCGCTGTTACCCCATTGGTCGTATTGTATTGTGCTATGCTGACTAGTTCTTGTTATTTCATTAGTTAGAAAGTTGATTTAATATTACTCAGTCAACGTACGTAAATACAGGTAAATAGTATAGAGTATGTTAATTGCAAATCACTTTCCTAATGTTGATATAATTTTTGATATTTTTGAGATAACTAAGCCAATATCAGTTCAGTTGAACGTAAATGGAGGCAGGAACTAACCTCAATGTTTGTCTGCCGTTTTATACTTAATTATAGTTATGAAACTAAAAGTCCACCAAAAACATCGCTTTGCTAACCTGACAGGTGACGAAACTAATGATAGTCACATAGCTCACGTTAGTAAAGTGAAATTTTTGTAAATGGTGCTTTCCCAAACATCACTTTGCTAACGCCCATGTCACTTCACTAACGACTGTAAAATCACTTATTTCTCATTAACAGTCTTAGAAAATAAATAAATATTATTATATATTAACATTTGAGCTATTAAAAGCATAAGTAAAAATAAGAAAATTTAACATCACTAACACATACATTTTGTATGATTCTTGTAAAATAAAGCTCTGCTGGTTTTATTACTTCTTTAATAAATCTTGTATAATCAAGCAATAAGTCATACTTTTCCTGAAATTTTTATTTTTGTAGTTTTGGATCTCCTATTTTCCCCTCAATTTGAGAAAGACCCATGTAGTGACTGGAAAAGTTGGGAATTGACTCTGGAAAAGTTAGAGAATTTTAAAATATGGTTTGGCTGGACACCCTGTTTATCACCGTGATGGGGTAAACCCACATTTCACCACCAATACATTTTCGACCATGCCGAGAATCAAACCTGGGACCCTTTGTTCAGAAGACAGACATGCTACCGACCGAGCAAAGGTGTCGGATAAGTGAAAATCTGAAGTAATAAAATCCCATGTTATAATAACTTAATTTATCAGATTATAACTAAAAATTACCAACATTGCAATAAAACAAGTTATCTACCTTATTTTAGTGCATAAAGTTACATTAATGACCTAATTAAATTTTTTTCAAAGCATAAAACAACCAACCAAAATATTAGAACTTATATGCGTTTCAAGTCGCTTCGAATTGAAAAAATGGGCTTTGAACACCCATAAGACACTAAATTGATGTGCCCTTTATTAAACTTTTCAAACCCACTAAGACCCTATAAACTATTTATCTTTAAGGCTCTAACTGTATTTCTTGTATTCCCAGAGGAAGATCACTCACTACCCAACAATAATACATTTGCGTGTCTTATTTCAGATAATGATTCTAAGGCCTCCAGTTCTATCGATGTAATGCCGTATTTAGCGAAATTAAAGATATCTTCTATCGACTTCTGGACAAAACAAAATTTTAATTACTGGATCAACGTTTTCGATGGGAAGTTATTTGTATTGACAAAGAAGGTGGCAGATAAATACTTCCAGTTGGGTGAGAGTTACTCGGAGGTAAGACTTACAAATACTTTTTACCTTCTGTTGTTTCATGATTGTTGTATAAACCTCTCCTCCACACTCCTCTCAGTCCCTTGTCCTACCACCCCCTCCACTTCAATACACACACTAAGGGAAACTTACTGGAGGAATTGTGAAGTATGATTTTGTTTTATATTAGGAAGGACAGCCAGCACACTTAACTCGGTGATAGCGGAGTAGATATTGTCTGGATAGAACACACAAACACATGTCTAAAGACAAGCTTTCACTGTCACAGACAACTTCTTCAGGTCAAGAGAGTAGACTGATGCTCTTGGTTGACTGTCCGTAGCTGACTGTTTATTTATGATATCACTGTATAGATGGCAGCACTCTTAATGAAAGTTAGAAAAACTTAAAGCTGTGTTGTAACACCAAGGTGGTCAAATCATATGATCTTAAAAGCTTCAATGTTACTAAAGGCTAATATTTAAAGAAGAAAAAAAATTAGTTTTTAGTTTTTTATTCATAGTACTATTTTTATTTTCACCTACATTAAAGTTGATTTTTATTTTTGACATTTTTAATTATTTATTTAGTGGTTTGAATTTGAAAGATTTTGTCATCTCAG
The DNA here is from genome assembly GCA_039000515.1 of Timema cristinae. Taxonomy (NCBI): domain Eukaryota; kingdom Metazoa; phylum Arthropoda; class Insecta; order Phasmatodea; family Timematidae; genus Timema; species Timema cristinae. The sequence goes on from JBCFYV010000100.1 coordinate 61,048,359, forward strand.
GTATGGAGGATTGAGTTTGTTTCTGTTGATTGTAAGTTGCCGTCCTAAGGAATATCAATCACAATCCACATTCTTGTTGCAGTGCGCTAGGAAGACGTCCAACTACCAGTTTCCTCACTGGCACACCCTGTATGTTCATCTCAGAGAGGAGCTGGCTCATATCAGACAGCAGATCGCTGACGACAAGCCGTACGCTTACCAGAACAAGGATGATCTCATACGCATTGCGCGCCTCTCACAGCTCACTTACCATCGTCTGCGCTGGATAGAGAGTGAGGTGGATAAGTGGTGCGCAGGTGCGTTCTCTACAGGATTACTGTCGTAATACTGGCTGACTGGGGGTCTCCAGGGATTAGTGTATACTGTCTGACTGGGGTTAGGATTACTTTGTATACTGCTGACTGGGGTCTAAGGGGATTACTGTTGTAATACTGGCTGACTGAGGGTCTCCTGGTGATTACTGTTGTAACACTGGCTGACTGAGGGTCTCTGGGATTACTGTTGTAAACTGGCTGACTGGGGGTCTCCAGATTACTGTTGTAATACTGGCTGACTTGGGGTCTCCAGGTTACTGTTGTAACACTGGCTGACTGGGGATTTTCTAGGGATTACTGTTGTGAATACTAGCTGACTGATGGGTCTACTGGGGATTACTGTTGTAACACTGCTGACTGAGGTCTCCAGCGGATTAATGTTTGTAATACTAACTGACTGAGGGTTCCAGGAGATTAATGTTGTAATACTAGCTGATGAGTGTATCCAGGGGATTACTGTTGTAATACTGGCTGACTGAGGGTCTCCAGGGGATTACTGTTGTAATACTTACTGACTGAGGGTCTCCAGGGGATTAATGTTGTAATATTTGCTGTCTGAGGGTTTTAAAGGGACTACTGTTGTATTAGATAGTTGATAACATCCTTTAAACATTTGTACGTTTATTTTCTAAACTGCTTATTATCAGGCCTTTATTCGGTTTACGAGAACATGAATAGTTAACAGTATTTGTGAAGATGACACTTGTTATTGTCAACAGACCCCGCCTCTCAGAGGTATCGGCCCCAAGTGCAGCCATCCATAGATAGTGGCTCCCTGGTTCAGCGGTACGCCACTGCGCGGATACGCTTCATGTGGGCAGACAGTCTCTTATGTGGCAATCTTCCCATCTTCTCGCACCAGAGAGGAATATTCTCACTGCGGAATGTGAGCTTTTTACTTTATCTGATACTGGACTTACTCGAGATAAGGTTATGTTAAACTTCAGCTTCGACTTCGCCTCGAAAAAAATTCTGGCAATTACGAAGATTTGCCAGTAAAATATTCAATTTTTAAAGACATCTGCAAAGCAAGTTTTTTTTAGTTCTAATCGAAACACTTTTTTAATAATTATCTAATAGAGTCTATCCTATTCAAATATGCTAATATTAAATAAAAAGAGTTACACATTGTGATAAAACACTTTAGATTAGTTTTGTACTCTAATTCTATAAGTGATCATTGTATCAATGTAAGTTCTCCCAGTGTTAGTGTAACAACAGCTCACCTTGTCGAAGTTAAGAGGTAAAGAGCACCATCTGTTGTGATAATTATAAACTATCTAAATACAGTTCTTCAGTCCTCAAAGTTAACACATATGTTACATACCATCCAAGGGTGTGATTATATGCTGTACAAAGGTTTTATAAAGAATGTTATTGGTAAAAAAAAGTGTGTCTTATTCTCCGGTCAGTTTGGTAATAATTAATAAACATTCACTTTATCCACAAAAGAATTATTATTAAAAAGTTATTAACACTTTGTTTTAGGCACATTGTGAGATTTGCAACAGCTTAAAGACCTTATATATTTTCTTTCTAGTTTGGTTTGATTCAGGTTATTGGAAAATATAAAATTTGGATCGATATCAATATTATCGAAGCATTGTAGACCTCTATCAATGGATGCCAAATCACTGTCACTGCTATGTACGTTACTAATTAATATGCATGTGAAATAATTCCATGTTACGATAATAACTTGATTTATCAGATTATGATGGAATATAATTTACAACATTTGTGCATAAAACATTTTCTAAATAATTTTAGTACAGAAATTTATATAAATAACCATAATATAACTTTTGAATCTTTTTTGTCAAACCCAAAACAATCAACAAATTATATTTAAACTTCTTTTCAGCTTTTAGACTAATCATCATCATCATCATAATCCATTGTTTCAGCCTGTTGGGCCCGGATCACTTCAGTAAAATACCTCCATCTTTCAACATTTTTCCTTCTTAACTGCTTCCGTTCTTCTCCTCCCACTTGCACACTTCTTGTTAGATAACTTCATACTGATGGCCTTGACCTTGAGAATATTACATATATTTGATTGAAAAGGGACTTGGCACACACTGTATTGTAAGCTCTCCTCTCTTTGAAGCTCGGCCAACGCTCAAATAACTACTTGACCCGTTTTGTGTTCAGGACTTGATGAAACTGTTCGACAACTGGGAACAGTTCATCGAGAGTATATTGTTTCATGACCTAACCTTCTGGAGCGACCTCGCGGACACCATGCTGGATTTCACCCAGTTGACGGAGCACATGACAGACTATTTGGAGACCTTCAAGCAACACTGCTTCTTTGGTAAGAGTCAAATTTACCAGAGTTAGGGCGGTGACATTGGTTGGGTACTAGATTTTGAGCTGGTATCAATCATAATAATTCTCTCTTTCCTGTTATATTTATATTATAGTTTATTTAATATATTCGGTCACTCTTCACTAATTTTCTTTTCCCATCCCACCTCTACAACCTCCTCTTTTTAGTGTGTTTTCCTTGTTTAGGAAGTTGTGTTGCACATTTCACACTCCCCCCCCCTCCGATGAGTTCCGATAGCATGAAACCTAGGCCAGGGGATTGGACGGTAAATGTGCACTCATTACCTCTTTGTCCAGTGGCAGCAGTGGAAAGAGTGAACCATGTTCTTCTTGTCATTGTAAGACCCACATTGGAGTCGTTCTGTTGCATTGTACAGTGTCGGAAAAAAGTTAAAGACCACCCTTAGAATACTAAAAATAATAACTAGTTTGTTTACCGGTCTTAAACTTTTTTCTTTATTAACTCTCTTCTAATTTTATGATATTCATTAAAAATAAAAGATTTTGATGGTAATAAAATTACTATACCTCAAATGGTTCAGAAGTTTAGAATTTTTTAAATAGGAAGGCGCACAACTAAAAACAACAAAAAAAATGCACATTTCTTAAAAACGAACAAAATTATAGTTCAAAAATGGGTGGACATAGAGCTATGGTTTTTGGTCTCCAAAAATTTTGACAAAGCTTAAAAATTAAATACCTTAATTCTTTTTTAATCAAGAGAAAAAATGATGACTTTTTAATATTTTTACTAGCTTCATTTATAATTACTTCTTTTTACTTATTCCTAGCATTGTGTTATTTCTTATCTCTATCCAAGTAGGTTGGCACGCCTGTCTCATCAGTTCCCTCCAATCAGCTGATTTTAATGTGATCATTTTGAGGTTATTGTGTGCATTTTGTGTTTGAGTCAAGATGGGAGAAAAATACGTATCAGACTAAATTAAGTGGCAAATCATCGGTTTAATGGAGGCTGGAAAGTCACAAAGACCAATTGTTGATTTTGTTGATATTGTTGGAGTGTGTGCAACAAACAATCAAGCGATATAATGAGTTTGGAAACATCACCAACCGGCCTAGGGCAGGCTGTCCGAGGAAAACATCTCCAAGACAAGACCGTGGGCTGCTGCAGTGATCTTCTCAGGGATAATATGAACATAACTGAGCAAACTGTGAGCTACTATTTAGATGAAGCAGACCTGGGTTCCTATTTTGTAATCCACAAACCTCTGTTATATGAACGACTTCACTTTTGCAAGGAACGTTTAGGGTGGCTTGAAGATTCTTGGGAGAGAGTAACTTTTTTCAGATGAGTGTCGCTCTGAACTATTTCCTCGACGTAAGGACAAGACCTGTGTCGCCCCTGCAGTCCAACAAGGTGACGATGCAATCATGATCTAGGGTTGTGTCACTTCAGAGGGGCCTGGAGACTGTTAGGTTAGGGTTGTGTCACTTCAGAGGGGCCTGGAGACTGTGAGGTTAGGGTTGTGTCATTCAGAGGGGCCTGGAGACTGTTAGGTTAGGGTTGTGTCACTTCAGAGGGGCCTAGAGACTGTGAGGTTAGGGTTGTGTCACTTCAGAGGGGCCTGGAGACTGTGTGGTTAGGGTTGTGTCACTTCAGAGGGGCCTGGAGACTGTGAGGTTAGGGTTGTGTCATTCAGAGGGCCTGGAGACTTAGGTTAGGGTTGTGTCACTTCAGAGGGGCCTGGAGACTGTTAGGTTAGGGTTGTGTCACTTCAGAGGGGCCTGGAGACTGTTAGGTTAGGGTTGTGTCATTCAGAGGGGCCTGGAGACTGTGAGGTTAGGGTTGTGTCACTTCAGAGGGGCCTGGAGACTGTGAGGTTGTGAATGGAGCTATGAACAGTGACAAATATTGTGACTCCTTCAGCACATAGGCTCCTTGAGGAATATTACTTCTACCAGCAGGACAACACTCCATGCCACCAGTCCAAGGAAACAAGGACAGGGTTTGATACCCAGGACATGGAACTGTTTCCCTGGCCACCACGTAGTCCAGACCTCAACCCAATATCTCGATTGGCAAAGCAGAAGTGAGACTGGCAGTCCAAAGTCCATGGCTGAAGAATGTAAGAAGCTGATCCACTCCAAGCCTGACAGGATCAAAGGATGTTACACGGCTAGAGGGGTCCTATTCAATACTAAACATCGGAATAGAAACAATTTGTTTCTGAGTCTTAGTTATTAAACATTATAATGCAACCCAAACTATTTTTTTTTTAATATTCTGAGTAAATAAAACTATAGAAATGTGGAAAAATTGTGTTTTTAATGGGTGGTCTTAAACTTCTTTTCAACACTGTAACTCTGTTTTCCCTGAAGAGTAACAGTCTTACCTTGATTGATTGCACTATGGCTCTATCTTATAGATTGCACCATAGTGTAACATGTTAAGGTAAATTAGCCACCTTTCAGGTTAAGTGGAATGTACCGCAAAGAATATTTTTACGGCAATATTTGACTTTGTTCCTCCCGGAAGTTGGTATAAAAGTGTCCTCTCCGCTCTGTTAATGTTCCGATTGTCCGCCAGTGTGGAACGAGCCAATGACCCTGTGCGATCCAGATACTGGGGACTTTGCCCACCACGATATAAGGCACGCCAGGTTGGTGACACTGGCGCTCCTACGCTTCCACATTGTCAGCTACTACATATACCTGACAGTTCCCAGTGACGAATACCTCAAGACATTCCAGCACAGCCATCGGCTGGTTCTGGAGGATATCGTGAGTGTTCAAAGATTCATCCTCTCATTCTTCCTTACGCTCCACACCGCTCCAACTTCTCCTGAACTTCTCATCGGGTCAGGTGACCTGATCATACAATTATAACATTCATTTACAAGCTAGGTGCTATATTAATGGTCTGGGTTCTGGCAGTTGAGTTAGTCCTATAATCATGTTAAGAGTGGACCACCAATAAACATTATTAGAACTCTAAAACAAAGTAAAAATTCAACAAAAAAAAAACCTCTGTGGTAGAATGAAACCTAGGATTGGGTGGTAACACTAGATTTTCTTCAAGAGGCAACTATTACTACTTTGTCCAGTGGCAGCAGTGTGAAGTGAGAACCGTGCTCCTATTAAGCCTTGTCGTGTTTGTTCTCTTTTATGTGTTTAGGTCCCTTTTTCTTGAACCGTTTCCCATGTAACAAAATGTACCTCAAATTATGAAAAGTTACTTTTTGTAAAGTAAAAATCTGTACTTAAAAAAAATGGAATAACCTAAAGTGATTGTGGGTTTCATCCTGGCCTTGATAAATGTGGGCGAGCTTTGTTACGTCCAGTTGTGTTTGTTTTACCAGATTACACCCTGCAGCAAGTTCAAGATAACCTGGACCCACAAGATGAGAAACTAAACAAGCTCTGGAACACGATTGACCGCATCTGGACGGCGGTAACTCTTCAACACCTTGCGCTAGACTAGGCTCAGTTTGTTTAGATATGGACCTAACGTTTTGTTTGGTTAAAACTAGAGTTGGGTCCACTCCACTATTTTACGAATCTCAAATCAGAATCTTGTAATAATTAAGAACACCTGAGGAAATATATAGTATTATAAAATACTAATAGTAACGAAATGTTAACATTCTTTCTTATAATACAGTCATTATAAAATTCATACATTTGGTTAAGTGTTAAATTACTGATCTGGGGTCTGGTTGTTAAGCTAATTCTATAATTACAATTGATTCAGAACCACCAATAAACAGTAACAGAGCTTTAAAACAAATTTTATTCGAGACATTGAAAATTTTAAAAAAAAAACTTTTTTTTGTAAGAATTTGAGTATCGAATCTCGAATATCCTTGAGGATTTGAGGGTCCATCCTGGCTATGATCTCGAATATCCTTGAGGATTTGAGGGTCCTATCCCTGGCTATGATCCTCGAATATCCTTGAGGATTTGAGGGTCCCATCCCTGGCTATGATCCTCTAATATCCTTGAGGATTTGAGGTCCCATCCCTGGCTATGATCCTCGAATATCCTTGAGGATTTGAGGTCCCATCCCTGGCTATGATCCTCGAATATCCTTGAGGATTTGAGGGTCCCATCCCTGGCTATGATCGTTTACACATTTAAATGACTTAGTGGTTTGAGTAAGTCAATTTTCTTTTATTGTTTATTTAGTATCTCTATTTTCTATATCATAATTAAAAGAAGATATTACTAGGACAGAGAAAGAAACTCTTCCCTCCATTTTGCCTAGTCACAGGGGTAACAGGATGTAAGTTGATGGCCCTCTGTTCCCACAGGTACAGTCGTGTGTCCCCAGCAGCAGGAAGGCTCCAGGACTCGTTAATTTTCTCCCAACATATATCGTCGGAGAGACGGATTCTTGGAAGAAAGTGGTGGACGATTACATTTATGGTCGTCATGACAGAATCGCTGCCAAGCTTGACCTGAACACTCGCAAAGCCTGTGAGTGCTATTCTGAAAATAGGACACGTCTTTTAAAACAACCTTTGCCTGTCCAACGCCGTAAGACTAGGTTTTCCCCCACATTTGTAGCTTCCTAATCTAGGGGTCATCTTAAAATCACAGACTAAGGAATGGGGCTACATCAAAAGGTAACATGTCGAGAATTCAGAACTACTAGCGCGCTCTCTATTGGAGACAGTCATCTTGTTTGTTCTGTTGCAAACTGGGGGTGGGGGAGTTTTTTACTGCCTGTGGCGAGACATTGTGCTTGCTCTGTTATTTGTTAGGCTCAGCAAGAGAGAGAGAGAGAGCAGGACAGAGCTATATTTTGGGGCATAGAAGTGAGGGGGGAGGAAGTAGCTTGCCAAGGTCAACTATTGGAGCATCAACCTGTCTGGTAGTGAGTAGAGATTACAGGGGTGTCAAACAACGTACTGTTTAGAGATTTGATTGATTCTCTTGTGTCGAACATCTTAGCCAGAGCGAACAAAGTAGAGATGAGTTGAACTTTACTGAAACAGCTCGTGACGATAAGGCAGAAATCTTGTGATTGGCTTAGAACTTGTCACATGAACACATTTCTGTTCAGTGAACATATGAATCTAGAGTAAGACTTAGAGTTTGCTGTTGTTTGAAGAAGGTCATCATCATCATCTGTTTCCAGTCTGTGTCAGGGTCAATTTAGTGAAATACTCTATCTCTCTCTATTTTTCCACTATTCTTCCATTCGTTCTGCTCTCACTTGCACACTTTATTTTATCTGCTCATCCCATCTCTTGGTCTCCCTTGCAGTTTTTTCCACCCAAAGAAAGTACAATAATTTTGATAAATACTAAACTAAAAACTTAAATGTTTAAAATGATAAATAAGTATTTTTACTAATATTGCCTGGAATTACGGAAGATCTATTTTGAATGTTGGGTCGAGTAGGACTCAATTTCTTTGTGTAAATCTTGAAATTTTGGCTTCTTGCAACCTCCTTCAATGTATCTCGTATTAATGATCGCTCCATCTCGCCTGCAAAGCTAACGTGTTATTTGGTTTGGTTGATTTTCCAGATTCAGTTCCTCCGTCGGAACCTATCGACAAAACACATAAGAAGAAAAGTAAAAATAAGCAGCAGCCTCCAATACCACAAGATGAGGATACTCGTCTTGTTCTTAATTGCGTCCACATAAACTTCTTGAACTCCGACGGCACTTCCTATGACATGTGTATCGATACAAAGCACATCCTTGAGGAGGACCAACCTTCTGAAGATAAGCAGCCCGTAGTGGAGAAAGGGTCCTCTGCCCAGTCAGAGGGGGGCACAAACCCACCCTTTGATACGTGTACACTCTTTACCAAAGAGACGGAAACAAACCATCCTAAAAAGGGAAGAAACCAAGTCGAGAAAGGAAAGCCAAAGCCAACTCCCAGGTTGCAGTCGAACATCTACCGTCACTTAAGTCGAATAACACCAGAGAAATGGTCTCCGGTCCTGTTACAAATCCAGAAGTAAGTTGTCGAACATTTTTTATCTTTACAATCCAAGTGTAAGCTAGAGTCGGACATGCAGACTTTGTCTAACACGGGAAATATTCTTATGTGCGTTATCAACATTTTGAATTCATATCTGCAAATATTTTCAACCCACAGTCTAAACCACGGAGAAATACGAACCTCGACGCAGTTGGTAGAACTGATGAAACCTCTAACAAGTTTATGGTTGGGAGCAGTGACAAGAGAAGTGGTCCTGTTCCTGAGAAAAACTGTGACAAGAAGGAGATCTCAACCACCTCGTCAGTGTGTGTCACGAAGACTAAGCTTAGAGGTACTGACGGATCGCACTTGTTCACATATTGGTATCTTTAATATATTCACTCAGTCTTGGTTTTAAAACACATTTTTATGGGATAGGAACAGTACGCAGTCTGCTTAGCTGCCACTAGGGGTTTGCAGTCTGCTTAAGCAACTAGGGCTGCATTGCTTAACTGCGCTAGGGCTGCAGTCTGCTAAACTGCCAGTTGGGTCTGCAGTCTGCTTGCTGCAACTAGGGGTTTGCGTCTGCTTACTGCAGCTAGGGTTGCAGTCTGCTTAACTGCCAGCTAGGTTTGCAGTCTGCTTAAATGCCGTGGGTTGCAGTCTGCTTAGCTGCATAGGGGGTTTGCAGTCTGCTTACTGCATAGGGTTGCATTGCTACTGCAGCTAGGGGGTTTGCGTCTGCTAATGCAGTAGGGCTGCATCTCTTAACGCCTGCTAGGGTTGCAGTCTGCTTAACTGCAGTGGGGGTTTGCAGTCTGCTTACTGCAGCTAGGGGGTTTGCGTTGCTTACTGCCAGCTAGGGGGCCTGCGTCTGCTTAATGCCGCTAGGGTTGCAGTTGCTTATCCCAGCTGGTTGCAGTCTCTTAACTGCGCTAGGGGGCTGCAGTTGCTTACGCAGCTGGGTTGCAGTTGCTTAACTGCCAGCTAGGGGTTGCTCTGCTTACTGCAGTAGGGGGCCTGCAGTCTGCTTAACTGCCAGCTAGGGTGCGGTCTGCTTATGCAGTGGGTTTGCAGTCTGCTTAACTGCCAGCTAGGGGTTTGCAGTTGTAATGCAGCAGGGGCCTGCAGTCTGCTATGCAGTAGTTTGCAGTTGCTTAACTGCCAGCTGGTTGCGTCTTAACTGCAGTAGGGTGCCTGCAGGTCTTCATTTCAACCTAGCTTTAAATACAGTCAAGTCCTTATTATCAGACACTTGACCATCCGGACTTCTGTATCCTGAGTCTTAATACAATTTATGTCTCATATTAAACTGGTAGTGCCATCTAGTATGAGTAGCGTGGCATATCATAACTTGGTGCTGTAAATATTATTGTCCGGCGCTCGACTCAGTTGAATCAGTCGCCTGCAATTTATTGATTTGTCGGGAAAGTGTGAGGTGTTAGTATGTTAAAATAAAAATGGAAGTTTTAATTGAAATCAATTGATAAGTTTTCTGTATTATCTGAGTTCTTGTTAATCCAAGGCCATCTTAGTTGTGTTATTATCTGATAACAGGGAGTAGTGTATATGATTGGTCTTAAGCTTGGCGTGTTTAAAGGCTTCAATCTCCCGTGCAACTGCTAGAACAGGCTTACCTTGCTTGGTTCCACTATGGTGCGTCTTAAACATTATTACCTTAACTCACCTTAGCTCAGTCAGTAGCTTGTCTGCTTACTGAACTTATAGTCTCCGGTTCAATTCCTGACATCACCCGAAAAATGTATCATTGGTGAAATTAGAGCTTTCCCTTTCACAGTGATGAACTGATGGCCGGGGGTCTGGATGTTGTGTCTGTTCTAGACTATAAGTCCTGTGCTGATAAAATCAATTGTTTAGAAAGTGCACATTAAATACCTCAAATGTTCTGAGAGGAGGAGTTAAGGTCAGTAGGTTTATAACTTGTCTAAAATAAATAAAAGATTGCTCCATAACTGGCGTTTAGTTTAATTTGAGACATAATCTCGACTGTTGTTGAATATTTGAGCGCAAAGTAATAATGTTTGTTGTATTCCCAGGCCTGCGCAGTTGCGCCAACTGCTTGTTGAAGGAACCTTCCCCTCTCTTCTACCAAAAGTGTCGGCTGTGCAAGACGCAGAAGATGAAGCTGGTCCGGTTTTACTGCAGCCGGGAGTGCCAAGGTAGGACAGTGTACCCCACTTGGGGTCAGCTCTGCTTAATACAGGGAAGATACACTCAAATAGATTACATGACTTGATGTATGGGTTCATTAAAGCGGATCTAATAATTATTTTAGCCATCAGGTAAGGCCTTTTCTCTTAGGTTTAGACTGTGAACAAACACACACCTTTACACGTGTGATGATTTACTTTTAAAGACCCGCCTCGGTGGCATACTTGGCTAACGCGCTAGTTTAGTGTTGAGCTTGACTGCCGAGGACGGGGAGATCGAGGTTTGATAGGTGTATACATTACATAGGTGTAGAGACCGAATAAGTACTTGAGTTGTTCTGTTGGTATAATGCTTTATATTTTTAGTTAGTGAAATATATAAAATGAGAGTGGTGTGCGAAACTTCGACTTGGCTTCAAAACATATCAGTTTTGACTTGGTTTTAAAGAAAACTGGCTTTGTGAATTTACAAAGCTTAGCCAATAAATATGTTGGCAGCTAAAATACACAATATTTGTCAAATCGTCATTCAGAGTTGCTACAAATTGATAGTCATGTGACAAGATATCGTGTATTTTATTTATCAAATTAGAATTAAATATTTAATATTACCAAAAATTGTACAATACAAAATTTTCTAATGGATTTTATTGCACATAGTTTAAAAGTTATAGATTTTAAGAGTTGGGTCAAATTCACCATTTTACCTTCAAATTTCTGAATCTTTGGAATAATTATGAATTTTAGATAAAATATAATATAATAATAGAGAATACAAATAGTAACTAAATGTTAACACTGTTTCTAATAATCCATTCATTATAACATTAAATTAATGGTCTGGGGTCTGGTTGTTTTAAGTTCATTCTTTAATTATAATCGGTTCTGAAACACCAATAAGCAGTATTAAAGGTCTAAAACAAATTACAGTAGTCTCACGGAAACTCGAAACTCGATAACTAGACATTCCGTGTAATTTGACACGTGCACACAGTTGTTGGCACTCGTCAGTCATCACATTCCAACCTCTCAGTTTGTTTGTGGAACAGTCATGTGCTGTGTTTGTTAGTTTTACAATTCAGTAACATGTTATTCTAACCAATACAATAATATATGTCTTGTGATTCATCCTTGTCTAGTAAACATTCATCTCATGCCAGTTATTTCGTAGAACTTGACACCATCTCAGTCCACATTAGGTTGAGTTTCCGAGACTACTGTACAATCGAAATATTGAGGGGGGGAAAATAAAAATAGGGTATCGAATCTTTAAATCTCGAGGGTCCTATCCTTAATTAAAGCACAATATTATAATATTTTTTCAAGCATAAAACAACTAACAAAAATATCCGAACCTCGATTCAGGTTTGAGAATATTTAATAAATTTGATTAGAGTTTGCTTCAGTTTGAAAATGTGTAGAGATATTTGGTTTGTTGTTGGCATGCTCGTCTTTTCAGCGGTTACGGACCTTGTGAATCCGACTGAGCCCATCTAACTTGTCCGGTGCTTGTTGTTTCTAGTGGCACACTGGAAGACCGTGCATCAGGCTGAACATGCTGAACACACCGCCCAGACCTCCGCGCACTGACTCTGTCCTCTGATTGGCCAACACCTCTAGGAACAAATCGTCCATAAGTGATCCACCCCATGTTCATATTGAGGGCCACTGGGGCAGTGACATTTTTGGGGGCTCCTCTTTCTCATAAAATAAACATCATGATTTATTTTATTTTAAAATTTTACTAACAGATTTAATTTGTGCACGCTGTCTTGAGAAGTTAGGGAGCTTACCTCGCCTGTTTCTATTATGGTGTAGCTTATAAGATATGGCCTTGGTGTAATCAGTCAAGGTAAGGGTAAACTGACTGTCCATGAAAAGTTTTCTTGTATTATTGAGCTACATTATTTTAAAGGACCTGGTTCAGGAAATATGCAAAAACGAACACATTGTCTTATGTCCACACGAGCTGTGAAGATTTGATGTGTTTGGTCCATGCGCCCAACTCGCCGGGTTCGTTTCTCTTATTGACTCGTAGCATTTGTATATACCTCCTTGTCAGTTATATCCACTCACCAGTTCATTGTTCTGACCCCCCTAAGGTACTTCTGGCCATGCCCTTTTCATGTCAAGGCAATAGTTAGACATCACCTGTCAACGTTTAGTTAAATATTTGACTAGAAGTGTCGTGTATGAGGGATTATTGTTGTAAAACTTAACTTGGTTTTAGTGTTGGGATTCTAAATAATGCATTTTATAGTATATTTACAAACATATCTGTTAACATGTTGTTGAATTGTTAGTCCAGTTGTGTTATATTATCATCATATCTCTCTTCCAGCATTTGTGTCCATTATCCATGACAGAAGTAATTAGACTCTAGCGGTTGTGTGGATTTTAAAGATAAGGACAAACAATCATGATATATTTTATACTGGTATATGCGGCGGGCAGCATGTTACATTCTTGATCGAGAGGTACGAGAACAACTTTTTCAATTTGAGACGAGATAGCTTCCATAGAAAGCACAAAAAGGAAATATATAGTTTATAGAGTGCTAACGTTCCTTAAACACTTATACGGCATTCACGATAGGTTTTAACCTGGATGACAGTTCAAGAATAATATGTTTAGGTTTTGGGCTGCCAACACTTGTAAAAGATCACAGTTTTCTTATAGATGTAAAGATCTTTAATTACCTGTTATATATTACATTTAAAATAATGTAAACTTAAGTTTTCTCATACTATTTCATTTTTTTAAATAATTTCTTTTTATCCAACTCGAAACAATATTTTGAACATAATTAAAAGTACTTATTCTTCGTTTTGGAACGTTATTTATTTTGTGTAATATAGTGCACACATCAATATCTTTTAATACAAGCATCATATTTACTTGGAAAAGAGAAGATTGTTATTTTTTTACATACAATAAATGATTTTATGATTATTTTATCGTATTTTGAAATATTTAACTGAATAAAATATTTTCATCAACTGCGTGTCTGCATCATTGTAAAAAACTTGTTTACCGTTATGTTCAATCATATGGTTTAAATTCATCAGTCGCCATTTTGAAGCTATGTTCGTTAGAAGTTTTTGTAAAAGTGGCGTGAATATTTTTTTTAAGGGGAATAAAACTATAAATAAACTTTGTGCCCGACCTTAAATAAATATATAAATAATATTGGCCTAAACTACTGTGGTTAACTATCACATTACAGTCATCCAAAGTGATAGATGTCAGCTGTTGGCGTAGTGATATATTAGGGATTACTTCTAGTAACATTTAGAGCTGTCATCCAGGTAAACTTAGGTCGTGAATGAATTATACTTTACAACTCATACACATTTTAAATGTAAGTTAATTTTGTAATGTCAATTTTGATATTGAAAAACATATTTAGACCCAAAATATTTCTTAATGAAGGCTGTTTTTGGGGGAAAATTGCAGCCTATTTTCTGGTCTTTATGGTATTTTTTTTTTAAATAATAACTTCTTGGTTTGGTTTATAAATTTCTTGAGGTAGTTATTTTCTTTTTCAATTTTCTCAAATTTTCGAGATTTATTTTTTGCTTTAGAGATATTTTTGAATTTTGCACTCCCTAGTTCTAAACCTTTATTGTAAATTAAATCATTACTTTTTTTTCACTTTTTGATGCATTTACTGTACCGCAATTTATACATACACATAAATAAAACATTAGTAAAGAAACTAATAGCTATAGTTAGTTTATAATCCTATAAATCACAGATCTTAATATAAATATGTGTGGTGTTTGTGATGGTACTAAGTCCAGCAGTAAGTTGGCAGCAGCGTCATATCAGCGAGGCAGCTGTCGGATATAGTCTCGTTGTGCGAGCGTCAGAAAGAGAGGTATTAGGTCTCGCTTCTTAGATCCACGTCTTCCATTCTTTTTTAAATAATGTAAATCAAACATTGAAAATAGGATAAAAGGGCAAGCCCTACCCACTCACCAGGAAACTGTACACCTCATAGTTTACAACAATACACATAGGTATGTAACTTCTTGAGCAGAAGAGTGAGACACAGACTGTACCAGCCTCCCCGCAATGATTAATATAAAATAACCGTTTGGTGCCTTTTTACTTCTTTTTTTTTTTAATTTTCATATTGTTGGCATCTTGTATTTTGATAAGTTTGATTTAAGTAAGTTTGTTTCAAAAACAAAAAGAAAACATCTTAAATGTTTATTTTTGAATATAGGACCCCACAAGCTGTGCAGGACAGAACGTTACATCAGTTTTTATTGAAAGAAACATTTTAGTGTTATTCATAAGTAAAAAAGTTTGTTTGGCTCTTTTAAATATTTCATGTTATTTTTATTATTTAATTTTGTGTGTGTTTATTATTTTCAAACACGTTAACTGGAACCAGTTAGTTGAGACGGATCAAGAATTCAAAGGTGGGGTTTATTTTTTTCTGTGGGATTGGTACACTTGTTAACACAATGCACTAGAAATATAACAGACGTATACCGTTTCCATATTTCATGCTATAGTTATATAGAACATCGCCTACGTCATTGGATAGTTAATAAAATGGTTGATTTATGTTATATATCTCCATGGTGCATAATTTGGTCTTGTCCAATGTAAATGACGTTAATTGGTTTTTTATGTTTCTATTAAATGTTTGAGATCAAATTGTATTATTTGAAACATCAATGAGCATGAATATACCCAAAAATCATCCAAATTTTATGTATGAAATGTTTGTATTTATTTGTTTTTATCACCAAACTTTGTTTTAGTCCATGTTAATAAAACTGCAATAGTATAAACTAATATTTTCTCCGGTTCTGACAGTTAAAACACCTCCTGTACCGTTATGATTCCCTTATAACTCTTCACTTGGTTACTAATCAATTAGTTTATCTTTCCATATTATTTAATTTTAATTGTTTTATAATGATTTAGCCACCCGAAGGAAGATATTTGGCCATTAATATATTGAAATATTTGTGTTAATGGCTGTACTTGTTATTTCCATTAATTTTAAAACATTCAATCATCATCATCATCATCAACTGTTTCCAGCCTTTGGTAAGGTTAGGTTAGTGCCTGCAACTACCTCTTTCTTTCCACCATTCTTATCCTCTCACTTACACACCTTGTTATCTTATCTTTCCATCTCTTTCCTGGTCTCTCTTGCAATCTTTTTCCTACACACTTCACTTCCATCATTCTCTTTGGTATTCTTTTCTTTTCCATCCTCGTTACATGACCATACCATCTGAGCCTAGCTTGTGTTGCGGTAATAATGTCCATGCCAAGTCGCGGATGCAGCACGGGATGTTTGTGCTGACTGACAGAGTGAACTGTAGCACGGATGTTTGTGCTGACTGACAGAGTGAACTGTAGCACGGATGTTTGTGCTGACTGACAGAGTGAACTGTAGCACGGGATGTTTGTGCTGACTGACAGAGTGAACTGTAGCATGGATGTTTGTGCTGACTGACAGAGTGAACTGTAGCACGGGATGTTTGTGCTGACTGACAGAGTGAACTGTAGCACGGGATGTTTGTGCTGACTGACATAGTGAACTGTAGCACGGATGTTTGTGCTGACTGACAGAGTGAACTGTAGCACGGGATGTTGTGCTGACTGACAGAGTGAACTGTAGCACGGGATGTTTGTGCTGACTGACAGAGTGAACTGTAGCACGGGATGTTTGTGCTGACTGACAGAGTGAACTGTAGTACAGGATGTTTGTGCTGACTGACGGGTCTTTGATAACAGGATATAGAGGGATCATTCTGACCACTCCGTTAACTCAGGATAACATGTATTTCAGGATTTACCTAAGTTTTTAACTGTTCCGGGCAGCCGGCAGGACATTGCTTATTCTCTTGTAAGTCAATCAAATCCCATACTTGAACAGTTTTTAATAAAGCTAGTATAATATCAAGCTTTCACTACCCAAGCTCTGAAAATGAGTTGGATATCTATACACGCAAGAGTAATGAACCAGGAGTCTCCAGCCAAGGGGGGAGAACACCCTTTGAAGTAACCGAAGGCCCTGGAAAACCACAGGGTAGGGGTGAGGTGTTGGACTTCTATGCTGGGGGTCCGGGGTTCAATCCTCGGTCCCGGCACAGATTTATCTGATTACCAAACCCTTTCTTCACCTCTGACAAGACGTGTATTAATCACAACTTGTGAATGTGTGGAATGCCAGGCCTCCACCGTGGTTCGGATCCCACGTTAAACTGTGTATAACCCGAACGGCTAATAATAATAAAGCATTGTTCTGTTCTTTCATTTTGTTCGCCATACAGACACAATAAACGTTTTTACGGCAGAAGACAGGAAAACTAATTGTCCTATACAATGTTGCTCTGTTTGAGGAAGCAAATGATGGAGTAGTCAAAGAGGGCACCACCGAAAATACCTTCTGATGTGTCAATCGTTAAAGTTTCGCTCCCTCAGGTGCTTTAGACTACCACTGATGTACTTATTTCACTATAAGGTTGTTTCCCTGAATCTCTGAGTGAATTCTCTCCGGAACCAACCAGAGGAACAACAGACTGCACAAGTACTCCTTACACTGAGACTTTGGAGTTCTGGAGTAGTTTACAAGAACAAAAAGAAATTATATAGGGTTGGGACTGCTTAAGATTTCATAACAAGTGGTTTATCTCTGGGTGGCAAATATTTTGTTTACAGAGACGATTGGGAGGAATTTGATCGTAATGACCTGAAAGAAACCGACTTTGTTCTAATTTGTTTAAAAGACAAGATAAGGGAAGATTTATTTTATTTTGGGCAGTTTGTTCGGGAGAAAAGTACTGCAGGTACTATGTAAATCTATTTCATGGGAAAGTCGACTAAAATTGAAACACCTTCATCTTTTCAATTTGTGCCTGATGTTCGATAGTGGACGAGTGTGGCCTCAAGATGAAATTGTCAAACGCACAGAAACACGGTCAAATGGTCAACAATCCCACTTTTTTTAAATATAATTGAATGTGGATGTTTGCTTTAAAAAAAAATTAGTTGGGTTATATCTTATTGTATATCACATTGAAATGCTATAGGAAAGCCTGTATTTTTTATCATCCAATCCATTAATCTAATTTAATGACTTAATGGTCCAAATTCGGAAACCAGTTGCCTATATTAGACAATTGCACAACTTATGTGCTGATTTATCCTGGCAAGTTTTAATTATATTTGAACATTCAATTTTCCAATTTGTATAACCTCAAGTAGATAAAAAGTCATGCACAACATTTGGTAGTAATCAGAAAACTTTGTGACAAAAAAATGATGCTCCAATTTGAGTAGGCCTAACCTTACCCTATCTGTTTACTTAATGATTATATGTTTCAACTTGGTTCTACTATCCTATCTTACTCTATGGCATTAGGAACTAGAAAGTTCAGTGGCACACTTAAAAAAAGGATGCCACTTATCCATGTCTTGAGTAGTTCTATCCAGTCCACCTCATACACCCTATCCCTATCTTGAGTTTGTTCTATCCATTACATTTCCACCTAACACCAAAAATTCTTGAGCCACCTGTTTTGGAAGATGGCTTTTACACAAAAGCACTGGCCTTTGATTAGAAATGGAAATTGACTTTTGAGGTCAACAACTACAGCAGTTGACATAACTTAGATAAATCTGGTTTCAAACGACAATTAGTTTGGCCCTATGTCACTAAAATTATATGATTATTGGCCTGGTGTTTGCTTCAAAATTAATTGGACTACGTTGTAGATAGCTTTTGTTTGTTTGATTGTTTGTATGTGTTTTATTATTTTTCGTAAGCGTAGATATGTAGACATGAATTATACACTTGGCCTGAAATGGTAAAAGCTGGTTACTAATATTCGTGTATGAACCCAAGAGTTAATGTTCATCACAACACAAGCTCCGTAATATATAATTTAAAAAGGGCTTGATTTGTATGCACTCTGCACAAAAACGAAGCATAGTTTAGTTCGTTATTGAACGTTTAGTCTATGTAAAATACGGCAATTCAAATGCCATCTGCTTTCTCTTTATTTCGTGTTTAATAGATGAACAAGAGAATGAAAAAAAGTGAAGTTCCATCACAATATGGCGGAATTTGCAAACGAAGGAGATAGGTATGCGTTTAGAAGTATAGATTTATATTAGTAAAAAAACTATTTAAAAAGAGAACGATACAAATAAAACACGTTTAAAGAACTTGGTTACAGTTGATGAAGTAATAATATCAATGGTCATATTAAAACGTTACTAGAATTCAATAAGTTTTTTTTTACAAATAAAATTCAACTCCTTAAAATATTTCTCTTTGTATTTATACTTTTAATTCAAAACATTCTCCAAGGATGTTAAAGTAACTTTGCCAACTGTATGATCTAAGATTCTGAATTCTATCTCTGCTATAATTTCAGCATCTGTGCAATACAATATTGGAGATATATTATCCTAAAAGTAATATTCTGGGACTCTTATACAAACCAACTATAAATCATAAAATGTACTAATTCTCAATATATTATAAAATTAGGTGAACTGATCAAAATATTGGACCTAATAGCTTATATTGTCATTTGTTTTCTAAGCACCTGTTTAATTTTTTCATATTGCCGGGCAAAATACAATCCATTTCAGTCCGTTTAATATGGCTAGAGCGTTGGCAACACTGTTTCATTATATAAATACATATATATAAAAAATGGCATGGTTTTCTTATCTGTGTAGAGTGTGTGACATTTCTATTGATCTCTAATGTATCTACAATTATTTTGAAGAAATGACACCGGTGTCTTATTTTTGCATTGATTAAACAATCACATCGTCGTTTGATCGATGATGCCTTCCTTGAGGAAGAAAGTCGCGGGTTTATTCGTCAACTTTCGGTCAGTAACCAAGCCGATAATGTCATTGCCGAGAAAGAGGAACCCTCAGGGTCAACTTCAGGTTGTTTCATTCAGCGATACCTCAGCGGGCAAGTAATCTTGACCTACTAAAAAAACCTCTGACATCATTATTGTGTTGTAGCTATGCTCGACTTTCGAGGCCTTGTCCATTGTTGGACTTGGGGAAATTGCACCACATCGCGTTTTCTGGTTTCAAACCTTTGTTTTTAAATAACAATAACAAATATCTGGGGCTTTACGAAGACGGGATTTACTTTTTAAATGTTTATTTAATGTGAAACACACAATTAGGTATGTAAATAAGGTCAACCAAGGGGAGATTGACTCTCGAAAGACCTGAAACAATGGCTGGTGAGTTGGTGGTTGATGGTTTCAAGACCTCAAAGGCGGACGTGCTGTGTCTAATATTCATTAAGTAAAGTAAAGTGAAGTAAAGCAAATCACAACCTTTTTTTTCACATAAGCTACCAGTGTGTGTAAAAGCCTAAAAACAGGTGTGCAATATCCTTAGGCCCAAAAAAAACAACCAAAAATAGATTTTAAAAAAATCTTACAGTAATGTCTTGCTAACCTCTAGATCGCCGAAACCCCCTTAAAAGCAAGGCAAGCGCAAACACTAATTTAATTAATTGAAAAGCCCCAATGATAATATGAGGTATCTCACAGGGTACATTAGAGTAGTTTTAGTAACTCTTGTCTGTCAGGTTGGTACTATCAGTATACTAAGATATACTGGTATTCAAACATTTATAAATGAGGTTACATAACTAATGGCCTATTTGTTTAGTTGGTACCTGGGGGGGGGGGGGGGGGGGGCATGCCTTTCTATCTTATTCTGATCTAGGCTAAAACACCACTTTTTGTTCCAAGAAACAAACGTGCTAAAGAAACAGTCCTGTACGCAAAGAAGATGGAATTCTTTATAAATATGATTTTAGGTGAAATTTTTATATCTTTTACCACCCAATTACACAAAACCAAAATCACGCTACCAATGACAACAACATTAATAGGCCTACTGTAAAATAATTCTTAATTTAAAACAATTCAAGGACTTACCTTAAATAGGAGGAGGTTAATGTTCAGAACATAAATAGGCTATTTAAAATAATGTCTTGACATAGCACCAGAATTATTAAAAATAAAAAGTTAACATTTTTATTATTATAAGCTACCTCCAACCAAACCTAACCTTCCAGACCTCAACACATTTTTTATAACATTCTGAGATCCTGAAATATCTTCCGCTAAAATACCATATTTTAATTTTTTTAAACTATCAACAATTACTTTACAATATTAGTGTTATCATTGGAAATTTGCTTTTGCTGTTGTGTAGGCCTTTAAATGGCAACAAACATTTTATTTTTAATAATATAACATTTATAATAAGATTAAAGAATACCGCCCTCTTTGCGTACCATTCCCAAGAACATTTCTCACCTTAACACATTTCTTTGTTTGGAAAAATAGCCAGACTAAATAATCTGAGGCCTTAGCTTTGTTGGTTGGTCATTGCCTGCTAATTGGATGTCTTATGTTTGATTCCCATTGAGTCCTAAGCACTTTTAACTCTAGTTTGATGGATGTAGTCCGAGCTTTAGGTCGTAACTTGAGATAAACAGGCCCAGCTGTTTACTCCACAATCTGCCGTATGAACCAGCAAGGCCGCAAACATTTATACTTGTCTTACTACAGTACTAGTTAAATGTTGATCTGCTCTGTTACCACTATATGAGATAATGCTGGTGCTATCGTTATCTCAACAACAAATTAAGGTGGTCTAAGGGTAAGGTGTCGGACTTATGTGCTGGAGGTCGGGGGTTCAATCCTCAGTCCCTGCACAGATTTATCTGATTACCAAACCCTTCCTTCACCTCTGAAAAGACGTGTGTTAATCACATCTTGTGAATGTGTGGGAATGCCAGCCTCCACCGTGGTTCGGATCCACGTTAAACTGTAGGTCCTCCATTTCATCTCCAATCACCCATTGGTGTAAGTGCGTATAACCTGAATGGGTAGTAAGACGCGGTGATGATAATAATAATAACAAATTCTCCCCTCCAGTCATGATGTGCGACAATCTGAACCTATCATCATACATGGACGCAACCCTCACGAGCTTCCCCGCAAGGCCCTGGGCTCTTTGCTACTGGGACCTCATTCAGTGTTTGCGGCAGTGACAGGCCCGGACGGAGGACTGACGACTGTCAATCAGCGCCAAAGGCACTTGTCAACAAGTGACCCGGATGTGGACTATATTGATATCCTGGAGCAGCAAGCGGAACAAGGCCGTAACGCAGGTAGGATGTTGCACTAACACACCACATGGTTCAGTACCAACACATTAGGTTAAGAGTGACTCCAGACTTATTAACCAGCACTTATAAATCTGACCTGGCTGAGTGAACGTAAGGTACGATATATAGCTCGGCGAGTTTTCACAGCTTCTCTCTATTGGAATGTCGGTGCAGTCCTTCATAGCTGCCCTTTTCATATTTATCTTAAATAACATCTAATGTGATCCACCTCGGCGGCGTAGTTAGCTAATGCACTAGTTGTGATGAGCTAGACTGCTGAAGACGAGATCGAAGTTCGAACCTTGTTTGGATGAACTGGGGGTGGTTTTCCACTCTCCCTCCACACAAATGCGGGTTAACTTCCTCTAAATTCAACATTCTCGATTCCTAACCCTTTTAAGCATAATTACTACTTGTACTAATTTGATAAAAACATAAATTTACAAGAACTATTAATTTGATGTGTTTTAAATAACCAGAGCCCAGACCATTGGTTTCTCACTAAACGAAGTCATCTTGCTTCTAAGCTCCAATAGATTCACATTACATATTGATAAATTGATGTCCTGGGCTCTGGTTGTTTTCAAGGTTTGTCCTTTGATTATGTTGAGATAAGCCACAATTAAGCATCATAATAACTCTGTAAAAAATAATTTGGATTAAAAATTTAGACTAAATAGTATATTTAGTTTTTAAATATTGAATTTGGAATATATTTTTTAAATCCTCAAATCCCAAATAATCGCAAGGATTCAAAGATTTGAAGCTCGTATCTCCGATGAGAACTCAAATGAAACTAACCTGATGTAGTGTTAAATAAAGCTGTGTACATAACTAAACATTAAATAGCTTTGTGATAAATAAAGCTGTGTACATAACTAAACATTAAATAGCTTTGTGATAAATCTCAAATGAATCAGCTCAATAAAACCTTGAACCTTCGCATGTACACTCGAAAGACACAAAACTCTTAAGAGTTGCGCTCGTGCACTTTAAAAAATAGAACCCATAACACAATGGCAGATGGCCGCTCAATGAGACTTTCAAATCATTGTCGCTTGCTTTGTTACCTAACGTAAGAGAAGAAAAGGTTGGGTTATCAAGTTGTGTATCTTTGAGTGTACATTGCATGGGTTATAAAACATTGACTAACAGTCTCACCACCGCGCGGGGAAAGACTGATACAATACAGACAGACAGACAGACAGTTTACCGACGCTGGGCTTGTATTAAACAACCTTCACAGTGTAACTAGGACTAAAATAAGTTGAAAAACTTACAACTTAACAACATTCTTCAAGTATTTTGTGGATAGACTGGAGGTTGTCGCTGAAAGATGTTTTAACTAGTATTAATTGATTAATAATTATGAGTGTTTTAAACCGGCACAGTTTTTATTAAACTACCTTTTGCCATCTTTAGATGTCCTCACATCTGTTCCTCTTTTTTGTAGACATATATTACTGTGTACTTGTATATATTTGTTTTAAACACTGTACTGACTCAGCCTGGGGTACACTTCTCCTGGCAAAGAGCTTTACGAGGAGTTGTACCACTGGCGGCAATATTGTATCAGTCTCGCTCGCTTGACGACTGTCAACTGTCCATGTCACACTGTTTACTAACCTCACTTGTCTTGTCTGCTGTAACCGAGACTGCTTGGTGATGGGTTTTCTTCTCCCCCTCTTCTCCCCCTCCGCGGGGCCCAACAGTGTCCTCCACCGGCGGTGGCTGCGTCTTCAGCCCGGGCTATGACCGCTGGTTCACAGTCCGGCCACCGGCGCGGCCCCTCGACAACTCTGTCATGCACATCCGGGCCGCCGGCTCGGTGTTCAGCGTGGGTAAGAGGTCGGTGCACACAAGTGTGTCGGACCTGCCCCTCGCAGTGACCCTGGACGCCAGCTCCCGAGGGAAGAACGCCAGCCTGGACTTTGAGCTGGACGGGAACTACGACAACAACAACCTCCCCCCCTCCGCCCACGATTACTCCACTTTCAATTTTTCAGGTGTCTCTGATGGCGTTGGGGCTGGTGGTGGGGTGTATTTGAGAGGGGTAACGGTGGGAAGTGCGACGTATGGCTGCAATACAGCACGCCTGTGTGATGACAACGACGTGTTCTTGCCCCCCGCGGCAAAGAACCGGGACAAAGAGAGTCGAGTGTTTGTGGACGAGAGGGAGTTGGGGCCGGCGCATGTCCTCTGCTCGGACCTGACGCCGGTTGAACTCAACGGTAACAGTGGTGTAACCGAGGAGGTTGTTATCGACGAGTATCTTGTGATACCACCTCCGGCAGAATATGCCGGCGGCAACCTCGCAGACAACGATGCAGCGGGGTTTACGCCAATAAGGAAGTCAAAGAGCGCTCCGCCCCCACTGTCGGCCCGGGAGGCCAGTATGGGTCTGGGACAAAGGCTGGGTGAGTTTGGAGGAACCCAGTGAAGTAATGCATGTCTGTTTCTCGCATGCATCCTCACATCCTCCATTACCCTTCTTGCCCAGCAATAGCGGCACGAAGAGTCAAGAATAGTCTTACGATAATGTCCAGTCTTGTAACACCTTGCGATACCCAACCCAACAGTTCTTGTAGAGCACGTAACAAACACTCGGATGTTTGTTACAATATCTTGTTGTTGATTGTTTCACACATTTGTTCATTGATATTATTGTTAATGTGTTGTTTTGTTTTTTCCACTTAGAGGCTCGTTATTAGAGCATGGCTAGTCGTGTAGACGTGCTGTAAGTATGTACACTTGAATATTTAGTACTTAGTTTGATTTAGCTACTATAGCGCATGTGCTCAGTTAAAACCTTAAAATTAGGATTTCTTGAATCCAGTTTTTAAATGTTAACCTCAATTTTTTGGTCCAACTCTGATTGCTCAACATTCACATCATTCGTTCTCCGTGCGTTTGACCTCACATTAAAATATGTTGTTTCTCTAAATACTGTACTGTAATATGGTCGAACGATAGTAACATACATGTTCAAACAAAACAGCCATATTTGATTTGGGCTGGATCGCTAGAAAACAAAGATCTTGTTAACTACATCTACATTCTGCCGATAGTGAAGTCACTGTTTGGGTCAGTTTGTAACATCTCCCTTTCCCCCACACCCCATCTGTTCTTTGGTATCTTCCTGTCCTCCGCTGCCCCCTCAACTCTTCTCACCCTCTCATTTTTCAAATTAAATTATATTCATTAACTTAACTACTTTGAGAGCCAGTAATTGAGATATTAAGATTTATTCTCTCTTAATATGAATATGAATCAAGGAAATGAGTTTGGCATCCTTATTTAAAATTAATAAACCATGTTACTGTAGAATAATTTGGTCACAAATACGGGCACGGCTTGTTTTCAGAAACGTCACCTCCTCTGACGGCTGGAGAAGTTATCTGCCGCCACTAAAATATAGTGCTCGAAACAGACACTCTCTTAAAATTAAAAAAAAAAAAAACATTTTGTAATGAAAACTCTAAACTGTGTACCACTAAAATACCAATTTGATCATTGAAGTTTTTACCCACTTTGAACAAAACATTGAAATGTTAATAAAAGTAACAGCCAAAGTATTTCTTCTTGTCTTAAGCCACTTTGTTGTAAGTACAGTAGTTTTATGTAACAATAAATACTGGCATATAAGCCTTTCGTTCACAAACAAGTAATACATTTCCATGGTGTAGACATGGTTAACGATCCATTAGTTTCGCATGAGTTGATTAGTTATTGGTCTGACACTTAGCTCATTCGGTAGGGTAACGTGTATGTCGACTGAGAAAGAGTCCCAGGTTCGATTCCCGGCATGGTCTAAATATGTTCATTGGGGAAATGTGGGTTTCCCATTTCACAGTGATGAATTAATGATAGGGGGGCTGGGTGCTGTGTGTTACAGATCTAATTTAGTTTGTTTTTATTGTAGAGTTATCCTGCTCCAAACGCAACAGTATTTCAAAGTCTCTGATGGAAACGAGCCATGAGCGTCACCAGCCACTATGCATAGTTCCGCTCGCTGACTAGAAAATGTTTATTCATCGAAATTATGCACAGCAGTTGTGATGCATATTTCCAACACAAACTTTGAAATACTGTGTGTTTGTGGTCAGTTTTATTTGAGATACCCTGTATTTATTAATCAATAAACATTTCATATATAATTTGCTTAATTTGCTCGGGCAAAATTTGCCAATGTACAAAAAATTACAGGCATCAAATTAAACATTTACACTGATATTTATTTGTTAATGCATGACTCTACTTGGAGGGCTTTTGGTTCATATCTTGACCGATGAATATAACACTGATCCAGGCCGCACGTGAGGAAGGTTGTTGGACTGTACGAGGCTGGTGTCTGTTGACACGCGCATCTACACATTGTATTCGTAATTAACAAGAGCGCACATGTGTCCTTTAGAGAGCGCACACTCGCCGGCAGCGGACCACGACTAGGGGAGATTGCGGGTGTGTCTGACTGGTCACACACTCACCAAAGAGCGTATGGGGCGGCCACGACGCTCTACGAGAGGCACCCTCTGACTCAGGAGAATGCCGGTAACCCCATCGCTGACTGCTTCGCGGTGGTGGCACGTCGCAACTCGGCGATTCTGGCAATAGCCGACGGTGTCAACTGGGGTGAGAAGGCGTGCGTTGCAGCGAGGAGTGCCATCCACGGGTGTGTGGATTACCTCAACAAGGCGATGTTCAGTGGTGCGGCGAGCACCACTCCCGTCACCAACACCACGGTATGTCACGTACAGGGTCAACACTGGGGGTCTCCAGGGGGTTAATGTTGTAATACTGGCTGACTGGGGGTCTCCAGGGGGTTACTGTTGTAATACTGGCTGATTGGGGGTCTCCAGGGGGTTACTGTTGTAATACTGGCTGACTGGGGTCTCCAGGGGATTACTGTTGTAATACTGGCTGACTGGGGTCTCCAGGGGGTTACTGTTGTAATACTGGCTGACTGGGGGTCTCCAGGGGATTACTGTTGTAATACTGGCTGACTGGGGGTCTCCAGGGGATTACTGTTGTAATACTGGCTGACTGGGGGTCTCCAGGGGATTACTGTTGTAATACTGGCTGACTGGGGGTCTCCAGGGGATTACTGTTGTAATACTGGCTAACTGGGGGTCTCCAGGGGATTACTGTTGTAATACTGGCTGACTGGGGTCTCCAGGGGATTACTGTTGTAATACTGTCTGACTGGGGGTCTCCCAGGGGATTACTGTTGTAATACTGACTGACTGGGGGTCTCCAGGGGATTACTGTTGTAATACTGGCTGACTGGGGGTCTCCAGGGATATGTTGTCAATGGACTGGGGGTCCCAGGATACTGTTGTAACACTGGCTGACTGGGGGTCTCAGGATTACTGTTGTAATACTGCTGACTGGGGTCTCCAGGGGGTTACTGTTGTAATACTGGCTAACTGGGGGTCTCCAGGGGATTACTGTTGTAATACTGGCTGACTGGGGGTCTCTAGGGGATTACTGTTGTAATACTGGCTAACTGGGGGTCTCAGGGGTTACTGTTGTAATACTGACTGACTGGGGGTCTCCAGGGGATTACTGTTGTAATACTGGACTGACTGGGGGTCTCCAGGGGTTACTGTTGTAATACTGACTGACTGGGGGTCTCCAGGGGATTACTGTTGTAATACTGACTGACTGGGGGTCTCCAGGGGATTAATGTTGTAATACTGGCTGACTGGGGGTCTCCAGGGGATTACTGTTGTAATACTGGCTGACTGGGGGTCTCCAGGGGATTACTGTTGTAATACTGGCTGACTGGGGGTCTCCAGGGGTTACTGTTGTAATACTGCTGACTGGGGGTCTCCAGGGGATTACTGTTGTAATACTGGCTGACTGGGGGTCTCCAGGGGTTACTGTTGTAATACTGAACTCCACCTCACTCCTAATCCTGGTTCTCGGGATACTGTTTATTCACAACACAACAACAATGGTGCAAACTCACTCCCACAGGAAGTGTTTGTGGCACTCCTTCGCTCGTTCCACGCTGCTCACAATCTCATCCTACAAGAGGACGGGATGCTCACCACGCTCACCACAGCGGTGGTGTTGCCGCTCATATCCTCCGAGCGCTACGTCGTGTGTGTGTGCAACGTAGGGGACAGTCTGGCGTACGTCTACAGTGCCACGCACGGCGTGCGGGAGATCACTAAAGGTGAGTAGGGTGTGGACCCTCGAATCACACAAATCCTAAAGGATATTCAAGATTCGAGGATTCAAACAAAATTTGAATTCAAGACTCAAATCTTAAATAACTTTCTTCAAATTAAATTTGTTTTAGATCCTTAATGCTGCTTATTAGTGGTTCAGAACTTTTTATAATCATAGAATGAACGAACAACTAGACCCCAGACCAGTAATTTATCACTTTACTGAAAGTTATAATCAATGGATTTATAAGAAAGAATGTTAAAATTTAGTTACTATTTGTATTTTATATTATTATATCATTATATTATATTTCCTCTCATGTTCATCATTTTTTCCCAATTGATTTGAGATTTGTAAAATAGTGGATTCAACACAAATCCAGCTCGTGAAGGCGTTGATGTTTGTCGGCGATGTGTGCGCAGGTTCTCACGACATCCACTGCATGCGCGACATGCGTGACGCACTGGGAGCCCTGGGTCCGGTGGACGGCCAAAACCCCGAATTGAACAACCTGACGTGTTCCCTCACCGAGGTGGAGAATGGCGACATAGTGTTCCTCACATCAGACGGAGTGTCGGACAACTTTGACCCAGTGGTGGGCAAGTTTGCCGTGCTGCCCCCCTCCCAGAGCGAGGGGGAGGGCTTTCGGGGCAACACCAAGACACGTGAGTGGCACACCCCCTCTGGGGTAAGGACGTCGAACTCGATGTTTTAATATCACATTTTTCAATAACTCTTTCTTACATGTTTCTATATAAGTGGTCTATTATTGTTTACAAATTTCCTTTTCTCTCCCGTTTGTGTTTTTTGGTAAGTTGGTTGCGTGTCTCCCCTCCCCCTCTTGACGAGTTCTGATATCTAACCTAGAATGGAACCTAGGTCAGGGGATTGTCCAGTGGCAGCAGTGTTCTTCTTTCTCTCTTTCCTCCTTCAATGTATAGCTGGGTCTAATTCAAAGTTAGGTGGGGCCTATATTTAGTAAAATAAATGCTTTCTGGCAAACACGATCCTTTTTGTTGTTTGAAGGATATGTTGGGGCCCCTCAGGGGACAGTTTCAGGCCAGGTGGTGTGCTCCGATCACCCGGGGACCCCCTTAACCCCCACAACTCATCACTGCCGACAGTCCAGGCCTACCAGCGCCACGAGCTGTCCCTCCTCCGCATGGATGATCTGCTGAAACACGGTGTGTCTGGTCAGGGGCCCCCGGTTGGAGACGCTCAGTCGCTCTGCGAGCTTCTCCTAGACTTCTCGACTCGCCTGACGGCCGCCAAGAGGCACATCCTGGAGGACCCCGACCTCTACTACACCGTCAACCCAGGCTCGGAGCAGGTACTAGTTGCACACAATAATTCCTTTCACGTCAAATGAGGAGTTACTTGAAAATGAAATAGCGGCTCCAGTCATTGTGCTGACCACATGACACCCTCTAGCCACAGACGTTAGCACTATCTCTGCAAACTTGCGGACGGTATCTCACAGCCCTAATCAGTCTTTGGACTGCGATTGATGAGTGAAGGGGTTTGTGGTTGTGTTTCCTGCAGGTAACCGAACTGTCCCGCACAGAGCAGCGCACTCGGAGAAAGAAGGCGTGCGAGAAGCTGGTGATGGTCCCCGGTAAGTTGGACCACGCTACAGTGGTGGCCTACACTGTCGGAGAGTACAAAGGAGGGCATAGCCCCAGGGACGGGAAGACCAACCAGTCTGACGAGCTGCTGCTGGAGACAGTGTTGTAGTGGCAACACTGCACAAGCTCACCATTGTTTATTAACACCTGAATTGACCACCTGTGTGCACACACACAAAGAGTTACGGGGATTTGACCCTACTCTTGATAGCCAGCTCTTCTCTTTCCCTTAACAAATATATTTATTGTCGTGTATATTATATTTATTAGTATTCTATGAGTGTGTGCGAGCGTTCACACATAGCCCTCCCATCTTTTTAAATCCAGACATTTGCATTTACTTTTTGCTAGCTCGCTCTACAATAATAATGTAAACTACATCCGTTAAACATGTTAGTAATAGAATATTGCGTTCTTCTCCATATTGAACTAAGGCACACTGTCTTAGTGGTAGACTGTGTTTACCATGTCATCACATTATCTACAATTATGCATGTAATACCGTCGGTTATTGGTACAGTGTGTCACGCTCGTGTGTCCGATACCATTTCCAAATTATTTTCTCAGAAACCTCTTTCTCTGTTAAAAGTAAGAAGAGTTAAACAATCTTCATATCCAAGTCTAGAAAGGATAGTAAACACGCCTTTGCAGGGATATTCATTTATCTCTGCTACTCCAAGAAGACTCTTTTTACTGAAGCTACCCGACTTCTGGTTCAGTCTTGGTTGTAGATGCGATATTTTGTTTTATTTAGGTTTATGTTGGTAAGATTGCTATTACTATTCTCTTTCTTCCTTCCTCTCTATTGATTGGTCAAGATCTTTATTTCCACACTTTGTTTTTATTAGGACAGGTTTTATTTGTGAAGTCCAATTTTGGATAGAAAGAACCTTATGTGACAGAAAAGTTACTAGATCTACTTTCATGCGTTCATACTTCAAGTCGTGTGATTTGCTCTCGTCACTTTTGATAGATATTATCAAAACATATAAAACAATAATGATATAGTAAAATGTTATCAATGTTGTATTTTATAAATGACCCTTCCAATGAAAATTGGACTGTAGCTATGTTTGTCTCTTTGAGCAAGTATCATCCTATCTTTGTTTATCATGTAAGGATAATACGCTACACAACCCAGTGTAGAGGGAGAGTTAGGTTAGGAGCAACATTAGGTAGTCTATACGCTCAGGGGAATCCTGTCACAACGAACCAGAGAGACTTTAGTTAATCTTTGTTAGACTGACAAATATTGTTCACTATTACATAATGTCTCCTCCTCACTTGCACACTTGCTGTTATCTGATTCTCCCATCTCTTTCTTAGTCTTCTTTGCAGTATTTTTCCCCCACATACTTCTCCATCATTCTCTTTGCAATTATTTTATTTTCTATCTTCATAACGTGTCCATACCAGTAAAGGCAGATTAATGGTTGAAATTAAGAAATAAAAACCCACTTTGGGAAAGAAGTAAATAAATGAGCACAAAGCCTTTATTGGAAAAATGTCGGACACTAAATTAATCAGTATTTTGGCTTTTATCGAATACAAAGAAGCACAAAAAAATGTGATCTTCTAAACAGATGTACACAAAAATATTTGTAAATGTTTTACCATACATATTTCATAGTTAAGATTGTGTCATAATACATAGATTCCAATTAGAAATAAATGGTAAAAATTGTGCACTTACTATTATATGGTATATGTCATAGATTGACTAAATTTTGTAGCAAACTCAAAAATAGTTAAAATCGTATTTATAAAATATTATTTTAAACCTTTCTATAAGCACAAAGCTTTGAAGTAAAATACTATTTTCTTGAGTTTTCAGGACTATTTCTATTGTCTTCCCAATAGTTTACAAATGTTGCAACTCAAATCGATGCATTTTTTTCATTTATCGATACATTTACTGTACCACATTTGTCATTTACAGATCTAACTGTGGTAATTAACACATTTGTAATTGTAACTAAGATAAACACGGTAGGTCAGCTATATTTGTAAAAAGGGATAGGCACACAAATCATTGGACAGTGATGAGGCACGTCGCTAAGGTGTCGTATCTGAGATGCAAGCTTCAATTTAAAACAGTCGTAAGTACAGCTATGCCCATCTTAAAACATTTTGTTAAACACTATCTTAATGTAAACCAAAATACCAGCTATTTCTAAAATTTAAATTTGTCCCAAGTCAACTAAAACAAACTATTAAACTTTTTTTTTAATATATGAATATTAGAGGTTTTATTTGTTTGAGCTATTTAACATGCACTTTCTGAACCGATTGGTTTTATCAAGGCACAAGAATTTCTATGAACAAGAGGGAAAGAGCCTTACAATTTTGCCGGAGAAGGTAATTTCACATAACCCAAAAAATCCCCTAGGTTGAGGAAGTTTCATTAGTTACTAATCTCCTCCATCTCAATGTCACCTGATTGTAAGAACTCTTGTCGAACAAATAGAATAGACTTTACACGCGCCTGACTTGCGAAACTATCTCTAGTTCATATTTTAATAAAACAGTTTGTGCATATCGACAGATATTTGGCTCATATAAGGTTGTCATGTGTGAGTTGTAACATCTGGTAAAAGTTTGGCCAACTTTGTGATAGTAGAGTCTTCACTCTTATTGCGTCATCATGTGGTTTTTCCAAAATGGACATAAGCCACTCTTTCGTTGATTGATGACTGTACAGTTTTCTAGTATTTATAATATGTATATACTAACTGCACAACTACAGTAAATAATAAGCACAATTTTATAACCAAGCACGTCTGCATGAACAACTTCAAGAGAGTTGGTCGGGCTGTTTTCTACCGTTCTTACTGCCTCTGTTGGTAGACTTTGTAACTTTTTGAACAAACAGACAAAAACTATAAATGGTCGGAGCTTAAGTTAACAGGTTTTTTGGGATATAAAGCTGTAATGATAATACAAATATTACCAAAATAACGAACAGGTCACTTACGTCAAAATACATGTCTCTCTATCTATTTCGCCCAACCACACAGGTTGATTTTTTAAATTATTGTTAAATAAATTGTAAAAATATAATTGATTTAATATTTGAGGTAACATTTTGATATATTTCTGTACATTTTTAATTTAATGTTCAAAATGGGTCTGTATAATATTTTATGAAACAAGATTTGTTAAATTTGTGACTGTTAATGTGTAGGAAAGTGTAAGTTATGTACATATATATACAAATTGTATTGTTTTATTATTAGATTATTTTATTCAAATAAAACTAATCGATATTTTAAGAGAAACATTTATGTTCTGATAATTTTATAGTTCTATTGTTTTTTTGTTTATTTTTTATTTTTATAGATGTATATGTAAAATATTGAATTGTCTGATTTTATGTCTGTCCGGACAACGATTGACGTTTTTATGGATACTATAAGAATGTTTTGCTAGGAGAGGGAATATTTGTAAGCTGTTCTCTTGTCAGTTTCTCGAGAACAAACACGACATTTGAGCTAGGGTAGAGTTTTATGGTTCAAACACGACCAAGATATTTGATTTTATCTCTAAAATCTCAAGTATTATTAGTTAGATCATATTTTAAGATTTAATTTCATAGTAAATAGTTTTGTTTTGATAAGGTGAAGAAATATTTCAGAAGTTTAAAAAAAAAATTTAAAAATATTTTGTTTGTTTATTTTCTGTTTTTTGATTAAAATATAAAATTTATTAAAGAGTATTATTTTGTGGTCGAGTACATATCTTTGAGCTAGTGGTCAGAGCTCCTGGCTACAGATACAGAGGTCCTGGGTTGGATCCTGTCAAGCAGTGGCTCTAGAACGAGGGCAACTCTGCCTCGGAACTACTTGAATAAATAAGTATTGACTCCAGTCTATAAACCTGAGATTAACAGAGAGGGGGGGTTCTTGTGCCTGACCACTCTCCCTCCCTTCGTCGGGCCACAATAATTACGACAGGGTTTTCTTGGTAGTTTTCTGATACACCACAAAGTTGTGAACAAATTGTTGATGTTTTTACCATTTTATTATTTATCACATTAAGATCACATTAGAAGTGATGGATTAAATTGTAACAAAGAATATTATAAACCAGTCTAGGTATTGAGGTGGACTAGACAACATTCTACTCTCCTTTAGACCTGCTCTCTAACTAGCGCACACACTCATGGCTATTCCAGGAGATACAGTCAAGACAAGGACGCTTCAAATATTCCCTGTCCTTTTTGCTCATCTACTTAAAAACTACAAGATATATTGAACTTTGTAATGTATTATTGTATATTCTATTCCTAAACTCGCCATGCTTTTTGCAGAAGCTGTGAAATATGCCGCCCTTCAGTCTCCTGTCCGTAATATTTTAACATTTCCCCGGAGTGAATGATAGTTGGCTAAGGTTGGGCTTATATTCATGCACAACTAGTACTGCACGATTCATAACGAAACTGCAACAGCTTATAATTAAACATAGGAATTAAGTTTTACATAAATCAATTATCTTTTATTAATATAAAATGGCCTAACCTCTTTGAAAATACTTCATCTAAGGGTTCACTCTAAGAAATTAAAACGTTAATTAAACCAGTTATTTCTTTTGAAACACAAATTCTGATTTAAGTGGTGGCCTGTACAATTAAAACAAATTTGATTTTTATTTGATTCTGGTTTTCTCTTGAATATTATGGTAGACTGTCTTCTCAATAGCAATAAAACCTGAACGGGTAGTAAGACGGGGTAATAAAAATAAATACTTTTCAATAACAGAGTCAAAGAAATAATATTTTACCTCTATTTTCAATCATACATAAATTTGTAGTCATTGACGTTAAAAATAAACGAGTACGGATGTCGCAAAACATTTCAAATATGAACGGAAGATATTTTACTTGTTTGCTTCTTCTCGCGTTCTCATTGGCTGATATGTCTCAACTTCAATGGTTGTATATGCTCGTCTCCACACATAATGCGTAAAAAGATTTAAAACCAATCAATGAATTGAACACCAATTGAACACTAGTCGCTATTGGTCGTGCAGGAGTATAAAGCCAGGCTTACACAACAGAAGTGTTTTTCATCTCAGGATTGTGTTGCATCGCATGTGGACAACTACTGGGCCCCTTTTGATGCCCACCTTGCAACAGAGCTGTTGCTGTGTAATGTCAGTTCATTGTTGGTATTGCGCTACCTAGAGTTTAAACTGATGCCAAGTTATGGTTTTAGAAGGTCCAACGTTGATTGAAACGAATTAGTGTAGTGAGAAAACTGTTTGTAACAAATGTTTGAACAATGAATGTAAGTATTTGTTAGTAGTCCCCCGGCCATTTGGGACTTCACCATCTGTCGCTCTAGTATTGTTAGAGAATATAGGGCTCAGATGGCGCAAGGCACCGCCATTTTCTGGCCGTCAACTTGGTAAATGCTATTTTGTATTTCAATTATTTATAAAAATGTTCCAATAGTTAAATGTTAGATATTTTTTCTTAAAAAAACTGTATATGTTGTGTCTTCTTTTGATGTGAATTCATAAACCATGTATTTATTATTATTATCTGTTTTTAAGGCTCTTTAATTTAAAAAGTATATCTATAGTGGAGACACTCAAACTGTCCACATTCCCTTATGCCTTTCCAGGCCATGCAATCAGGCCTCGTCAATATGACGGATACAAGAAGAGCCTAGCAGTAACCTGCTCCTGGGGACTAAAAGGGATGTTCTAAGTTTGAGTGCTGCCACCGTACAAAAGAAGGGATGTGCTTCTCTTTTTGGTTTTTTGTTGGTAAAGGGGTATCAAGAAGAGGGGGGGGGGAGGGGTGTCTTAACTCGAAAATTCAAGTTCAAGGCGGCTATTAATAGCTGTTCAAACTCAATTTGAAAGATTTGGGCGCATAGAAAAGTGTTCCTTAATATTCTCTTTTGTCTTTTTGACAAATAAACTTGTACAACTCTAACAAATCAGTTAAGTCCAAAAATTGTGTGATAACTTTTTTTTTCACAAAAAATTATAATTCTTACACATTTAAATTTGTGTCTATTGTTTATACATGGATCAATTACAGAAATTTAACTTGAAATATTGTTATTACTTAAACAAATTGTATTCAATCTTAACTTGAAGTGAAAAATGGTTACTCGTAAACCCTAAAATATACACTAATGGAGTCAGGATGAGCAGGGTAGGGTTTAGAGGAAATATACCCACATTTGCTTGGAGGTAGAGTGAGAATCAATGGCTTGACAGTCTAGTCTCTTGTGCGATTGACTTCACTGACGCAACACCAAGGCATCTTACCTTAGTGCCAGACTGAGAGTTTGAACCTCTAAGGTCATGGTTTGAATCCCGGTGAGCACAAATATGGTCTGAATGTGATAAGATATTCTGGGAGGGACACTACAGGATTCGTTGAAAGATATTTAATAGCCTCTTGTCCCTGCGTTGTCCACCCCTCGGCGAGTCATATCGAACAACAACTCGCCCTTCCAGTCAGGCAGGCAACCTTACAATGCCACAATATTATGGACTGTACACCCACCATTCCATTATATTAAAAATACAACCATTATTTGAAAACCTATCAATAGAAGTTGGAGTGTTCATTTCAGTTTTTTAAATTTTATTAATGTCTTTAATTTTATTTATTTATTAATATTCTATTATCATATAATTAAATAAGATATGTTGTAAATATGATGTTTAACTAGCGCACCTAACAATACCTGTATCACGTTAGCTAGTACTGGCCGTGAAGGTTGGCTGCCTGTTTCTCGAGGTGGAAGTTGTATCTGTGATAAGCAACAAGTCTCGGGCAAGCTCCAATCAATTGTCGTCAAAGTATCGAGAACTTATATATATATATATTTTCTTGCGAAGTATTGATAATGTTCGCATTGTGGAGGAAAAGGCCTAAAGTAAGATAAGAACTTGTCGATGTAACTTAGCTGTGAGATGTATTCTTGTAAGTCTTGTGATATCTAACCTCCATTTTGCTTCGGTCATAATCAGAGCTTGAAGTGTGTTCGTTTACTCAACACCCTCCAAATTGTTACTCCCGCAAAGTTGGTATAGTCAACTTAATAGCCAATAGGATATTTTTTTTTAAATATATATTTTTGTGATTAGACGCTATTCTCTCGTGTTTTAAATTGTATATTTGGATAGAAGGAGTTACAAAAAACTGTTCAAGGGATTTCAAAATGTTGATGTAACTGTGACAAGTTTTGTGTGGGGTAGCGCTGTCCCAGGTGCTAGTGACCCTACTTGTGTTGTTGGAACAAAGGAAAGGCAATAACACTTGACACATTCTTAAAAAGCATTTCTTGTTTGGTTTTTGTACTACTCTTGTATTTTAAATTTTGTGCTTTGTTTCATTGTAAGTTTAAAAAAACCATTGTATTATTTTGAGGCTACAATTTCCTTGAAATGGGGCAACCCACCCTGGGACCAGCAGGGTACACCAACCAGGGCCTGAGAGCTATTAATGTTTAAATTCCTCATTTAGCTTCAAAATTGAAATATTTTTCACTGTTTCATGATTGAATTTTTAAATAATTGGTTCGTTGTTTCCAGACTATTCCCATGGTGGTTACAGACAGGGAAAACCTGGAAATGTCAGGGAATTAAACTAAAAGTAAGGAAAAGCCAGGGAAGTAAAAAAATGTCTAAAATCTCCCATTAATTTCGCAACCAAACAATAAAACAAAAGTTAATAATATCTAAATAAAATAACAGTTTAATTTTTAAAATAACTGATGAAACCGTTTATGTTTAGTAGCTACAAACTTTTTTTAATATGTGATCAATAATAACAAGTTATCATCCACCATTTAAACTGGAAAAAAAAGTCTGAGAAAATTAAAAAATGTTGCCTGGAAAAGTCGGGGAATTTGGTAAAATATGGTTTGTAGCCACCTCGTATTCCATCAAGTCTAAATTATATTTATTTTATATTTATACCCATTATAAGGTAATTATAGTTTTGTGTTGGTGTTTTAGGACTTACAAACAGGCTAGAAAAGGGATTGTGAAGGAGATATGGTGGTATTTTTACTAACTGTTGATTTGCTCTCATATATATTCTTTGTTATGTTACAAAAATCTTGAGTCCATGTTTTACAAATAAAATACATCAAACTAAAAAGTGTTTCTAAAACTTTTTTTTTTTTTAAAAACTTGTTTTCCAAACAAGTGTGATGGTATTTTAGTAAAATAAAATGGTAATTGTACCTTGATCCACCATTAGATGCCATTCCATGGTTCCCAACTGTTAGGATATAAATTCACAGGATGGAAAACCGCTTCTGAGGTCTCCTTAGAATGTTAAGCTATAAACCAGGGGTGACCAAAGTTTTTTCTAATTACAATGTTCAACATGTGAACTGTAAATTGAACACAATTTGTTCATTTAATCCCAAAAGTGAGTAAATTTTACTCGGTGCTCTGGTTTTGAGACCAGCACTCTCACACAATTTAAAGCTCTAAACTTATCTCTTAAGCTCCTTTCATGTTCAATTTGATTATACTTCATGTTGAGATCAAAGTTTGTTAACGAAGCTAATTACAGCATTTAATTTAGTGATTATAACAGGCAGTTTAGTGTTGTTGCATGATTTATCATCATTTAGATTTGTTTTTATAAATGAACACATTAAGTGCTCCTAGATTGTACAGCCGAGCTGCAACACGCTGGTGATGTCATTGGTACCCCCCCTCTTGTCTGCGTGACTGATAGGAGCTCCCCATTCTTGGTCAGATGTAATTGCCACAGTGCTGCCTGGTGGTGGTTATATGAATCTAGACTTCTCTGTCGCTGCTAATCCCTCGGTCTTGAGTCGGGACAACATAGGTCTGTAGATGTCCGGAGTGAAGGGCAAGACCATGCCTTTCTTCTGGATTTCACCTGGAACAACATTTGTCAAGGTCAGGATTTCAATTAGTGGATAGCACCCAAATTAGGTAGGTAATACAGCTCGAACCAGATGTCTCAAGAGCATGTATTATCCCCCAGATAACACCTGACTTAGGTAGGTAATATAGCTCGAACCAGACGTCTTAAGAGCATGTATTACCCCCCAGATAACACCTAACTTAGGTAGGTAATACAGCTCGAACCAGATGTCTCAAGAGCATGTATTACCCCCAAATAACACCTGACTTAGGTAGGTAATATAGCTCGAACCAGACGTCTTAAGAGCACATATTATCCCCCAGATAACACCTAGCTTAAGTAGGTAATATAGCTCGAACCAGATGTCTCAAGAGCATGTATTACCCCCAAATAACACCTGACTTAGGTAGGTAATATAGCTCGAACCAGACGTCTTAAGAGCACATATTATCCCCCAGATAACACCTAGCTTAAGTAGGTAATATAGCTCGAACCAGATGTCTCAAGAGCATGTATTATCCCCCAGATAACACCTGACTTAGGTAGGTAATATAGCTCGAACCAGACGTCTTAAGAGCACATATTACCCCACAGATAACACCTAGCTTAAGTAGGTAATACAGCTCGAACCAGATGTCTCAAGAGCATGTATTATCCCCCAGATAACACCTGACTTAGGTAGGTAATATAGCTCGAACCAGACGTCTTAAGAGCACATATTATCCCCCAGATAACACCTAGCTTAGGTAGGTAATACAGCTCGAACCAGATGTCTCAAGAGCACATATTACCCCCCAGATAACACCTAGCTTAGGTAGGTAATATAGCTCGAACCAGACGTCTTAAGAGCACATATTATCCCCCAGATAACACCTAGCTTAGGTAGGTAATACAGCTCGAACCAGATGTCTCAAGAGCACATATTACCCCCCAGATAACACCTAGCTTAAGTAGGTAATACAGCTCGAACCAGATGTCTCAAGAGCATGTATTATCCCCCAGATAACACCTGACTTAGGTAGGTAATATAGCTCGAACCAGACGTCTTAAGAGCACATATTATCCCCCAGATAACACCTAGCTTAAGTAGGTAATATAGCTCGAACCAGATGTCTCAAGAGCACATATTACCCCCCAGATAACACCTAGCTTAGGTAGGTAATACAGCTCGAACCAGATGTCTCAAGAGCATGTATTATCCCCCAGATAACACCTGACTTAGGTAGGTAATACAGCTCGAACCAGATGTCTCAAGAGCACGTATTATCCCCCAGATAACACCTGACTTATAAACATACACTTGAAATTAAGATGTTTTATAACAGCTATACTGATAAGATTTTTTAATACTTTTCTAGCACCACGTTTAACTACCTGCCCAGGTTATATTCCTATATGCTAGTTACACTAATGGGTTAGGTATGAAGAAAACTACATTTGTATGGAGGGAGAGTGGAAAAACCATTCAGGAAAAAACAACCTTATTAGACCCGACTGGGATTCGAACTCTTAATCTCAGCGGCATCGACAGTTCAGTCTTTTGCTAGAGTGATACCTTATACCAGGGCTGATAAACTCGCGGGCCGCATCCGGCCTGTCTGAAATACTTTTACCCGGCCCGCAGTTGTATACACACACATCAAATACTTTTTAACTCTAGTGTGTACATAATTTTGCATAGTAAAACATTTTAAAATGTGTTATATATTTTTACTACTTTAATTACTTGTTTGGTTTTTCATCATCGTCAACTGTTTCCAGCCTGTGGCCGGGTCTGTTCAGTAAAATACCTCCATCTCCCTCTGTCCTTACTCTCTCCTCCTCTCATTTGCACACTTGCTGCTATCTGTTCCTCCCATCTCTTCCCTACATACTTGTCCATTGATCTTGTTGAAATCTCCTCCCCTTACAGCCTCATCACGTGTTTTTATTCACATAATTTACTAAATGATGCTTCGAGAGAACTGCACTAACCCACATTAACACTTGGAAGAAAATACAAACATCGAATAGCAAGTAAAGATCAACTAAACGTCAGGCCTTCTCATCTTGTCTTGTTTTACATTGTCGGGGAGGTTCAGATTCGAATTCAAGCCGGATGTACATAGAATTTTTTTTTAATAGATGGTTTTTCAGCGTTCACTTCACTTCAAACGGGGCTACATTTCCTCTAAATTATATCTTTCTCGTCTCTTACCCATTAGTGTGATTAAAAATGTCCACATGCTGGACAGGTAGTGAGATGCACAGTGAAAACAAAAGTATAAAATATATTGAAGCAAACGTGTGTGTAGCACTCTCCAAGATGTGAATCTGGACCTTGGACTGGTGTGAGAACATTTCCCCGGACCATTCAACCACCGAAGTGGGTTGAGATAAACTCCATCCAAACATACTTTCTTGATAGCACTCGCAAACCTTTACAAACAACTGTATTTAGGTGATTAGTAAGAATATACATTAGTAGAAGTAGTGTTAGAGAGCTAAGGTGTGAAAAACACTAAAATCTGTTCTAGAATTCTGAAATTTAAAGTTTCAGAAAGCACAGCATTATTTATTTTTAATTTTGGCGTTAACTTTATATTTATGCTTTGTTGGCATATTGCTTGCTTGTGTTATGGTTAACTTTGATTATATATTTTGAAAATTAGTTCTATCTAAACATTCGTCTTGTAGATTGGGATTCTAAAACCAACTCATTTATAACAAATAGTTCCATATCCTCCCGGGCTGACTAATGACTACAGTGACGATGAGAATATTTAATTAAAGTTTAATCCCACATACAACGCCACTTGTCCGGGCTATCAGCATCTACAAACAATACTGGGATAAGTAGAGTTTAAGAGGAAATGTACCCGCATTGGTTGGAGGGGAAGGGGGGGAGGTAATCATTTAGTAAACATTCCCTCTGTTCGTCCAGGTGGTATTCGAACCCCGACCTCCTTGTTGCACCTAGGCAGGTGAGAGAGACGGTCGGGTCGACTCACCATCGAGCACCATCTTGGCGGCGATGGCAGTGGGGATTCCCACAGCTCGTGACATGGCTGTACAGCCAGGCTCCCCGTAGCTCACCAGGTGGATACCTCGCAGTTCCCGGCGTCCATCAGGCCACAGGATCCCTATCTCGTGCGTCAGAATCACCAGGTCCCGGTCATGTGGCTCTAAAACATGTCGTCAACCTCAGGGCAAATACACACATGGGAAAGTCGGGGCATTTGGTATGAAAGGAGAATTTTCCAAAGTTTCACTGATAATTTTAAAAATTGAAGGGCAAGACCTTGCCAGAAAACTGTACGCTTCAAAGCTCACAATTAAAACACAACAAATACAATTATGTTATGTTAATATTTTCACTAATGGGCTATGGGACAGGAAGAATTGTAACTGTGTTTTCATTAAGGGAGGAGTGGTAAACCACGTCAGTAAACTAGTCCTGTCACAGGTGTAAACCAAACCACATAAGATCGACTCCTTAGTCTGCATGCCCGCCAGTGCAGGGAAGTCACCCCTCACCCATGGCAAGCCTCTTGGACAGGAAGTGGCTGAGCGTGTCGAGCGGGGTGTTCATTTTGATGACGTGGATATCCTCCAGGAGTCCTAGGCTCTCGAGCGCCTCCACTCTGAACGTCCCGGAACCACCCACACGTTCTAGGAGCTGCCGCTTGAGGTTCTCGTAGAAGATGGTGGAGTCTGACTGGCCGAGGAGGTTACACACGAGTTGTCGCTGGGTACAAGAGAGGAGCGCCCCAAGGTCAAATACAGCATTGGCCCCCGAGGGGGCGGCCATGAAACTATCAACTGCACTTTGAAGGACTCCTTCAGCCATATAGTAGAGTTCCTTCATTTGAATGTTGCTATAACTCACTCATATAACCTCTTAAATTCCATCGCAACCCGCCTCGGTGACCACATGGTCTAAGGCGTCACACTCGCAATAGACTGGACTGCCGATGGCAAGACCAAAGATTCAAGTCCTGGTCTGGTTTAATGAGGGTTGTTTTTATTATATGATTTTCCACTCTCCTTTAAAAGAATGTGGGTGCACTACCTTTAAATTTGACCTTTCTAGTTCTTATCACATTAACATAATAGTATATATACGCACAACAGGAACGAATAGTGAGTCTCGGGGTTAATAAAAGAAAATGGCATGCATGTGTTTGTATTGACATACCCAGGTGATTTCCGGTCCCTTAGGGTGCAGCGCAGGGTGCGGGTTTGTGTCGAACAAGCCGAGACTCTGCATGCCTTGCACAGTGTCGCAGAAACCTGGAGCACATCGCAAGAACAACATGGTAGCTGTCAACTATTCAACAAGACTGGCTTTAGACCATGTGGGTCATGTTATGTTGCTCACCTTGGAATCTGAGGGTGCCCCTGAGGACCGTGTGGGCCTCGTTGGCGATCTTGTAGAGACTGGCGTAGTGCGTGGAGTCACGGTTTGGGAAACCTTCCAGGTCGAACCCTGGCAAGAACTTCAGTTTGTGAGCCTCCTTCATTAGTTGACCTCCTCCAGGTATTATAATCTCCTGATACAATGACAAGAAACAAGCTGTAGTGAAGGGTGTGTGACGTTCCAGTAGCTTAGTGGTATGAAGTGCCTGCGCTCACCTGACCATTGTTGATGTACTTGGCTGTACTGAGTGTGTTCAGTAGCA
Source organism: Timema cristinae (assembly GCA_039000515.1). Taxonomy (NCBI): domain Eukaryota; kingdom Metazoa; phylum Arthropoda; class Insecta; order Phasmatodea; family Timematidae; genus Timema; species Timema cristinae. The sequence continues at coordinate 61,091,614 of JBCFYV010000100.1, forward strand.
CACCTTTGGGGTTCCAACTGAACTTGTAGCGCAGAGCGTTGTCAGAATATTCCGGTGCAGGGAGCCCTGTGGAAATATAGATAAGTTAGAGAGCGCTTAGCAAATTACATCAAGTATATTCTAGTCTCAAGTGGCGAGTTCTTCAAGTGGTGCGTTACTAGACAGGATAAGCAAGTTCATTGGTCGGGAAATGCTTGAGAAATATATTAAAATTGTACAAACACTTTCTTTTTGATAATACTATAACTTTGACAAAGTTAGTTCATTCAGTGAGTAGCACATCTGTTTGATGAACTAAGTTTAGGCCGGGTTCGATTCCTGGAATAGCAACAAAAACTACCATTGGTGAAATTGGCTCTTTGAGTTTCTCATCCAGAGACTGGGTTTATTGTATCTTCTAGAGTTAAGTTGGCTTGTAAGTCATGTGATGATATAATCATTCAATTCAGAAAGTACACATTAGACATCTCAAATAAACAATAACAAGACAGATTAAATAACCGAGTTATTATTTTTGTTAGTTACGGCAATAACCGCATCTGAAAATCATATTCTTTAAATTGAAAAAGACACCTGGACATGGGAATCGAACCCAGTACCTTTGGCTTAGTACAACAATGCTCTAACCACTGAGCAGCATAAAGCCTCCAGAGTCACAGATGGCAGCTTTATCTGAGAGCTTACGATCTTAACCAATCGCTCATGCGTAGCCAACCATTTCTGCACGTCCATAACGGACTCTGCCTTAAAATACGAGTGAAGAATGACCCTGAGCACAGGACAATTCCTGGATAGCTCAGTGGTCAGAGCAACTAAAGGTACCAGGTTCAATTCCTGTGTCCAGGTGTCATGTTTCTATCTAACTACACTAGTAGTCTCTACTACTTTTACCCTCAAATGTGAAGCTATTGCCACAACATGTGATCATGAGTTGTCCACTGACCTCCGCAGTACGAGACGAATGATTCTACCTTTCCGCCAGCCTGGTGCACCTCGTCTATACACTCCATGGCAAGCAGGTGGTCGATACCTGGGTCTAGGCCCACCTCGTTAACAATCGTAACCCCCGCCTCGACCGCCCTGCAACCAGACAAACATACTTGAATGATCAGCGAGATTGGTAACTTTGTGTCGATGAGAAACATTGAGAGTGAGCTAATCTCGGTCACCAGAACCAACCGTCAAGAATATGACGGCAAATATTGAACCAACATTTCCATGATAAGTCATATGTGAAATGATTCAAATTCCTGGTAAAATGATAAATACACTTTAGGTTGTATATAAAATCAAAATAAGTGTTGTAAGTCAGCGAGGAGTGTTGTACAGTCAACGAGGAGTGTTGTACAGTCAACGAGGAGTGTTGTACAGTCAAAAAGGAGTGTAGTAAGTCAGCGAGGAGTGTTGTACAGTCAGCGAGGAGTGTTGTACAGTCAACGAGGAGTGTTGTACAGTCAGCGAGGAGTGTTGTACAGTCAGCGAGGAGTGTTGTACAGTCAACGAGGAGTGTTGTACAGTCTAATTTTTATGGCTAGGGTATAAAATACAAACTTTTTCCTTGTGACTGAACTTGATAACATTTTATTATATTATTATTTCTGTTTTATCGGTAGAAATGAAATCATATTCGTAAATTTTGAAAACAACACCTAGGTACAGGAATTGAACCCAGGACCCTTGTCTTGAAGCGTCAATGTTCTACCAATGAGATATCATCTCACAACCACCGACGACTCAGGGGTGGCTTCATGCGGACATCAGTATGCACTGTTGATCACATCACTTGACATATGAATACATGAAAACAGATCTAGTCACTTTTATAGCTTTCAGATAAGAGACTTTCTATGAGGATGTGCTCCCTGGTGCTAATAGCCCAGCCTAGTCCTCGGCACCAACCGTTGGTGTAGCTCCATCATCTCCTTGGTGCAGTAGCTGGCGGTAACCATGTGCACCCCTTGCTCGATACAGCACTCCGCCACCAGATGGTGCAGAGGGCTGGGCAGGAGGGACACCACCACGTCAGCCGAAGACACCAGGTCCTGTAGCGTGTCCGGACGTTCCAACACGTCCAGGAGAACCGGCTCTACGGACTGCTGGTAGACGGACGCTATGGCGTCTGCTTCGTCCTTGAGGGCAGAGGCTGGAACAGGTTTCAATATGGGGGAGCAGGATTAGTGAGGTGCCTGGATAGAAGAGAGGAGGGGGTGTTAGTGATGGTTACATACCGACAGTGATGTGCACGTTGTGGTCCTTGTGTAAATACTGCACCACTGGAGCGCTGACATAACCTGCCCCGAGTAGCACTATTCTTCGACAACCACCTTCCCGGGGAGAGCCAGCCTTGTGCCAGCTGCGATTGCTGGAACCATCGCACAGGTAGTACACTATACTGACCACCGTCACACAGTACATTATACTGACCACTGTCACACAGTTAGTACATTATACTGACCATCATTACACAGTTAGTACACTATACTGACCACTGTCACACAGTTAGTACACTATACTGACATTATTACACAGTTAGTTCACTATACTGACCACTGTCACACAGTTAGTACACTATACTGACCATCATCACACAGTACATTATACTGACCACTGTCACACAGTTAGTACATTATACTGACCACCATCACACAGTTAGTACACTATACTGACCATCATTACACAGTTAGTACGTTATACTGACCACTGTCATACAGTTAGTACATTATACTCACCACCATCACACAGGTAGTACACTATACTGACCACTGTCACACAGTTAGTACATTATACTAACCACCATCACACAGTTAGTACACTATACTGACATTATTACACAGTTAGTTCACTATACTGACCACTGTCACACAGGTAGTACACTATACTGACCACCATCACACAGGTAGTACACTATACTGACCACTGTCACACAGTTAGTACATTATACTGACCACCATCACACAGTTAGTACACTATACTGACCACCATCACACAGGTAGTACACTATACTGACCACCATCACACAGGTAGTACACTATACTGACCACTGTCACACAGTTAGTACATTATACTAACCACCATCACACAGTTAGTACACTATACTGACATTATTACACAGTTAGTTCACTATACTGACCACTGTCACACAGTTAGTACACTATACTGACCATCATTACATAGTTAGTATACTATACTGACCATTATTACATAGTTAGTACACTATACTGACTACCATCACACAGTTAGTACACTATACTGACCACCATCGCACAGTTAGTACACAGGACGCACAATCTTGTAAAAATGAGCACTTGGGACTGTAGCTCCAGGGTTCGAATCCCGGACTTGATGTCTGGAAAGGTAAACAAGATGGCCGGCCACTCACCTCATTGTCCTCAGTTCCTGGATGTACTCGAAGTTGGGGGTGAGCGCCCCATTACTTGCGATGATGGCCTGTAAGACACAAAACACAAACACTAAAATGTTACCGACAAGTATTGTTTACAAGTACAATGTCAGATAAGACGATGATTACATCGCTGTGTTTGTTCATTGATTGTACAAAACACTCGAGAACAAAAACAACAACATATATTTGTTTTAGTTTGAACATGAGCTATGTCACCAATCTGACATCTTAGTTCAGTCAGTAGCTTGTCTACCTACAGAACCAGGGGTACCGGGTTCAATTCCCGGCAAGCCCGAAACATTTATCACAGTGATGAATTAACTCCCTGGGGACTGGATGTTGTGTCTGTTCTAGATTTAAGTTAGTTTATAAGTCGTGTATTGATATAATCATTCGGGTCAGGAAGTGCTCTTTTTTTTTAAAAAAAAAGCTATATCTCATTAATTTCTTTATTCATAAGAAATATGTCATTAAAAAATTCTTCCATTTTTAGTTTGAATGCTTTGATCACAATCTATGAGATAATTTCTAAGAGTTTACAAATCAATGAAATCTTACAATTTATTAGAGGCTTAGGATTGGCCATGTTTAGTTTGTATCAACATTTGATGTAAATACACAATATAAGTCAAAACTCGCCTGGCCATTAAATACTGACCCTAATTTATTGGCTCAGACAGAAGATATTTAACAGTTAATATTAGATAAAAATGTAGAACTCTCGTGTTTCTTCTGGGGTCTCACCATTTTCAGATCAGACTCGTAACAAGTACATTTGCCCCCTTCCCGCTTCAAGCCACTGTTTAATGTGAGCTGTAAAAATGGTGTGCTCACCCCATGGACGGCTGGCAGGAAGTTGTGCTGTTCGAGCGGCAGCATCGCGTCCGACTGCAAGATGTCCAATGCGTACGGGTAGAGCATTTCTCCAAAGAAGTCTGTGGATTCCAGGGGCAACTGTGTTGGCATGTTGTCTATAGAGCACACCAGCACTCCGGGGCCCTTAAAACTGAGATGAAACACACTTTGTACCCAGGGACAGTTGTGTATAGCACTCCAGGGCCCTTGAAACGGAGATGAAACACACTTTGTACCAAGGGACAGTTGTGTATACCACTCCGGGGCCTTGAGGCTGAGATGAAACACACTTTGTACCAGGGACAGTTGTGTATAGCACTCCAGGGCCCTTGAAACTGAGATGAAACACACTTTGTACCAAAGGACAGTTGTGTATAGTACTCCGGGGCCCTTGAAACAGAGATGAAACACACTTTGTACCTAGGTACAGTTGTGTATAGCACTCCGGGGCCCTTGAAACTGAGATGAAACACTCTGTACCAAGGGACAGTTGTGTATAGCAGTCCGGGGCCCTTGAAACTGAGATGAAACACTTTGTACCCAGGGACAGTTGTGTATAGCACTCCAGGGCCCTTGAAACTGAGATGAAACACACTTTGTACCTAGGTACAGTTGTGTATAGCACTCCGGGGCCCTTGAAACTGAGATGAAACACTCTGTACCAAGGAACAGTTGTGTATAGCAGTCCGGGGCCCTTGAAACTGAGATGAAACACTTTGTACCCAGGGACAGTTGTGTATAGCACTCCAGGGCCCTTGAAACTGAGATGAAACACACTTTGTACCAAGGGACAGTTGTGTATAGTACTCCGGGGCCCTTGAAACTGAGATGAAACATACTTTGTACCCAGGGACAGTTGTGTATAGCACTCCAGGGCCCTTGAAACTGAGATGAAACACACTTTGTACCAAGGACAGTTGTGTATACACTCCAGGGCCCTTGAAACTGAGATGAAACACACTTTGTACCAAGGGACAGTTGTGTATACACTCCGGGGCCCTTGAAACTGAGATGAAACACACTTTGTACCAGGGACAGTTGTGTATACCACTCCAGGGCCCTTGAAACTAGATGAAACACTCTTTGTACCAAGGGACAGTTGTGTATACACTCCAGGGCCCTTGAAACTGAGATGAAACACACTTTGTACCAAGGGACAGTTGTGTATACCACTCCGGGGCCCTTGAAACTGAGATGAAACACACTTTGTACCAAGGGACAGTTGTGTATAGCACTCCGGGCCCTTGAAACTGAGATGAAACACACTTTGTACCCAGGGACAGTTGTGTATAGCACTCCAGGGCCCTTGAAACTGAGATGAAACACTTTGTACCAAGGGACAGTTGTGTATAGCACTCCAGGGCCCTTGAAACTGAGATGAAACACACTTTGTACCAAGGGACAGTTGTGTATAGCACTCTGGGGCCCTTGAAACTGAGATGAAACACACTTTGTACCAAGGGACAGTTGTGTTAGCACTCCAGGGCCCTTGAAACTGAGATGAAACACCTTTGTACCAAGGGACAGTTGTGTATAGCACTCCAGGGCCCTTGAAACTGAGATGAAACACACTTTGTACCAAGGGACAGTTGTGTATAACACTCTAGGGCCCTTGAAACTGAGATGAAACACTTTGTACCAAGGGACAGTTGTGTATACCACTCTGGGGCCCTTGAGACTGAGATGAAGCACACTTTGTACCAAGGGACAGTTTGTATATAGCACTCCAGGGCCCTTGAAACTGAGATGAAACACCTTTGTACCAAGGGACAGTTGTGTATAGCACTCCAGGGCCCGAAACTGAGATGAAACACTTTGTACCAAGGGACAGTTGTGTATAGCACTCCAGGGCCCTTGAAACTGAGATGAAACACACTTTGTACCAAGGGACAGTTGTGTATAGCACTCTGGGCCCTTGAAACTGAGATGAAACACACTTTGTACCAAGGGACAGTTGTGTGTAGCACTCCGGGAAATCAGCGGGGAAATGAACGTATCTCATTACACGTTTGGACTACACACATTTTTACTAATTGCTCTAATGTGTTAGGGATAAGGGAGGTTGAACTTAGAGAAAGTGTATCTGCATTTGTGTTGAGGGAGAGTGTAAAAGCACCGTTAGTACTCCTGACTGGATTCGAACCTCAATCTCCCGGTCATTGGTCCCAGTCTATTGCAAGAGTGACGTCTTAGCCCATCCTATCACCATGAGCGTGGTCCCAGTCACCAACAACCCCACACTCAAATAGCACCTCTTGCTGTCCTTGTTCCTGTCGGCGTCATAGAGGCAGAAGGGTGTGTCGATGGTTGTACACTCGTTCATGAACTCTATGGAACCCCAGGGTCGGCGCTGATGTCGCAGATGGCCAGCATGCGATGGGGCAAAGCAGGGGACCCCACAGAGGACGGGATCCAAGGTGTGTTGGCCGGGCGCAGCAAATACTTGGCGTCGGGGAGGGTCAGCAGTTTGGGCGAGTCCACCGCCCAGTAGATCCCATTGATTATCACCGACGCATACGGCGCGATCTAAACTCACAATACGGGTAATTTTATTAATACACTGTTTGTGGACTTGTGACATCCTCAAACCCTTACTAACCTTATATTTGCACGTCCTTACGTCCTTACATCCTCACACCCACACCTGCACAAACTTGTATCAAAGATTGTTGCTCAAACTGTCAAGTATTGTGTGGGAACATTTTACAAATACAGTTTCATCAACCCTAGCTCCACCCTGACTATATTCCAAGGGCCGCCACTGCACTAAACAATAACAAAATACTTCTCCCTTTTCCTCGTGAGATGCACGTAAGAAGAAAAGTCATTTGCTGTTTGTAGTCTTACAGCATCTCGAGAGCAACTCCTCCGCGATATGTTTGGAGCAACTCGTTTATTATGTCATCAGGGAAACTGAATGCACGTAAGAACCGGTTTGGGTTCCAAGAAAGTCGGTTCTCAGTCTTTTGGTTCTTAGTTAAATAAGTTTAAAATATTATAAAGCCCATTGATGCCTCCATGTGTCAATTTTACGATGACACCTCTCAACTGTTGACTTAAGATCTTAAAAGTGTATCTTGTAAACTCAATTAATCCAAATCCCGTTCATTAACCCATTTTCATTTTAATTCAAAATTAGAAAATTCCACCTTTGAATAATTTTTCCAAATTTAAATTTTTGTCCATATTCTCAGTGTGAGCCTCGGTTGGGTGCATCATGGATTATTTTAAATAGATGGTTTCCCACTCTCTCTCTCCACGCAAATGTGTCATCATTAGCTACCTTTAAAATTCTACTTTCCATATGAGCAAAATTAACGTTTGCATTTCAAAGATGCGGTGGAACATATAATATATTAGAATATGTAACTATAACGCTGGTCGAGTGTAAAGTTAACTAATATTTTAGTTTAAGGATTGGGGATTCCCATACACTCATCATGGACTTAGAATAGTTTGTATGATCAAGTTATATTCGTAACCGGTAACCTGTGGAATGTTGTCAGTACTTACCTTCTTGCTGAAGGTGGAGATGTATCTGGACGGGAACTGGTCGTATTCCGTCGGGTCGAACCCTCCACCCTCCTTCCTCTCGAGGTGATTCCTCCGCCGAACCTCGCAGCCGTAGATCTTGGTGGTGGCTAGTCCGGGACAAGAAACAGAGTCTTTGTAGAGTTGGGCCTCAACTTGGTGGGGGAGGGGCGAATGTCACTGATGGGTGCATTTATTAGTGTAACTTAATATTAAGAAACGTATTTGATCAAAAATAGTAAAAGATCTAAGTTAGTGCTAAGAATATATTTTAAAATAATTGAAGAACATTTGAATCATAATAATGTGTTGTTACCGCCATGTTCCGCCACCTTCTTGAGCATCTCCGGGGGAACATACTCGTGAGGAAGTTCCTGGAACAGCTCCTGGCATCCCTGGGACACGTTACCGCTCCCCGTGAACACAAAGGTCAGGGGGCCTATACTCTGGGGCATCATCCCCAGAGCGATCTCATAGCCGGCATCCCGTATCGCCTGGCGAGCCATTGACGAGTTGCGGTAGTTGTGGGCGGGTCCGATGTGCTGTGATCGTCACGAGTATTTTATAACGTATTCAAACTCTCCTTTCAACACCCCACAAACTGTTGCAATAAAATATATTTCTCTCTTTTGGCTAATTATTTACAAATCAACTTCGGTCATTTCTGGACATGAAAATTGACAAATAAAATGAAAAATAATTGTATTTCCAAAGTTTTGAATTATTTCCTGTCCTCATAACTATATCTACAAACAAACAAGACATACAGTAATACATTTTTTCTGTTTTAAACATAACTAGCTTATTGTGGTGGCAATATTAGTGTTTGGGCCCCACAGGCCACTGCCCACCGTGACACATGTTCTCGTACCATGAAGGGGGTGTGGTGGCCCAGGGCTAGCAACCTCAGACCCAGTCCGTGCAGAATGTTGACCATGCCCGCCAACCCAGCGTATTTGCCGAACGCCACCACTCGCTGTCCGGACTCGTCCATCAGCTTCTCGTAGTCAATCAGACGGATGTTCTGAGGGTCACATGACACAATATGGAGCCAATCGTAGGTAACCACGGTTCATTTCCTTACATTCATTTGAATAAATTGAAAAATGACATCTAAACATGGGAATCGAACCAGGGACCTTTGGCTTAGTACACCAATGCTATTATTCCTGAGCTATCCAGGTGCTCAGGGTCATTATTCGTTCATATTTTAGACAGAGTCTGTAATGGACGTGTGCATATCATCGGTTGCTAAAAGCTATCATTGATAGCCCAGCCACGGGCGACTCAGTTGTGGCTTTAAACTGTCAATAGTACAAATACATTTTACGTTCACACATCCATCACAGACTCTGTCATAAAAGAGTGAAGAATTAACCTGAGTACCTGGATAGCTCAGTAGTAGAGCATTGACATGATAAGCCCAAAGGTCCTGGCTTCGATTCTCATGTCTAGGTGTCATTTCTCAATTTGTTGAAATATGGCTTATTTACTAATTATGCTAATGTGTTAGGGATTACAAAGGTTGAATTTAGAGGAAGTGTATCCACATTTACGTGGTGGGAGAATGGAAAATCATTTAGGGGAAAGAAAAGCCTTAGTACGCCCGACTGGGCTCTAACCTCGATCTCTCCATCATCTTCAATCTAGTCTATTGTGAGAGTAGCACCTTAGACCATGCGACCACCGAAGCTGGTGTAAAGCCACTATTAAACATCATAATAGCTCTCTAAAAGAACATCCTTAAGGACTCTAAGATTTGAGAGGATCATCGCTAATTTTAACACACACTAACCTAAATAATATTTTTAAATCCAAACTTAAAACTTTATTTGAGGTCGAGAGGAGGCGGTTGGAGAGCTAAGCCCTATTATACATGTCACTAACCAAAAACTAATTAGTCATGATTTTAATATTCTCCTACAAGATTCATTGTTCATAACTCTGTCAATGTCGCAACCAACTATTATTATTATTAGCACCGGTCTTACTACCCTTCGGGTTATACGCACTTACGCTAATGTATAATGGTAGGGTGATTGTGAGATGAAATGGAGGACCTACAGTTTAACGTGGATCCGAACCACGGTGGAGGCCTGGCATTCCCAGATTCACAAGTTGTCTTGTCAGAGGTGAAGGAAGGGTTTGGTAATCAGATAAATCTGTGCTGGGACCCTCAACCAACTGATCGTGTTGTATCGGAGGACAGAGGACAGAGGTGATGGGTCTGGGAAAAGAAGGTAAACAATGTTGTACTAGGTCATTACCTTCTCCAAGATGGCGTCGAGTAACGGCATGTTGGCCTCCTGGGCCTTGATGGTGTGTGAGAATAGACAGTAGGTCTTGTTGGGTAAGAGGAGATCTACTGGGACCTGCTTCACCCCGAATATAATACTGGCCTCAGAGATGTCTTCTTGGAGCACTGCCCCTGCTGAGGAGTAGGCCTGGAACAGACAACATTACCATCCTAACACATCAAAGTACATTCGAACAAGTAGTGAGACACAAAGGCAGTGATTGGTATACCTGCATGGGGTAGGCCCGGCGGTTGGAGGGCTGCACAATGACCTTGACCCCAGCCCTGGTGAGTCTGCGCACATTGGCCGGTGCAAGGGGAGCCCTCCGCTCCCATACTGACTGGTCCTCTCGGCGCACAGCTATCACCTTGCCCTCCACGGGGCTCTGCAATTAGACACATTCACATGACCTCCCCCCGGGTAAAGGATACTCAGAGAGTTGGTTGTGCTCATCTCCGACTTACAACGGCGAGATGAGGCCGGGGAATTTGCAAAGAGCGCGCAAGAGTCCAATTAGAAGATGTGAGATTTGTATGTAAATGGAAGGACAACCTGGTGGACACCTTTTTTTTAAATGACAGGACAAAAAAAGTGCCATTTAAAGCCTATACATTTAATTTCCGTCCTTATTTTTTTACTACCAAAAGACATAATTGCTTTTATCCTTGTGAGAGCTGGTTTGTGGATCTAGGTTTAACAGAACCTTTTTACTCATTTTAATGAGTACTGCGAGATCCTAAAGTTCTCAAAACATATTTTTAAAAACGTCCTGAATATAGGAAAGTAATAAATATGGTACAAGAATGTAGGTAATCAATTGCCCCGCGTACAGTTGTAGCCATAAGTAATAAACCAAAGTAAGAATGGAGATAAATACTGTGTGTATTGTTGCCAGGTTTTAAATTTAAACTCTTTATCTAGTGACGTTATTAAAACAGTTTTAATTAGTTTATTAACATTTTAAAACACATTAATTTATTTAACAAATCAAGAACAAAATCGGTGCTAGGAAGTATTATTTCGGGTAAGAATAGTCGTCTAACTTTGGGAGGAAATCTTTCCCTTACCCCTCCCCCCTTTTCATACTAATTCTAAAGTGTATGTCAGCCATGTTCTAGACTCACGTGTTGACGTCTTATTGACAGTGAGAAGAGTCCATATCCTTTGTTGGCTCGTGAATTCATGGAGGTCGCCACAGAACGCTGCATATTGACACCTCCTGTCAGTGAGAAACATAATTCATATAATCTGTGACGACTTGGAGGGACACTAAGTTTCTGTTTTGTGGGAGTGGTAGTTTCTCGGAGAACTAGACAGAAAACATGTTCGTTAGGTTAGAGGCATCCACACTGACGTGTAAGGTGGGATCACTTTCTTCCTTTGGATGACGCTTGGGGCGTAGGGCTCATAACCTGTGGGTTCCAAGCTCCTCCACAATACTGTCATCACAGCGTCGTGACTGGTTGAAATTGGTCCGTGACCCCGCCTCCTCGCTCTCTGATTGGCTGTTATAAATAGCCCCTCCCACCCCCCTGACCTCTTTTCCCAAGTGCTGATTACGTCCTCCCCTACAACCCCCTCGCCTACCACCCACGGACATGTTGGTTCTTGGTGATTGATTATTAATGATTGCTAATTGATTATTGCTAATTAATTATTGGCTAGGATTGAGGTGTTGGAGCTTTTATTCATTGATTGTAGAGTCTCCATCACAAGACTCTACTGGGCTTCCCGGAACAAGCAGCACGAACTTCTCCTGACGACCGTTTGGGGTAGAGTGTGATAAATGGTTCCCCTACCTTGAGACCCCCTTTCACTTCCCCTCCTTAGAGGTAGTGCGCACCTTTGTGGTTCACCTGCAAACGGGCAATCATTTCTTGGACACGAAAATAGCTGGGGGAGGGAATTTCCCCCCCCTAATGGTAATGACCCACCCTACTGTAGAAGTCATTAACTTCAAGTTACATTTAAACATTACAGGACTCATTAACCTTCTCAGGGTACTTGACATCTTGAGCTCATCGAATGTAAATTTAAACATCGGGTTTTAACCGCAGGCAATGTTGTACAACCTCTTGAGTTCGTCGAATCCAGCAGAAAGAAGAAAATGTTCCGGATGAAAAGCTAACTGATTGACACAGGATTCAAACCTGGGACGTTTGAAAAAAAAAACTCTCTCTCTCTCCTTATAAAAAAAAGCGATATAATTATTAGTACCGAAAGTTTTTTTTATTATTACTCAGTCATTGACACGGGATTCAAACATGAAGGTTTGTTGTGACTGCTGTCCCAAACTGGTTTTCAAATGACTTCTGTGCTAGAGGGGGTCTGAGGTTCAATCCTCGGTCCTGGCACAGATTTATCTTATTGCCAAACCCTTCCTTCACCTCTAACAAGACTTGTGAATGTGTGGATTGCCGGGCCTTCACGGTGGTTCGGATCCCACGTTAAACTGTAGGTCCCCAATCACCCTACCATTACACATTAGTGTAAGTGTGTATAACCCGAACGGGTAGTAAGACAGCGGTGCTAATAATAATAATTAAAACGTTGCCCAGAGGGAACAAAAATAAAAACATCACCCTCTAAAGTACAAAACTCCAAACAAATTAATGAAATAGTATTGTATCTAAATCGAATATGAAACAGGTATTTAGATTAGCTAACAATATATACATCTTCACTCCTAATAATAAACACATATTTTTATAACTTTTCATTATAAATATTAATAGTTTATTTCGTGTAACGTAGGAACTAGAACTATTAAGTTCGTAAGAAAATGTTTTCATAAATCACAACACTAATAAATATTTATCGAACAATTATTCTATAGATCTGGTCACCTACAATTATCTAAATCCTTGGAAAGTCTACCCTCATCTTTCTTACCTTATTAGTGTAAATATGTGGATATCCCTGATAATAAGATGTGGAAATAGACAACAACATTAATCTCACTCGCGTGATTTGAAAAACAAACCTAACACCTGGACAAGAAATGAATGGGAACATGGGAACTTATGGGAGAAAGTGGCCTGGAACTCTCAATTCAACCACTACTATTGTAGCCTGTCATTCTACCTGTCTATCCCTGCTGTTATCATGCCTGTCACTCTCTCTATTGCTAGTGTCGAGTGTACTGTATCAACGAAATGTTTGCCCATGGCTATACACAGCCTGTTACTGCGTTGTTTTATTTGAGCGAGAGTTCAAGTTTCTGACCACTTGTTTTATCAATGGTCGCTGATAACAGGGTCATCTTGTGAAATCAATGACAGTTATTTCTTGATTCAGAAATCTACTATGGGGAAATATTGACATTTGCTCGTAATCGCACTAATTACACAAGGTCATGCTGATTGACCTCACTCCTAGCTGTGGGTCAGAAACTTTGACTCTGTTGTTAAACCTGATACATTCATTATATGGAGTCCGGTGTTGGTCCGAGGTTGTTAGGTAGAGTTAGGTAGAGTTTGTACATTGAGTCTTACTAGCCTCACATTAGACACTCCCTGTGAGCTCTAACCACACCTGAGTGGGAGTCTACACAACCAGGACTATTTGAGGCTGGTGATCGTGCCCATGTCCAGAGTCTGCCCTGCGAGAAACAAGAGGTGAGCAATGAAACATACAGGATGTTTCTAACATTAGTTCTAAGAACTATTCCACCTCTCAGACAGTCGGGACATAACAGTTGAAGTTTGCTCACCTTATCCTGGGAATGTCTTTGACGAGCCGTTACATCCACTAGACCATCGTGAAGAGTCCGACCATTGTCGTTGTTCTGGGGGTTAGAGAGACACTTGGGACGGTTTCTAGTGCACCTTGTGTGTTGGATCACCGCACCCTGTCTAGCACCCTCCTAGTCAAGCAACACTTAGCTACTGCCAGCTAGGAGCATGACGCTCACTGATAACTGTCACTTTCTGCTGAAGGTCAACATAAGAGGTCACACAAACAGTGCTAGGGTCAACAGATTGTGTGATATCAAGGGGCCAATAAGTTGGCCGGTTACACTTTCTCCGAGAGCTAAATAAGAAGCCCTCCCTCGCCTTGGTCGATCAAACTTGAGGATTGTGTTTCCACAAGACATGGATGATTTCATCACTGCGTATTGTACTACACATTTTAGTTAAACGCAGATGTACTAATATAGCTAATGTGTAACGAATGAGCAAGGTTAAATTTATAGGAAATGTATCAACATTTGAGTGTAGGGAGTTTGTAGAGATATTTAGGAAAACAACCCTCCCTCAGTACACTCGACCTAGATTCGAACCCCAATCTTCATGTTAGGTCTTGACAACATTGGTCACTCGCCTGCTCAATTTATGTCTCCGACAATAGTTGGTCTCAAATGAACCTAGTCGCCATTTTTCCCCAATCCACATACGATTTAAGTCTCATTGATCAACAGACTATGTTGGAGGGCAAGCATGTTTCAGTAGCCACCCCTTCCTCCCGCCATGCATTCAGGGATGGGGTTGTTTATCTTTTTACCCCTCCATACTGGATATTTAGTTAGCAAGACCTTCAGGGCGCCAAATACAATACTAATGTCGATGTTTAGTTAATTGGAATGCCCTTAAAAAGAAAGGATATTAAAAAAAACTAAAAGCTCACAAGAGACTAAACTAACTAAAAGATGGTGACCTGGTGGTCTAGGGGTAAGGTGTCGGACTTCTGTGTTGGGGGTCCGGGTTCAATCCTCGGTCCGGCAAACCCTTCCTTCACCTCTGACAAGACGTGTATTAATCACAACTTGTCGGTCCTCCATTTCATCTCACAATCACTCGAACGGGTAGTAAGACACAATGATGATGATGATGATGATAATGATAATTAAAAGATAAAGTGAATGTGTTAAGGGTCTAACCAGAAACTTTTAGATTTAGATACTTGCACTTCACCTCTGTGCTAATTGATGAATTGTCGGTTTCAAGGCTTACGATTAGGATTAGGATTAGGTTTTGGACAAAACTCGATATGACAGCATCAAGGTGTAGTGGTTGATCATTTTCCTGTTTCTCTCCTTTAGTCTGCTTTTCGATCATAAAGAGGAATGAAGAATTTATAATAAATAATTTGGTTTTTACGTCGGTTAAGGGGTGTCAGAATTGAGACCTGCCCCGGGAATCAAATGCCCTCGCTACGCCACTGCTTACTGTTATTAAATAGTATAGTACCCAAATTGTGTGTGGTGTTGCATACTCCTAGGGGAACAGTTTGGCAAATTGTGTAATAGAGTTCTCGATAAAGAACAAAAGAGTTAAACGCTTTTGACCAAAAAATATGCATTTAATATAAATATGACCCGATAAGGATGAGGACCAAATAATATGAAATAAAAATCAACACATGTGCAGACTTTCTTTTTGTTTTTTACATATAACTTACATAAATCTCTCTTTCACAGTGTAAAACAGTTGATCGTGTAAACACGTAGAATATGTACAATTCACTGAGGTCGACTCGGCCTTTAGACTTATTTATTACAACAGTTAACAACTCAATGATAGAAACATACAATTCTGAACAGCTTTGACTGCTGAGGGGACAAACAAACATTATGTTGTCATAAACTCATTATTCTATATTGATTGAGCAATAGTGCTGTTAAGGATCCTTATATCCTACACAAGCAAGGATGTGAGTTGGTTTATGTTTAACTTGGCGTTCACTTAACTACTATTAGCACCACGTCTTACTACCCGTTCGGGTTAGATGCACTAAGTTCACTTAACGTTTATGTAACATAATGTGTTGTAAAGGTTCTTCTTGTGTTTTAAAATGGAAGCCATCATGATACATGAAACTTAGTCTATGCAACGTTCCTCTTAACCTAAAAGTTGTCTAAAGGAGAAAATATATGTTATGTTAACTTTTATGTGCCTTTTCTTGCCATTCGATTGTGTAGTGAGCAATGACAACTCGCGAACACAAAAACGTCGTGCAAGCGTGGTCTCTATTGGAATTCCGGGAGAGATGAACATTATCTGGGCCTCCACCATAGTTATCTAAACCTCCCCCCCCCCTCCCCATTTTATCCTTCTTACCCATAATACTTTTAACTATAATTACATCTGACCCCCTTTATTGTAGCCTCATTGCTTCCCTTTGTCCAGAATTGACCACACGCCACTGTGTCAAAGTTTCAGTCAGGACATGTGATGTTTTCTTTTCTTTTTATACTTTTATACCTTGTAAAATTTAACTGTCATTATTGAAGGTTCATAATATTAGTGTAAAATATTTCAAACAGGTCCCAGGTTGTAGTTTTTTGTGGCGCAAGGGTTTATTAGGTCTAGAAAGTTTGTAAGTCCCTGCGCTACTGTATTCAACTAACAATCAGGATCAGTTTATGAAAATATATGGTAAAAAGGTGTTAAATTTTAAATTATTGTAGTTTGCATGTTAACTGTGTTTGTAGACAGTCTTAGTTTACAAACAGCACATCTTGTGAGTGTGCGTTATATGTGTGTACCTGACTTACAGTGTTTATTTAGGTTAAGTGACCACCAAGTTTCTCGTGATAGCAGCATTAGTGCTAAAGCCGAGTTGACCCGCAGATATAATAACTTATAGTTTCTTTCTAAACATTACTAGATATTAATTAGCAGGACATCTCTGTGGTTTAATTACATACATATGGCACATGTAAATATGCTGAATACAATATCTCACTCTACAAACTTGTACTACATAGTTCAACGTGGTAACGTCGGTTGAGCAAACAGGGATAAATTAGTTGATAGAGAGTCAACTGATCAAAAAAAATCGTTTCATATCGGGAAATATTTTATTATAAAACCTGATGAGGGGAAAATGTTTTAAGGTTTTAAAACTTGCAATATCTTATTTCAAATTGACTCGAATATAAATTATTTCTGAGGAGTGTTGATACATTAGTTCAGTCAGAGGTATACACTATGTCTACCAAGCTAAGGGGTCTGGGTTCCCTTTCCGGCGTGGCTAAAAAAAATGTATCATGAATTATGAAAGGATAGAAACATTTTCACAACTACAGTCAACTCTCGATAACTCGGACAAAATTTTCCGAAAATAAAATATTATATAGTAATGCCCCAGCCCAGAAGTAGGGTAATGGCGGCGGCTGGCGGAGATCTTGCAACACAGCCCTACTACCCCCCCCCCCCCCTCGCACAAACAGTACAGTGTATAGATAGTTAGAAAGAACTATAGGCCTAATTAAATCTCACCCAGCTCTGTTATACGTATCTGATATGTATTGTTTAGGCACAACTTTATTCCCCCTCTATAAGACGGACAGCCCCCACCCCCTTTGGTAAGAGTTATCGACAGTTGACTGTCAGTGTGGGTGTTAGGAGATATTCTTAAACTTTGTACAAGTTGAGTAACTTAACAATTAACTGGAAATAAGGAACATGGAACACAATAATATCACTTAGACATTGACAACAGCTTCACTTTGATATTGTGCGCTTGAGTCAAACTATCGTGCGCTCGGTGCATTCAAACACGATACATAGTAAGTAGAGCTGATGTGGCTCTGACATTTACAAATTGGTGAGATCAGCGATTTCTGTCAACACCGTTTTAGTTTAGCACAATATATTTTTAAATAACTGTGCACCGCGTGATGGCTGAGCAATAGTGCAGTAGACTAACAAACTAAGCTAGGAACATAAAACACACAACAGAACACAAATAAAATATGGCACAGTCAAATTACTCCAGGTTTAGAACACTTCATCACTTCTTGGGTTCGTTCGTGAGACGTAGTTAGAGAGTCAGTGGATACCAAGTTAGTGGCTCAGCTAGTTGGTTTCGTTTGGAGCAAGGGATATGGCACACGTCATGTGGTCAGTCAAATGGGAACATTTCCAAGGTACCTCTGTACCAGCACTGTCCCCCAGGGGGACAGGACACAAGAGCTCATGAAGGGCTGACCTGTGATGTAAACATTTTGAGCCTTTCAATAAGTTAGTATTTTAACCAAAGACCCAGTTTCTGTTTCTAGACCACTTCTTTGTCACTGCTCTAGGTTAAGTGGGTGGTAATTTCGCTCGACTGACACCAGGGTGCGCTAAGAGTGTTCTAATATGATACACACACTCTCCAATCAGTGCAAGTGTCCACATAAGAGAATAGTTACAAAATATACATGTGTTTTAAAACCTTTTGTTTGTACTAACCACTCACTCCATTGTCGACTATGTATCTATATCTATATCTAAATCTACATCTATATACAGTCATTTCTCACATCAACATGACATTATCACAAACGCTTCAAGTATATTTTTTAAGATTCTTGTTTAGGTCCAGCCACCATTTCAATAAACGCACATCTTCTTGCAATTGGCAATCTTTGATTAAATATCCCGAGCTCGGTAGTGTGGGTGTAGTGGTAGGACATGTATCCTTGCGTCCTTCTAAACAGTATTGAAGGGTGTGTAGATGTGCACCCAGGGGGCTGAGTCCCCCCCCCCCCCCTTCCCCAGAAAATTAATAATCTTACAAAAATATGGTTAACACTATGTTCTGTCCATTAATCAATTATATTTTGTTTAATTGTATTTACTATAAAACAAATGGTTTTGTGTAGTAATTAGGGCTTTTCAAAGAAATACTTGGTCTGTTGATTTTTAAATTTACTGTAAATGTGCACTTAAATTAAAACTGGACCTGTGATGCCGTAATATTTTCTAGAAATGGTCAAAGTATTTACTCTTTGTACATAAAGTTGTGAAGTGGGCACATTAATTGAAATTATTATTATAGAGCAATCATGTAAACACTATTGTATCAGTAGGAGGGGCAGGGGCAGTTGATAATACCACCCCCACCAACTGAAAGTCCTGGGTGTGAAGAAGAACATGTAACCAGTGGCGTACTCAGGGGCAGAGGGTAGCCCGAGGAGAGTTGCTGACTCTCTAGCTTTCTTATCCCCCTACTTCAAATCAAATTTCCAAATATTAAATTAATTTAAATATTGCATTTATGGAAATTATTATGTTAAACGCCCACCCCCTGCTCAAAATCCTGGGCGCGACCCTGTGTGATGTGTTATTTTTCTACATAGTACTAATGACATAGTAAAATTTATTTCATGCATTCGTGCATTCTAGCAACAAAAGTTCAAACTACTCTAAACTTTGTATCCAAATGTTGCAACAAAGCTCGACTGTAAAGTCAACAGACGCACCCTCAACTACTCAATAAATGTAGTCAAAAGCTCCTCGTGTTGAGGTTACGACAGCGCTTTCCCCCCTCCCCAGTCATTGTATAGATCTAGTCCCACTGCACGCTAAACATGATAAAATAATTCCACAGGCACACTCTTTTAGCCATACACAGGACTGTGGGGTTGTTGTGTACCCCAGGGGGGCAGTATGAGTACTAGGACGAGCGTTGCTAGTTCAGTGAGCACACACAGAACTATCGAGTTGTTGTGTACCCCAGAGGGGCAGTATGAGTGCTGGGACGAGCGCTGTTAGTTCAGTGACCACACACACCGCGTCACAGCAAGGCGCAAGTCCTCGACCGACTGTTCTTCCCTCCTCTCGACTTGACCATCGCAGACTTGCTCCTGCGTCCTAGAGAGGACAGACAGAAGTGATTACTCGACGAAGCGGTGGCGCTCTGTCTCGAAGGGGATCCCATGCTTCCGTCAGCGACCTCCACCTCCGCATCACCCTGCCTCTGGACCCGGTGTACCATTATCCGGTACGCTCCGATTATAGAGCTGCGTACCCCGCGCCCTCGTGCTCCTCCAACATGGCCTCCGAGATCCAAGGTCGCTCAACTTGCTGCGGGCAACACACTCGGCCTACGGATCATAACAGACATAAGGACATGCCCAGACTCCACGTGAGGGTCGTTAGTACCAGGGACCGCATTCCTAGTGTACAACTCAACAAGGTTGTGTGTAGTTTAAACAAGGGGTACACCCCCTACATAGTTTGAACCAAGAATAGTTATGTAACCTTTGTTCACCCTGTAAGGTAACCCGCTTACCTTGCTTGGTTCCGCTATGGTGTAGCTATAAGATATGGTCATAGTGTAATCAGTCAAGGTAAGACTGCCTCCAGTCAGGGTAAACAGAGTATGTGTATGTTTATATTTATGAACTATTTTTGTATCATGTGGTTTTAAAATATTTACTAATTATTTTTGACACCTAAACACCTGCAAGTGTTTTGACTTCCTCGAATATTGTGTGTAATTCTAGCTCTCGATAGTTTGAGTTGGTTCCGATATTGTCACTATTTTGAATAATAAAAGCGTGGGCCCCAAAGTCTATCACCTCCGAGAGTCGGCCGAAGTTGACACTGCTCTTGCGACTGGACAGACTGCTCTTGCGACTCAAGACCCCTTCTGGTCGCTGGAAGTCGTCCAGGGACAGCCTCCTGGGCAGGATGGTGGGGAACAGCGTGTAGTTCTCGGTGGGGCCCGGCCGTGTGGGGAACACAGCCCCTTTGAGCCATTCGGAGTTGTGTATCTCGGACAGAGAGAGACGTTGTCGTGGGGTCTGCTTGAGAGTTCCTTCTGAGGAGAGAACAATTCTCACTTTACAAACTGACCGATTATATCACCACACAACTTCTAAATTATGTATTTATCTATTTATATAGCACCCCGTCTTACTACCCATTCAGGTTATATGCTTAAGTACAGTAGCCCCATGGCTTCTTTGGTGCTGACTGACAGCCTTGAAAAGTTACCAGACCAAATTATGTATCCCTACGCCGAACTATATGATCTGCAAAAACATGTGTTTAGCAGCTGTCAGTCAGCACCAAAGAAGCCATGGGCTACTGTACTAATTACACTAGTGGTTTTAGGGATTAGGAAAGTTATATTTAGAGGAAGTTTACGTGCATTCGCTTGGAGGGAGAGTGGGAAACCATTTAGGAATAAAACTCTATATACCTGACCTAGATTTGAACCTCAATCTCCCCGTCATTGGCAGTCCAGTCCCCTGTGAGAGTAGTGCCTTAGACTATGTGGCCACTGAAGTGGGTCAGACTTTATTACAATTATTATGTTATACTTTGTGTATTAAATAGCCAGGATATATATTGTTGCTGCACCTAAATATCATTCTTTGAGTTGAAAAATGACATTTTACCACGGGAACCAAACCCAGGGCTTTCGGCTTAGTACTCCAATGCTTTTACCACTGAGCTATCCAGGGTTCATCCATGCTGAGGGTCCCGGGTTTGAATCCCGTGTCCAGGTGTCATTTTTCAATTTAAAGAATAGGGTATTATATTATTATTTTAATATTTATTTTTCTATTATTGTTTATTATTATCATCTTTCTCTGAAAGGTTGGTTGAACTGTTAAATACAACATTTTATAATTTCGCAAGGAGTGTCGTGTTACCTATGAGTGCCCTGCATTGAGCACACACAAGGAGTGTTGTGTTATCTATGAGTGCCCTGCATTGAGCACACACAAGGAGTGTCGTGTTACCTATGAGTGCCCTGCATTGAGCACACACAAGGAGTGTTGTGTTATCTATGAGTGCCCGGCATTGAGCACACACAAGGAGTGGTCGTTGTTACCTATGAGTGCCCTGCATTGAGCACACACAAGGAGTGTCGTGTTACCTATGAGTGCCCGGCATTGAGCACACACAAGGAGTGTCGTGTTACCTATGAGTGCCCGGCATTGAGCACACACAAGGAGTGTCGTGTTACCTATGAGTGCCCGCATTGAGCACACACAAGGAGTGTTGTGTTACCTATGAGTGCCCTGCATTGAGCACACACAAGGAGTGTCGTGTTACCTATGAGTGCCCTGCATTGAGCACACACAAGGAGTGTTGTGTTATCTATGAGTGCCCGGCATTGAGCACACACAAGGAGTGTCGTGTTACCTATGAGTGCCCGGCATTGAGCACACACAAGGAGTGTCGTGTTACCTATGAGTGCCCGGCATTGAGCAGAAACATGAGCAGGTACGACGAAACTCCCGTCCAAGATATGTTTCTTGAGGGACGCGACGGTTTGGGCCTTGAAGGGCATCTGGGCGGTCACCATGAAGAACAACAGGACCCCTAATGCCCACACGTCCACCGGAGCGCCTAGATAAGACTCATCTCGGAACAGTTCGGGGCCGCGTATGGAGGTGACCCGCAGAACGTGTTTAGCTGCTGTTCCCGACCTGAGACAAACGTGTCCTGGTTCAGTAATCACACATAGCTCGACCTTATATAAGAACTTCTGTTAGACCAACTCGGTAGAGAGTTGCTGCTGCCATCTGTTATCCCCGCAGTGACTTATACCAGAGAGTTTTCCAGTGACGATATCTTCCATTTATATACCAATATTGCTTCTAGGCACGCTCTATGTTTAGTTGTGTTGTCTAGGCACATCAGGAGCAAACTAAATAGCACATACCTGTGGTGAGCTGCGTGCTGAAGCCAAAGTCCCCAAGCTTGACTAGGCTGGGCGCGGAGTAGAACACATTCTCGGCCTTGATGTCTCGGTGTATAAAGTTGTGCTCGTGCTGCCAACATGACAACGAACTCCAGGATCAACAAGCACACAGTCGTAGCACCTGACTGACCCATGGGATAGTTCCCAGCACACAGGGACTGAGGAGTTTGGTTACTCCTCAGTCCCTGGAGATTGTAATGATACTGTTCTGGACCCCTCTCATGTATTCAAAAAGTCATGGATGAAATGTATTTTTCTTTAAATAACTGTATGTAAATTTTCCTTTTAATACTTCATCCGTGGATGATCAGGCAATTTCAGAAGTACTTTCAATATAATACGTTTTAAAACTTTCTTTTGTTAAGAAAACTCTGTTTTATTTGAAAATCATGTGACACGTTAGCTCCCTTTATCCAATAGGAAGCTAGTCTTCACAACATCAGGTTGCCAGGAGTTCTCCTATTAGTTGGTTTTAACACTGGAGACAAGGGGTCCAAGAAGCAGGGAGTAGGTCGTATATAAGAAGCTTGTGCGTATAGTAATCAACAGAACATGGTAATATCACACAGAATTATAGTAAAAGAGAAAATCTCAGTCTGTAACTGTAGCTCAGGTTCTCAGCGTCAGTTCGTAAATGAACAAAAAAAACTGTCATTTTAGTATTAAATATACAATAATATAGTGCAATTAATAAAATAAATCATGTACAACATTAATTTTTAACTAATTTCAACAATAAACCAATAAGTAATCCCACAGTAAGGTATGCACGCATCGTCATCCGCATCATAAAAATCGGTATTGTTATAAATGGTGCCCAACGTGGGGCGACAATTATAGCGTTACCAGTTTTTTAGTGATGATGCAAATGTGGACCCGTGCACGCCCCATGGTTGGGCAGTAATTATATCAATACCAGTTTTCATGATGATGATGATGATGATGATGATGATGATGATGATGATGATGTGAATGACCAATTTACTCTTATACCCCTTCTAAACCTCCATTAAAAAAGGAAGTAAATGTAGTATCATTTGTAACTCTGGGTTAGACCTCAGTCAACATCCGCTATAATAAACAAACCAAGTTCAATTTCCTTGTACAGTCCTACATTTTACCTCAGTGGTTAGGGTGTCTGTCTACCGACCTAAAAGTTCCAGGGTTCGATTCCTGGGCATGGCTGAAAAATGTATCATTGCTGAAATGTGGGCTACTCCTTCCACAATGATGAATTAACTGCCGGGGGGCTGGGTGTTGTGTCTGTTCTAGATCTAAGTTAGTTGATATTGGTTCAGAAAGTGTGTGTTAAATACCTCGAATAAATGAAATAATTCTCCTGTCCTCTAACAATGGACTAGGAGCATAATTCTCTCTTTATATGAATTGTATCGAAGTGAACACGAACCCAGTCCCATGACTGGAGCAGCTAATACAAGTCACGAGAGAAATATTTCTTCAAGCCTCTACTTCCAAGTGAAACTGTCTCCCAACTTCAACCATAGCCGTTAAATGTACCTTAAAACCTCATTTACATTTTAGAGCACACTTTTGTTTGTTTTTTAATAGCTTGTTTTGTGTATAAATGTACCTTCCTAAGTATGAAAGCTCTGCAAGGATGAACTAAACAAAACAGCCGGGCATTCATCAGAAATAATCCCGCCATTAGAAGCGAGTACCAAGTCATTGACACAACATTCCCCCTCGCAACACTTCCACCCCACTAACTATTGAATAATTCATCGCGAGCCGACACTAGAGACAAATGACAGTATGCATAAATAATAACACAGCTACAAAAAGGAATTCCACCTTCAAGTCCTTCAACACTTCGAATCCTCATCAGGGACATAAGTCAACATTTGAGGATTCAAACAAAATATTTTCAAAATTTTAACCAGGATTCATTAAAGATTAGTGTAGCAGCTTAAGTGAGTGTTTTCTAGCAATTGTGCCTTTTATGAGAAAGGTATGAAATTTCTATCATAGTTTATATATGATGTGGAGGGAAGTGAGATTTGACCTTTGACCCCGAGTGTCTCACCATGTACTCCACAGCAGAGATGACCTGCGCGAAGAGGGGCTTGGCGTCGCACTCCTGGAAGCGTCCATAGGTGGTAAGTTTGTTGAAGAGCTCTCCCCCGCGGGCGAACTCCATCACCAGGTAGATCTTACTGTAGGTCTCCACTACCTCGTACAGTCTGGGAAAAGTCACAGGGGAGTTAGATGGGACAACACCACACAGGGGAGTTAGATGGGGCAACAACACACAGGGAGTTAGATGGGGCAACAACACACAGGGGAGTTAGATGGGACAACACCACACACGGGAGTTAGATGGGGCAACAACACACAGGGAGTTAGATGGGGCAACAACACACAGGGGAGTTAGATGGGGCAACAACACACAGGGGAGTTAGATGGGGCAACAACACACAGGGGAGTTAGATGGGACAACACCACACACGGGAGTTAGATGGGGCAACAACACACAGGGGGTTAGATGGGGCAACAACACACACGGGGTTAGATGGGGCAACAACACACAGGGGGTTAGATGGGGCAACAACACACAGGTGAGTTAGATGGGGCAACAACACACAGGGGGTTAGATGGGGCAACAACACACACGGGGTTAGATGGGGCAACAACACACACGGGGTTAGATGGGGCAACAACATACAGGGGGTTAGATGAGGCAACAACACACAGGGGAGTTAGATGGGGCAACAACACACAGGGGAGTTAGATGGGACAACACCACACACGGGAGTTAGATGGGGCAACAACACACAGGGGAGTTAGATGGGGCAACAACACACAGGGGAGTTAGATGGGGCAACAACACACAGGGGGACCTGGAAGGTTTGAAGGTTGTCACCTGATAATATTAGGATGGTGTATCGCCTCCATTGTCGCTATTTCTCTCGCAAGCATTTTCCTCGTCTTCTGCTCAAGTTTTGACTTGTCCAGAATCTTTATGGCCACTTGTTCTGAAAACAGAACCATCCTCAGCTTAGAAACAATATTGCGGAACACTTGCAAGGGATGTAACTAGACACAGCAGACCTGACTCTGGTGGACTTGGCACTCACGGACATGAACTAGATATCTGCTCTACCTTTGGTCAGCTGGTGTATCGCCATCTTGACCTGGGAGAAGTTGCCACTGCCCAAGTCTCCTCGGAACCTGTACAAGCCAACTCTCTTGCCCAGGTTCACTTCTGTCAGCCATCTTGGGTCGTTTTGCAGCGAGTACAGGAGCCGCTGGTAGGCGGAGCCCGCGCCGCTCGGAGCTGCAAGTCAAGAGTCCCCCCTTCAATCCTCGACAAGGTTACATCTCGGAACAATCCCTTGGGATATACATCGCCTCTCACCCGAGGGATCCAACGGAGCAACCGTCGCGCTCACGGCTTCTTGGGGCAGGTCATGGACTCGCGCCGCCGGCATGACCTTGCCCGACCTTGACAGCTCCAAGGTCACGGATGCCGCATCCCCACAGCCGTCCTACCGGCGCTTGTCAGCTGGCAGGCGCCGCTGCTGAAACACGGGGTTGTGGCATTGACTAGAGGTGATTTCCCATCCTCTCTCCAGGCGAGGGATTGAGATTTACCTTAGGGGGGCGTTCAAGTATTATGTAAGCACCTTAGGGTTGGGGAGGTTCGAGATTTACTTATTTTTGCTGACAATGGGGAGGAGGGGTGCTTACGTAAACTGAACACCCCTTACTCATCCTGTGTGCTTTAGTTCAGACAAATGTGCCAGTTTTCCGGTGAATGGAGCTAGTTCCTCCACCCAAATGAGGGTAACTTTCCTCTAGTGTAGTTTAGACGCGCATGTCCTGAGCGGGCAGTAAGGCCGTGTGGCGTTGTTAAAACCACCCCAGTGCCAGCGGTCAGTATCGAACGCCACCTCGCCGTTCAGACTGCCGTGTTAGCCTCTTGAGTATATCTGCGAGAGATACGCACGGCCGCCATTTTGGTTTGACACGTACTAGAGGTACTTTAGTTGTCCCACCCGCCACTAGGGCATTTAGACTGTAGCGAGTTGGATGTCTTTACTAATGGCCGAGGTGAACCAATCACAGGCAGACAAATAAATGAGCATCTTTGTACGAAATGAAAGCATCCAATGATAGTAATTTAACTATCGTCATTTTCTAAACGTATCGTATCGTAGAAAACTTTAATATACCGGTAATATTAAGGCTATAATTATTTTAACGAACAATATTAAAACAAAAAAATAAAACTATAAAATAGAATTTAATGAGATTGTTTTATTTCAATGAGTTTGATTGGACAAAATATTATATTTTCTTATTGCTTGACACGATATCACGTGATCAAGGGCACCGAGGAGTGAACAATGTGACAAAGGCATACGGAGCTTAGGGCCTCTTCCTTTTTGTCCAATCTGCTATGGGGGCCAAGTAAACAGTCCCTAATGCTCACATTTAGTTACATTAAAATAAAATAAATATTTTAGTACCCAAAATATTGGGACCAGAATACCTACAGTCTAATTTTTATAACGTGTTCATACGTCAAGTCGTGTGATCTGCAGCCGACACTTCTAATATATATTATCAATACATTTAAAATACCTAACTAACAATATAGTAACATGTTATCATTGTCAACAGCAACAAAACATGTCTGTATTCTATAAAAGGCTCTTTTTACCTAAATCTACTTTTTAAGTCACGGGTTTATTTGGACACGGAAAGATCATTAACACAATCAGGTCAAGTCACCTGCATTCAACCGGGTTTTAAACCGTATGACGTCATCCTTGAACAATGGCATGATTGAAAGTACTCGCGATAGGTCAGCCTTCCTGACCACGCGTGACCTTTACCAAGGTCCCCCCTGATAGATAGGCCGCAAGTGCCACACGCTATTGCGTGTTTAGAGACAATGGACATTTAGATCTCGGAATCGATCCCTGGACGTGTCAACTGATTACCGCGCGGCCTGACAGATTGGACTCTGCTCGCGTCACAAGTTCCGGGACGAAGAAAAGGGTTTATTTTACCACCAAATGCTAGTGCAGCCCCATTTCATTTGCCCTTAACACATCCTTCCCTTGAATAATATTGTTTTAGTACACCTCAAAGTGTCGAGGGCAACAAATAGCGCCGCGTCTTACTACCCGTTCGGGTTATACGTTTATGTACTAATTACGCTTATAATTTTAGAGATTAGGAAGGTCATAGTCAGAGGAAGTGTACTCGCATTTGCGTGGAGGGAGAGTGGAAAACCATTTAGTAAAAAAAAAACCTGAGTACACCCGAACCTCGATCTCTCCGACATCGGCAGAATAGTCTACTGTGAGAGTAGCGCCTTAGATCATGCAGCCACCAAAGCGGGTCTGCTGTCAACATTGATAACATTTTACTAAAATATTATTATTTTATAATAGTAACTGATAATATTCATCAAAAGTGACAGTTGCGGATTACACGACCTGAACATGTGAGAGTATTTCTAGCAATTTATCTAGTGTATCCTCAGTGAATCGATCTATTTCTGAAATTCTTCCCGCTTGTACGAGATTGTCGTTAAACCGTTCCGTGTCTCCTAATAGCTATCGTGCCAAGGTCAAGGACGCCTTCACACAGACATACCGAGTGATTACAAAGGACGCGGTGGCAACAATAAGTGATACGTCGTGCCAGACAAGTTATTGTCGCCCACGGCCTCCTAGACTGCTCCGCCTGCCTTCACAACAACTCTCTCGTGCTCTCTCTTGGACAGGCACAACGAGGTATCGCAGGGACCGGACACACAAACAAACAAAATACTCACGAAATGAAAATATAATATAACAGACATTGCTGTTTTAATGAGCAGTTAAATCGAGGAATGAGGAATGCAGTACTCGCACGATTTGTTAATTTATTGTTTGCGGCACGGTAGGTCATAATTAAACCGCTCGAATACACATTTTTATTTCTAAGTATTATACCACGTGTCCGCTTATCAGTTTATAGTTACAAACTGGTAACATTATTTGGATGACGGTCATAAATGCCGCCAATGAAACAATCAAGAAGGATGTATTCTTGTCAATGTAAGAAATAATAACCTAAAAACACAATCAAACAATGGATCTACTGGGCCGTGGCATATCTTTTTTCAACTCACGAGAACGAATAATTTTAATAATAGCTTACAACTTGTTTTTTTCCGTGCTTACTACCCGTTCAGGATACCCGCATGTGATTACGTTAGTGGGGTAGGAATGAATATCATTCATTTTAGAGGAAATGTAGCCACATTTGCATGAAAACCATATAAGGGGGGAAAACTCTCTGAAAGCACAAATGACAGGTACATATGCTAACCCCATGTCTGTCGATGCAAACCACACTAGACTAGTCTGGTAAAAATACATAAGTCTCGTCTTGTATGGTTGGACGGGGTGATAGGGCTTCTTGAGGGTGGTTTTACATCAAGGTTTCCCACCATTCCTCCACCCAAATGCGGGTACATTTCCTGAGTAATTACGTCTTCCTTGTGCCATTAATCTTAAGGTTGTTCCTATTAACGCAGTTCTCTTGTCGCCAGATAAGGTTCTCATGACAAATTATATCGTACCAACAATAGCCTGGCTACCCCTGCAGGATATGCATCAAGCGGTGCCTTACTGCAGAATGAGTTGGTCCGGTCACGCCAGGTCACGCTTGAAACTTGTCCATGGTAGAGCACAGCTCATATAGAGAGTTCTGTCCCTGTGTGGTCGGAGGGGTGAGGTAGATATGAGGTTAAATGTTCCCGTGGAGGAAATCGGGGAAACACTTGGAGGAAAAAACCTCAACACACCCGACTGGGATTTAAACTCCATCTCCCCGTCATCAGCAATCCAGTATAACACGCGAGTGACGCGTTATACCGCACGACCACCGATGCGGTTTAAAGTATTTGTGAATTGATAATATTTTACTATATTATTGTTATTTTATACGTAACGATAGCATGTATAGGGAGTGACGGGTGTATTATATAACATAACCTGACGTATGCACACTTGAAAGTGGAACCAGCGAGTTCTCTATGAAAGTGTGACGGCAGACGGGTCAAATGGTCCACAATCAATTAAAATAATCCCCAACATTTCTAGTGAGCGGCTGTAAAGGTCGAGAATAGGTCATGGAGATAGATGTTGCCATGGTTACCAAACCACTCACCCTCCGTGTGGGACAATCTGTACACTTGTTACGGCCGGGAGTGAAACAATCCTCACACTTGTTACGGCCAGGGGTGGACCAATCCTCACACTTGTTACGGCCAGGGGTGGACCAATCCTCACACTTGTTACGGCCGGGAGTGAAACAATCCTCACACTTGTTACGGCCGGGAGTGAAACAATCCTCACACTTGTTACGGCCGGGAGTGAAACAATCCTCACACTTGTTACGGCCGGGAGTGAAACAATCCTCACACTTGTTACGGCCGGGAGTGAAACAATCCTCACACTTGTTACTGTTACTTCAATCTAAGGCGATACTCTCACAATAGAATGGATTGCCGATGCCAGGAATATCGGGTTTCAAACCCCGGTCTGGTCTACCGAGGGTAGTTTTTACTAAATGGATTTCCACTTTAACTCCACGCAAATGTGGGTTAATTTCCTTTACATTCAACCTTTCTCTAACTCACTAGCGTAATGAGTAAATAATAGTTATAACCTCAACAGGTGCTAAAAACTAGTAGCTTTTCTATCCGTGTGATACAGTATTACTGTGACGTCATTAATAGTAGCGAGCCAATGAGAGAGCTTTGATAGGATGCCGCGAGCAAAGTAATCTAGACCACGCGGAACACTCAGGAGTTTGAATGGTTGCCTAGCGTTGAGGCGTTCGTCAATAGAGCCGAGTATCGTGGTGAGAACAGAGGCTGAATGTCTTGCTATCTCTGTGCCTAACGCCATTAAGGGTCAATATCGCATTCTAAGAGATGTTATTTAGCTCCTTAGTGAGAGTGATCTTTGTGTTCAATCGTGGGATCTTCTCCCTATTATTAGCTGAGTTAGAATGTGTGGTTTATTTTCCATATGGCAGGAGTGCTAGAGAGAGTGTTTACATCCAGGACAGGGCAGACCAGCTCTGGGAGACAGACACGTGTTTTAAACAGCCTTCTTGCTGCGATACTGGCTGACTGGGGGGCTCTAGGGGATTACTGTTGTAACACTGGCTGACTGGGGGGCTCTAGGGGATTACTGTTGTAACACTGGCTGACTGGGGGGCTCTAGGGGATTACTGTGGTGATACTGGCTGACTGGGGGGCTCTAGGGGATTACTGTGGTGATACTGGCTGACTGGGGGCTCTAGGGGATTACTGTGGTGATACTGGCTGACTGGGGGGCTCTAGGGGATTACTGTTGTAATACTGGCTGACTGGGGGGCTCTAGGGGATTACTGTGGTGATACTGGCTGACTGGGGGGCTCTAGGGGATCACTGTGGTGATACTGGCTGACTGGGGGGCTCTAGGGGATCACTGTGGTGATACTGGCTGACTGGGGGGCTCTAGGGGATCACTGTGGTGATACTGGCTGACTGGGGGTCTCTAGGGGATTACTGTGGTGATACTGGCTGACTGGGGGGCTCTAGGGGATTACTGTGGTTATACTGGCTGACTGGGGGGCTCTAGGGGATTACTGTGGTGATACTGGCTGACTGGGGGCTCTAGGGGATCACTGTGGTGATACTGGCTGACTGGGGGGCTCTAGGGGATCACTGTGGTGATACTGGCTGACTGGGGGTCTCTAGGGGATTACTGTGGTGATACTGGCTGACTGGGGGGCTCTAGGGGATTACTGTTGTAACACTGGCTGACTGGGAGTCTCTAGGGGATTACTGTGGTGATACTGGCTGACTGGGGGTCTCTAGGGGATTACTGTTGTAACACTGGCTGACTGGGGGGCTCTAGGGGATTACTGTTGTAACACTGGCTGACTGGGAGTCTCTAGGGGATTACTGTGGTGATACTGGCTGACTGGGGGGCTCTAGGGGATTACTGTGGTGATACTGGCTGACTGGGGGGCTCTAGGGGATTACTGTTGTAACACTGGCTGACTGGGGGGCTCTAGGGGATTACTGTTGTAACACTGGCTGACTGGGGGGCTCTAGGGGATTACTGTGGTGATACTGGCTGACTGGGGGGCTCTAGGGGATTACTGTGGTGATACTGGCTGACTGGGGGGCTCTAGGGGATTACTGTTGTAACACTGGCTGACTGGGGGGCTCTAGGGGATTACTGTTGTAACACTGGCTGACTGGGTGGCTCTAGGGGATTACTGTTGTAACACTGGCTGACTGGGGGGCTCTAGGGGATTACTGTGGTGATACTGGCTGACTGGGAGTCTCTAGGGATTACTGTGGTTATACTGGCTGACTGGGGGGCTCTAGGGGATTACTGTTGTAACACTGGCTGACTGGGGGGCTCTAGGGGATTACTGTTGTAACACTGGCTGACTGGGGGGCTCTAGGGGATTACTGTTGTAACACTGGCTGACTGGGGGGCTCTAGGGGATTACTGTTGTAACACTGGCTGACTGGGGGGCTCTAGGGGATTACTGTGGTGATACTGGCTGACTGGGGGGCTCTAGGGGATTACTGTGGTGATACTGGCTGACTGGGGGGCTCTAGGGGATTACTGTTGTAACACTGGCTGACTGGGGGGCTCTAGGGGATTACTGTTGTAACACTGGCTGACTGGGGGGCTCTAGGGGATTACTGTTGTAACACTGGCTGACTGGGGGGCTCTAGGGGATTACTGTGGTGATACTGGCTGACTGGGAGTCTCTAGGGGATTACTGTGGTTATACTGGCTGACTGGGGGGCTCTAGGGGATTACTGTGGTGATACTGGCTGACTGGGGGGCTCTAGGGGATTACTGTGGTTATACTGACTGACTGATGGGCTCTAGGGGATTACTGTGGTTATACTGACTGACTGAGGGGCTCTAGGGGATTACTGTGGTGATACTGGCTGACTGGGGGGCTCTAGGGGATTACTGTGGTGATACTGGCTGACTGGGGGGCTCTAGGGGATTACTGTGGTTATACTGACTGACTGGGGGGCTCTAGGGGATTACTGTGGTGATACTGGCTGACTGGGGGGCTCTAGGGGATTACTGTGGTGATACTGGCTGACTGGGGGCTCTAGGGGATTACTGTGGTTATACTGGCTGACTGGGGGGCTCCAGGGGATTACTGTGGTGATACTGGCTGACTGGGGGGCTCTAGGGGATTACTGTGGTTATACTGACTGACTGGGGGGCTCTAGGGGATTACTGTGGTTATACTGACTGACTGAGGGGCTCTAGGGGATTACTGTGGTGATACTGGCTGACTGGGAGTCTCTAGGGGATTACTGTTGTAATACTGGCTGATCGGGAGTCTCTAGGGGATTACTGTGGTTATACTGACTGACTGGGGGGCTCTAGGGGATTACTGTGGTGATACTGGCTGACTGGGGGGCTCTAGGGGATTACTGTGGTGATACTGGCTGACTGGGGGGCTCTAGGGGATTACTGTGGTGATACTGGCTGACTGGGAGTCTCTAGGGGATTACTGTTGTAATACTGGCTGACTGGGAGTCTCTAGGGGATTACTGTGGTTATACTGACTGACTGGGGGGCTCTAGGGGATTACTGTGGTGATACTGGCTGACTGGGGGGCTCTAGGGGATTACTGTGGTTATACTGGCTGACTGGGGGGCTCTAGGGGATTACTGTGGTGATACTGGCTGACTGGGGGGCTCTAGGGGATTACTGTGGTTATACTGACTGACTGGGGGGCTCTAGGGGATTACTGTGGTGATACTGGCTGACTGGGGGGCTCTAGGGGATTACTGTGGTGATACTGGCTGACTGGGGGGCTCTAGGGGATTACTGTGGTGATACTGGCTGACTGGGGGGCTCTAGGGGATTACTGTGGTGATACTGGCTGACTGGGGGGCTCTAGGGGATTACTGTGGTTATACTGACTGACTGGGGGGCTCTAGGGGATTACTGTGGTGATACTGGCTGACTGAGGGGCTCTAGGGGATTACTGTGGTGATACTGGCTGACTGGGGGGCTCTAGGGGATTACTGTGGTGATACTGGCTGACTGGGGGGCTCTAGGGGGTTACTGTGGTTATACTGACTGACTGGGGGGCTCTAGGGGATTACTGTGGTTATACTGACTGACTGAGGGGCTCTAGGGGATTACTGTGGTGATACTGGCTGACTGGGGGCTCTAGGGGATTACTGTGGTGATACTGGCTGACTGGGGGGCTCTAGGGGATTACTGTGGTGATACTGGCTGACTGGGGGCTCTAGGGGATTACTGTGGTTATACTGACTGACTGGGGGCTCTAGGGATTACTGTGGTTATACTGACTGACTGAGGGGCTCTAGGGGATTACTGTGGTGATACTGGCTGACTGGGGGCTCTAGGGGATTACTGTGGTGATACTGGCTGACTGGAGTCTCTAGGGGATTACTGTTGTAATACTGGCTGACTGGGAGTCTCTAGGGGATTACTGTGGTTATACTGACTGACTGGGGGGCTCTAGGGGATTACTGTGGTGATACTGGCTGACTGGGGGGCTCTAGGGGATTACTGTGGTTATACTGGCTGACTGGGGGGCTCTAGGGGATTACTGTGGTGATACTGGCTGACTGGGGGGCTCTAGGGGATTACTGTGGTTATACTGACTGACTGGGGGGCTCTAGGGGATTACTGTGGTGATACTGGCTGACTGGGGGGCTCTAGGGGATTACTGTGGTGATACTGGCTGACTGGGGGGCTCTAGGGGATTACTGTGGTGATACTGGCTGACTGGGGGGCTCTAGGGGATTACTGTGGTGATACTGGCTGACTGGGGGGCTCTAGGGGATTACTGTGGTTATACTGACTGACTGGGGGGCTCTAGGGGATTACTGTGGTGATACTGGCTGACTGGGGGGCTCTAGGGGATTACTGTGGTGATACTGGCTGACTGGGGGGCTCTAGGGGATTACTGTGGTTATACTGGCTGACTGGGGGGCTCCAGGGGATTACTGTGGTGATACTGGCTGACTGGGGGGTCTAGGAGATTACTGTGGTTATACTGACTGACTGGGGGGCTCTAGGGGATTACTGTGGTGATACTGGCCGACTGGGGGGCTCTAGGGGATTACTGTGGTGATACTGGCTGACTGGGGGCTCTAGGGGATTACTGTGGTTATACTGACTGACTGGGGGGCTCTAGGGGATTACTGTGGTGATACTGGCTGACTGGGGGGCTCTAGGGGATTACTGTGGTGATACTGGCTGACTGGGGGGCTCTAGGGGATTACTGTGGTGATACTGGCTGACTGGGGGGCTCTAGGGGATTACTGTGGTGATACTGATTGACTGGGGGGCTCTAGGGGATTACTGTGGTGATACTGGCCGACTGGGGGGCTCTAGGGGATTACTGTGGTTATACTGACTGACTGGGGGGCTCTAGGGGATTACTGTGGTGATACTGGCTGACTGGGGGGCTCTAGGGGATTACTGTGGTTATACTGACTGACTGGGGGGCTCTAGGGGATTACTGTGGTGATACTGGCCGACTGGGGGGCTCTAGGGGATTACTGTGGTTATACTGGCTGACTGGGGGGCTCTAGGGGATTACTGTGGTGATACTGGCTGACTGGGGGGCTCTAGGGGATTACTGTGGTGATACTGGCGACTGGGGGCTCTAGGGGATTACTGTGGTTATACTGACTGACTGGGGGGCTCTAGGGGATTACTGTGGTGATACTGGCTGACTGGGGGGCTCTAGGGGATTACTGTGGTTATACTGACTGACTGGGGGGCTCTAGGGGATTACTGTGGTTATACTGACTGACTGGGGGGCTCTAGGGGATTACTGTGGTGATACTGGCCGACTGGGGGGCTCTAGGGGATTACTGTGGTGATACTGACTGACTGGGGGGCTCTAGGGGATTACTGTTGTAACACTGGCTGACTGGGGGGCTCTAGGGGATTACTGTGGTTATACTGACTGACTGGGGGGCTCTAGGGGATTACTGTGGTAACTGGCCGACTGGGGGGCTCTAGGGGATTACTGTGGTTATACTGACTGACTGGGGGGCTCTAGGGGATTACTGTGGTGATACTGACTGACTGGGGGGCTCTAGGGGATTACTGTGGTGATACTGGCCGACTGGGGGGCTCTAGGGGATTACTGTGGTGATACTGGCTGACTGGGGGGCTCTAGGGGATTACTGTGGTGATACTGGCTGACTGGGGGGCTCTAGGGGATTACTGTGGTGATACTGGCTGACTGGGGGGCTCCAGGGGATTACTGTGGTGATACTGGCTGACTGGGGGGCTCTAGGGGATTACTGTGGTGATACTGGCTGACTGGGGGGCTCTAGGGGATTACTGTGTAACAAGGCTGACTGGGGGGCTCTAGGGGATTACAGTGGTGATACTGGCTGACTGGGGGGCTCTAGGGGATTACTGTGGTGATACTGGCTGACTGGGGGGCTCTAGGGGATTACGTGGTGATACTGGCTGACTGGGGGGCTCTAGGGGATTACTGTGGTAATACTGGCTGACTGGGGGGCTCTAGGGGATTACTGTTGTAACACTGGCTGACTGGGGGGCTCTAGGGGATTACTGTGGTGATACTGGCTGACTGGGGGGCTCTAGGGGATTACTGTTGTAACACTGGCTGACTGGGGGGCTCAGGGGATTACTGTGGTGATACTGGCTGACTGGGGGGCTCTAGGGGATTACTGTGTGATACTGGCTGACTGGGGGGCTCTAGGGGATTACTGTGGTGATACTGGCTGACTGGGGGGCTCTAGGGGATTACTGTGGTAATACTGGCTGACTGGGGGGCTCTAGGGGATTACTGTTGTATACTGGCTGACTGGGGGGCTCTAGGGGATTACTGTGGTGATACTGGCTGACTGGGGGGCTCTAGGGGATTACTGTTGTAACACTGGCTGACTGGGGGGCTCCAGGGGATTACTGTGGTGATACTGGCTGACTGGGGGGCTCTAGGGGATTACTGTGGTGATACTGGCTGACTGGGGGGCTTAGGGGATTACGTGGTATACTGGCTGACTGGGGGGCTCTAGGGGATTACTGTGGTGATACTGGCTGACTGGGGGGCTCTAGGGGATTACTGTGGTGATACTGGCTGACTGGGGGCTCTAGGGGATTACTGTGGTTATACTGGCTGACTGGGGGGCTCTAGGGGATTACTGTTGGTGATACTGGCTGACTGGGGGGCTCCAGGGGATTACTGTGGTGATACTGGCTGACTGGGGGGCTCTAGGGGATTACTGTGTAACACTGGCTGACTGGGGGGCTCCAGGGGATTACTGTGGTAACCTGGCTGACTGGGGGGCTCTAGGGGATTACTGTGGTGATACTGGCTGACTGGGGGCTCTAGGGGATTACTGTTGTAATACTGGCTGACTGGGGGGCTCTAGGGGATTACTGTGGTTATACTGGCTGACTGGGGGGCTCTAGGGGATTACTGTTGTAACACTGGCTGACTGGGGGGCTCAGGGGATTACTGTGTGTAACTACTGACTGGAGCTCTAGGGGATTACTGTGGTGATACTGCTGACTGGGGGGCTCTAGGGGATTACTGTGGTGATACTGGCTGACTGGGGGGCTCCATGGGGATTACTGTGGTGATACTGGCTGACTGGGAGTCTCTAGGGGATTACTGTGGATGATACTGGCTGACTGGGGGCTCTAGGGGATTACTGTGGTGATACTGGCTGACTGGGGGTCTCTAGGGGATTACTGTGGTGATACTGGCTGACTGGGGGCTCAGGGATTACTGTGTAATACTGGCTGACTGGGGGCTCTAGGGGATTACTGTGGTGATACTGGCTGACTGGGGTCTCTAGGGGATTACTGTGGTGATACTGGCTGACTGGGAGTCTCTAGGGGATTACTGTGGTGATACTGGCTGACTGGGGGTCTCTAGGGGATTACTGTGGTGATACTGGCTGACTGGGGGGCTCTAGGGGATTACTGTGGTGATACTGGCTGACTGGGGGCTCTAGGGGATTACTGTTGTAAATACTGGCTGACTGGGGGGCTCCAGGGGATTACTGTGTACATAGGCTGACTGGGGCTCTAGGGGATACTGTGGTGATACTGGCTGACTGAGGGGCTCAGGGGATTACTGTGGTGATACTGGCTGACTGGGGGGCTCTAGGGGATTACTGTGGTGAAACTGGCTGACTGGGGGGCTCTAGGGATTACTGTGGTGATACTGGCTGACTGGGGGGCTCTAGGGGATTACTGTTGTAACACTGGCTGACTGGGGGGCTCTAGGGGATTACTGTGGGATACTGGCTGACTGGGGGCTCTAGGGGATTACTGTTGTAACACTGGCTGACTGGGGGGCTCTAGGGGATTACTGTGGTGATACTGGCTGACTGGGGTGGCTCTAGGGATTACTGTTGTAAACTGGCTGACTGGGGGGCTCCAGGGGATAACTGTGTAAATACTGGCTGACTGGGGCTCCAGGGATTACTGTGGTGATACTGGCTGACTGGGGGGCTCCCAGGGGATTACTGTTGTATACTGGCTGACTGGGGGCTCTAGGGGATTAAATGTGTAATATGGCTGACTGGGGCTCAGGGGATTACTGTTGTAACACTGGCTGACTGGGGGGCTCAGGGGATTACTGTGTATACTGGCTGACTGTGGGGGCTCTAGGGGATTACTGTTGTAACATGGCTGACTGGGGGGCTCAGGGGATTACTGTTGTAACTGGCTGACTGGGGGGCTCTAGGGATTACTGTGGTGATACTGGCTGACTGGGGGCTCTAGGGGATTACTGTGGTTTAGATACTGGCTGACTGGAGGGGTCTCTAGGGGATTACTGTGGTGATACTGGCTGACTGGGGGCTCTAGGGGATTACTGTGTATACTGTGCTGACTGGGGGGCTCTAGGGATTACTGTTGTAACTGGCTGACTGGGAGCTCAGGGGATTACTGTGGTGATACTGGCTGACTGGGGGCTCTAGGGGATTACTGTTGTAATACTGGCTGACTGGGGGCTCCAGGGGATTACTGTTGTATACTGGCTGACTGGGGTCTCTAGGGGATTACTGTGGTGATACTGGCTGACTGGGGGGCTCTAGGGGATTACTGTTGTAATACTGGCTGACTGGGGGGCTCTAGGGGATTACTGTGGTGATACTGGCTGACTGGGGGTCTCTAGGGGATTACTGTGTAATACTGGCTGACTGGGGGCTCTAGGGGATTACTGTGGTGATACTGGCTGACTGGGGTCTCTAGGGGATTACTGTGGTGATACTGGCTGACTGGGAGGTCTCTAGGGGATTACTGTGGTGATACTGGCTGACTGGGGGCTCCAGGGGATTACTGTGGTATACTGGCTGACTGGGGGGCTCTAGGGGATTACTGTTGTATACTGGCTGACTGGGGTCTCTAGGGGATTACTGTGTGATAATGGCTGACTGGGAGTCTCAGGGGATAACTGTATACTGGCTGATGGGTCTCCAGGGATAACTGTGGTATACTGGCTGCTGAGGGCTCTAGGGGATTACTGTGGTGATACTGGCTGATTGGGAGGTCTCTAGGGATTACTGTAAGGTATACTGGCTGACTGGGGGGCTCCAGGAGATTACTGTGGTGATACTGGTCTGACTGGGGGGCTCTAGGGGATTACTGTGTAACACTGGCTGACTGGGGGTCTCCAGGGGATTACTGTTGTAACACTGCCCCCCCCCCCCCCCCCCCCCCCCCCCCCCCCCCCCCCCCCCCCCGGGGGGGGGGGGGGGGGGGGGGGGGGGGGGGGGGGGGGGGGGGGGGGGGGGGGGGGGGGGGGGGGGGGGGGGGGGGGGGGGGGGGGGGGGGGGGGGGGGGGGGGTTACTGTTGTTAAACTGGTCTGATGGGGGGCTCCAGGGGATTACTGTGGTGGGGGGGGGGGGGGGGGGGGGGGGGGGGGGGGGGGGGGGGGGGGGGGGGGGGGGGGGGGGGGGGGGGGGGGGGGGGGGGGGGGGGGGGGGGGGGGGGGGGGGGGGGGGGGGGGGGGGGGGGGGGGGGGGGGGGGGGGGGGGGGGGGGGGGGGGGGGGGGGGGGGGGGGGGGGGGGGGGGGGGGGGGGGGGGGGGGGGGGGGGGGGGGGGGGGGGGGGGGGGGGGGGGGGGGGGGGGGGGGGGGGGGGGGGGGGGGGGGGGGGGGGGGGGGGGGGGGGGGGGGGGGGGGGGGGGGGGGGGGGGGGGGGGGGGGGGGGGGGGGGGGGGGGGGGGGGGGGGGGGGGGGGGGGGGGGGGGGGGGGGGGGGGGGGGGGGGGGGGGGGGGGGGGGGGGGGGGGGGGGGGGGGGGGGGGGGGGGGGGGGGGGGGGGGGGGGGGGGGGGGGGGGGGGGGGGGGGGGGGGGGGGGGGGGGGGGGGGGGGGGGGGGGGGGGGGGGGGGGGGGGGGGGGGGGGGGGGGGGGGGGGGGGGGGGGGGGGGGGGGGGGGGATTACTGTGGTGATACTGGCTGACTGGGGGCTCTAGGGGATTACTGTGGTGATACTGGCTGACTGGGGGGCTCTAGGGGATTACTGTGGTGATATACTGGCTGACTGGGGGGCTCTAGGGGATTACTGTGGTTATACTGCTGACTGGGGGGCTCTAGGGGATTACTGTGGTGATACTGGCTGACTGGGGGCTCTAGGGGATTACTGTGGTGATACTGGCTGACTGGGGTCTCTAGGGGATTACTGTTGTAATACTGGCTGACTGGGAGTCTCCAGGGGATAACTGTTACAATAATGGCTGACTGAGGGTCTCCAGGGGATTACTGTGGTTATACTGGCTGACTGAGGGGCTCCAGGGGATAACTGTTGTAATACTGACTGACTGAGGGGCTCCAGGGGATAACTGTTACAATAATGGCTGATTGAGGGTCTCCAGGGGATTACTGTTGTAATATTGTCTGACTGAGGGGCTCCAGGGGATAACTGTTACAATAATGGCTGATTGAGGGTCTCCAGGGGATTACTGTTGTAATACTGGCTGACTGGGGGGCTCTAGGGGATCACTGTTGTAACACTGGCTGACTGGGGGGCTCTAGGGGATTACTGTGGTGATACTGGCTGACTGGGAGTCTCTAGGGGATTACTGTGGTGATACTGGCTGACTGGGAGTCTCTAGGGGATTACTGTGGTGATACTGGCTGACTGGGGTCTCTAGGGGATTACTGTCGTAATACTGGCTGACTGGGGGGCTCTAGGGGATTACTGTGGTGATACTGGCTGACTGGGAGTCTCTAGGGGATTACTGTGGTGATACTGGCTGACTGGGGTCTCTAGGGGATTACTGTTGTAATACTGGCTGACTGGGAGTCTCCAGGGGATAACTGTTACAATAATGGCTGACTGAGGGTCTCCAGGGGATTACTGTGGTTATACTGGCTGACTGAGGGGCTCCAGGGGATAACTGTTGTAATACTGACTGACTGAGGGGCTCCAGGGGATAACTGTTACAATAATGGCTGATTGAGGGTCTCCAGGGGATTACTGTTGTAATATTGTCTGACTGAGGGGCTCCAGGGGATAACTGTTACAATAATGGCTGATTGAGGGTCTCCAGGGGATTACTGTTGTAATACTGACTGACTGACTGAGGGTCTCCAGGGGATTACTGTTGTAATACTGACTGATTGAGGGTCTCCAGGGGATTACTGTTGTAATACTGACTGACTGAGGGGCTCCAGGGGATTACTGTTGTAATACTGACTGACTGAGGGTCTCCAGGGGATACCTATTAGAGCAATGGCTGACATTATAAAAGTACACCAGTGCTGTGGCTCAACTTTATAACTCAGGAGGTAGGGAGTTCACCTCTTAATTCTGTGGTACCAGATTCGATCCTTGACTAGAGCTAATAAACAATATCTATTACATGTGCTCTCTTGCAGTGATGATACATGGTTGTTGTGTGTGTTGGTTGTTCTAGAACTAAGGTGGCTAAGTTGAGCTACGTAGTCAAGTTACCATCAACATTGTTTCCGTTGTTCCGAGTATCCTCCCCACCCGGCACAACCTCCCGCTATCCCCCTCGGCCGGCACAACCCCCGCTATCCTCCAACGACCCCCCACAATCTCCCAATCACCCAATGTTATTGTAACAGAGAGTAGTCTCACAGATTGATGAGGGTTTATAACCGTCCTCTAATTAACACGAGCTCAGCTGGAGTTTGGCCAGTCGTGACTCAAACAAGGATTGTTGAGAAGAGATTATACTGGGGCTTGTTCAGAGCAGAGCTAGCACTGGGGTTTGTTCAGAGCAGAGCTAGCACTGGGGCTTGTTCAGAGCAGAGCGAGCACTACTAATACATTACAATATTGTCTCAGTCCTACAACTAAGATATCACTGGAGTGTATTGTAGTGTTAACTAGTGTCGGCATGATATCTTCAGTAAAAACCAAGGTGTGTTTATTTGAAGATTCGTTCGACAAAATAAAATGTCGCCTAGTCCCAGATTCTGCTAGTTACTTTTCCACTCTTCCCCCACACAAATGCGGGTGCGTTTCCTCGCTCCCTATCGTAAGTTATACGGATGGGTAGTAATACTCTCAGTTCGGGGAGACAAACCAGAAAAAAAGGGGAAAGTTTTGCTGCCTAACCGTGCTCAGAGACAATTTGGTGCGCATCCCAGGTAAACACAAAATCTAGCCGGTGCTGAAGTAGGTTAAGTGGCCGAGCCATGTTGACACGGGCCTCCTTTGTGTTAGTTATTGTTGCAGCACGCCATTATCGATCTCTCGAAACTTCTCTATATCGACTGTTACAAGATAGATGAGGGTTTCGGGTGACCTTGGGGGCCACAGCCAATGAGGGAGGGGTTGGACTGCCGTGGAGGTTCATGGGTAATAAATGTCCCAAACACGCGGCCGATGTTACCAACTACTATGCCTTGTCCACACTATTCATTGCCTTAATCACGTGACATCGTGTCGACCAATGGGGACTAATAATAATTTGTCCAATCACACTCTTTGAAATAAAATTTAAAATAAACATCTTCATAATTTTACTCTTAGTTTGGTGTTTTTTTTATTTAAAATTAGGGGTTGTAGACGTTAGAAAATAACAAATTATTTAACAAGTGGTTTGATATTTATTAATATGGTTTTCACCAAAATGTTGGCGAACGTTATCAACAGGTTTTTGAACAGCTAAAAAGTAAATTCAATGACGTTTTACGCCAAAATGTGAGAGACTACTTTCAAAACCCTAGCTGGGATTCAACCCCCCCCCCCTCATGAAATTATTGGCTGGCCTACTTTTGAAATGAAATCAAAACGTTATAAACCCATATCTATCCTTCCTCTGTGAAAACACAAAGTCGTGTTTAGACAGGAACACAACATGACATGTTAATATACTGTGAGATCGGGGATAAGCCACCACGACCTCCCCTCGGAAGAAAGTAGATAATCACCCTCTTTTACGAGCACCTACTGCTCACGCCCAGTTGTCTAAAGACGTGTGTGTCATTTTAAGTTCGTCCGCGTCTCAACCGTCCTCTTGTTTGCTATTTTAGCTAGATAAATTAAAATATGACACGTTTATTAAATGGTGACCATTGCGATTCTATTCGCACAGCGTTGTTCAATTGTTTGGGTGGTATCCAAAGTTGTTACAACTTCTACGGACCTTACGGATACGTACTACGTAGACAGGGCCTTACGGCGACTATCAGCAGAACATGTGGCTATCGTGGAAACTTGTGAGTAATCTAGTAGCAGCGCAGCTCACAGTTTTCAGCGATGTTGATTGAACAGCAATTCCCTCGGCCGTGACAAGAACAGACCCCGGGACGCGCTATCCTACTACTAGATCTACCTTCACGTGTTCATACGTCAAGCGTGTTATCTGCAGCTAGCACTTTTGATGGATATTATCAATACAATAATAATATAGTAAAATGTTATTGTGTAATTGTGTAGAGGAAATGTACCAACATTTGCATGGAGTTGGAAACAATTTAAGAAAAAATATACACAGCCGGGATTCGAATCCCAACCTCCCCGTCACCAGCATACTAGACAAGGCGAGATCACCGGTGTGGGTTATTAATATCAAACCAGGAGAATAGAAGAGGCAACACAGCAAAGCAGTGGTGTTGTGCAGGTTGCCTACAGATAGGGACAGGGGAATACAAACACGCAATGATTATATTACTATTGTTATTTTATATGTATTGATAAGTTCTATCAAACTCGCTTCAGTGGACGCACGGTCTAAGGCGATACTCTCGCAGTAAGTTCAAGGTTCGAATCTCGGTCGGGTTCATTGAGGGTGTCTTTTCCAAAATGGGTTTCGTCTCTCCACGCAAATGCGGGTACACTTCCTAAACCAATAGCGTAACCCGGCCGGGTAGTAAGACGCGGTGCACAATAGTTGAGAAATTTTCCTACAGATGTCACCACATGACAGAGCAGATTACAACGAGCCTCGTTCACTGAAACATAACGTAATGACGTTTCGACAATTGGAGCGCTTCAATTATTAGTAAATATTACTGAGTGACGTCACAGAAGGCAAGTTGGGGAACAGGGAGACCTCAAACAAGGAGGACTCGACAGAACTAATGGCAATAAAGGTGGTTATCTGGCAAGTTGTGGCAAGTGGATAACTACCCAGCCAATGATTGGACAAGTTAAGGGTACTTTACATCAGGACCGTCTCGTGGAGGAGGGAGGAGCGTCTTACTACCCGTCCGGGACACACATTCATTATTACAACCCTGCTCTCTCTGTCAACAGCAACCACCGGTAAGAGTCACTCTAGTTAGACAAATCTAGCGCTCGGTGGTTGAATGTGTCACTAATGTCAAGTCTCCTGTAGAAAAGATATGTTAATACTCCCTTCACCCGGGATCCCATGGTCCGA
The DNA here is from genome assembly GCA_039000515.1 of Timema cristinae. Lineage (NCBI taxonomy): Eukaryota > Metazoa > Arthropoda > Insecta > Phasmatodea > Timematidae > Timema > Timema cristinae. The sequence goes on from JBCFYV010000100.1 coordinate 61,136,049, forward strand.
CATTCTCCCGGGGATTCAATGGTCGGACATTCTCCCGGGGATTCAATGGTCGGACATTCTCCCGGGGATTCAATGGTCGGACATTCTCCCAGGATTCAATGGTCCGACATTCTCCCGGGGATTCAATGGTCCGACATTCTCCCAGGATTCAATGGTCGGACATTCTCCCAGGATTCAATGGTCCTACATTCTCCCAGGATTCAATGGTCGGACATTCTCCCAGGATTAAATGGTCGGATATTCTCCCAGGATTCAATGGTCCTACATTCTCCCAGGATTCAATGATCCGACATTCTCCCAGGATTCAATGGTCCGACATTCTCCCAGGATTCAATGATCCGACATTCTCCCAGGGATTCAATGGTCCGACATTCTCCCAGGGATTCAATGGTCGGATATTCTCCCAGGATTCAATGGTCCTACATTCTCCCAGGATTCAATGATCCGACATCCTCCCAGGATTCAATGGTCCGACATTCTCCCAGGGATTCAATGGTCGGATATTCGCCCAGGATTCAATGGTCGGACATTCTCCCAGGATTCAATGGTCCGACATTCTCCCGGGATTCAATAGTCCGACATTCTCCCAGGATTCAATGGTCCGACATTCTCCCAGGATTCAATGATCCGACATTCTCCCGGGGATTCAATGGTCGGACATTCTCCCGGGGATTCAATGGTCGGACATTCTCCCGGGGATTCAATGGTCGGACATTCTCCCAGGATTCAATGGTCGGATATTCTCCCGGGGATTCAATGGTCCGACATTCTCCCAGGATTCAATGGTCGGACATTCTCCCAGGATTCAATGGTCCTACATTCTCCCAGGATTCAATGGTCGGACATTCTCCCAGGATTAAATGGTCGGATATTCTCCCAGGATTCAATGGTCCTACATTCTCCCAGGATTCAATGATCCGACATTCTCCCAGGATTCAATGGTCCGACATTCTCCCAGGATTCAATGATCCGACATTCTCCCAGGGATTCAATGGTCCGACATTCTCCCAGGGATTCAATGGTCGGATATTCTCCCAGGATTCAATGGTCCTACATTCTCCCAGGATTCAATGATCCGACATCCTCCCAGGATTCAATGGTCCGACATTCTCCCAGGGATTCAATGGTCGGATATTCGCCCAGGATTCAATGGTCGGACATTCTCCCAGGATTCAATGGTCCGACATTCTCCCGGGATTCAATAGTCCGACATTCTCCCAGGATTCAATGGTCCGACATTCTCCCAGGATTCAATGATCCGACATCCTCCCAGGATTCAATGGTCGGACATTCTCCCAGGATTCAATGGTCCTACATTCTCCCAGGATTCAATGATCCGACATTCTCCCAGGATTCAATGGTCCGACATTCTCCCAGGATTCAATGATCCGACATCCTCCCAGGATTCAATGGTCGGACATTCTCCCAGGGATTCAATGGTCGGATATTCGCCCAGGATTCAATGGTCGGACATTCTCCCAGGATTCAATGGTCCGACATTCTCCCGGGATTCAATAGTCCGACATTCTCCCAGGATTCAATGGTCGGACATTCTCCCAGGGATTCAATGGTTGGACATTCTCCCAGGGATTCAATGGTCGGACATTCTCCCAGGATTCAATGGTCGGACATTCTCCCAGGATTCAATGGTCGGATATTCTCCCAGGATTCAATGGTCGGACATTCTCCCAGGATTCAATGGTCCGACATTCCCCCAGGATTCAATGGTCCGAAATTCTCCCAGGATTCAATGGTCGGATATTCTCCTGGGATTCAATGGTCCAACATACTCCAGGATTCAATGGTCCGACATTCTCCCAGGGATTCAATGGTCGGATATTCGCCCAGGATTCAATGGTCGGACATTCTCCCAGGATTCAATGGTCCGACATTCTCCCGGATTCAATAGTCCGACATTCTCCCAGGATTCAATGGTCGGACATTCTCCCAGCGATTCAATGGTTGGACATTCTCCCAGGGATTCAATGGTCGGACATTCTCCCAGGATTCAATGGTCGGACATTCTCCCAGGGATTCAATGGTCGGACATTCTCCCAGGATTCAATGGTCGGACATTCTTCCAGGATTCAATGGTCCGACATTCCCCAGGATTCAATGGTCCGACATTTCCCAGGATTCAATGGTCGGATATTCTCCCGGGATTCAATGGTCCAACATTCTCCCAGGATTCAATGATCCGATATTCTCCCAGGATTCAATGGTCGGACATTCTCCCAGGATTCAATGGTCCGACATTCCCCAGGATTCAATGGTCCGACATTCTCCCAGGATTCAATGGTCGGACATTCTCCCAGGATTCAATGGTCCTACATTCTCCCAGGATTCAATGATCCGACATTCTCCCAGGATTCAATGGTCCGACATTCTCCCAGGGATTCAATGGTCGGATATTCGCCCAGGATTCAATGGTCGGACATTCTCCCAGGATTCAATGGTCCGACATTCTCCCGGGATTCAATAGTCCGACATTCTCCCAGGATTCAATGGTCGGACATTCTCCCAGGGATTCAATGGTTGGACATTCTCCCAGGGATTCAATGGTCGGACATTCTCCCAGGGATTCAATGGTCGGACATTCTCCCAGGATTCAATGGTCGGATATTTTCCCGGGGAAGTCATTCTGGGATTGTCACAGAATTGTCCTGGCTCCTTGACAAGTTATTTCTGACCCCTCTAGGTCCCCGAGGTCAGGCTGTGACCTTGAACACGTGGTCCCCGGGGACAACACAACACTTGAGTCGAGTGCCAGGACAGACTAACCAACAGCACACGACTTACAAACTGATAGCTCGGCCCAGCTCGTGACTACTGATCTAGAGTGCAGCTATATTCCCCGGCAAGGTTCAGTTGGGAGATTAACGGTGTGAGGTCGGGTTGTTGTGCTGGTTAAGATAAGACCTTACACTCTGGACAGGAATTGTCAACGTCTGAATCTATAGTGTTAATGGTGACAAGGTTAATTCTAGGAAAAGATGGGATTCCATCCATTAGAGTTCCCAGTTTCCGGGTCAGAGGCCGGCAGCTAGCGCTCAACTCATTACGGACACTACAGGTACTAAACAACTAATAAACGAAAGAGATACAGAAATAGCTCGTACGTGTTGGCCGGGTTATTACATGTGACACCAAGTTATGTGTCCGTCGGACGTAGGCGCAGATATAGGTCCGGTGAAAGGAAGTCTGAGAGTGTCCTGACCGCAAACCGGGGTTCGTATCTCGCCGGGGGTAGATGCAAACACAGTCTTCATAGGAAGGACACTCCCCCTTGACCTTGAAGCTCACCACTACTCTTATCAATGTTGATAAACCTGTACAATTCGCTTCTCTGAGCATTGTCAACAAATCAGGGATATACGTATGTATTTAATAATATAAGAATTAGGTGTTCTGTCTTTCGACAGGTCCAAGTTGACTCCTTCTTTATAGCTCGAAACTTCATATTGTTTCCTTGTTTGAGTTCATCCATCACCTTGCCTTATATGACGTCACTCAACAAGACAGTTCTTAATATATGCAGCGTTTTTCAACCGGTGTGCCGTGGCAGTTTGGTGAAAGATACAAACAAAGTAAGAAACCATTTGAGGAATGAGAATAAATATTTTAAAATCCATAATTAACATTTTTTTAACTATCACAATCATTAGAATTTTATGATAAATCGATGACCGTTTGGTCTAAGGCGTCGCTCTCACAACAGCTTTGACAGCTAATGACTTGGATATTGAGGTTGGGTGTACTGAGGGTGGTTTTTCACTTTCCCTCCATGCAAATACGGGTACAATTCCTCTATTAAAACCTTCCTAATCACTAACACATTAGTGTAATTAATACATAGGTGTATAAACCGGAGGGTTGGTAAGACGCGGTGTTATCAAATAAAAAGTGTCACTTAACACCTTCTTGCCCACAGTAACTATCGTTTAAGGGGGTTTGGGGGGGGGGGGGGTTGCCCTCGCACGAGCAAAACAAACTTAATTTGTCGACTAATCTGAAACAAGGAATCAGAGCGTCCTTTTAAACCGCCGTAATCCCATCAGCGAGATTGAACTGCCGAGTAATCCGGTAATTGGCGTCGCGGCGTGGGGAGGCGTCGGGAGGCGTCTTATCGCGTCACGACACCCAGTGGAACACGACTTACAAACTAATCTAGTACTAGAACAGATACGACCGGTATAGGTCACAGATACATTTTCAACCACACCGGGAATCAAACCAGAGACTCCTAGTCCAGTAGACTGAGTCGCAACGGACTGAGCTGAGATCCCTGACAGTCAGGGTTTGAATCCCGGTGTGGTTGTGTGAGGATATTTCCCTCCTGATGAAAGGGCGTGTCTTATGGAGGTTACAACATCCATTGTGTGTGTGGGACACTTCATATATTGGGTACATAGCAGAGATTACACTTGACCAACTTGCTACAAGACCTGCTAATCAAACTATCCTGAGTTTGTTGATTACCTCCCTCCTGTTGTTGTTGGTGACATCTGACTTCCGGTCAGAACAAAGGTGGAATAGAAACAAACACTGTTGTTGTCTCAAGTGGGACAAAGGAAATGTCGGTAGTGCTGTGAGTATGCTTAGGAGTGTACCAAGCTTTACAAGTGCAAGAAAATACAAGCTCTAATTACTACTGTGGGGAGTTATAGCTCTAATCACTACTGTGGGGAGTTATAGCTCTAATTACACTACTGTGGGGAGTTATAGCTCTAATTACATTACTGTGGGGAGTTATAGCTCTAATCACTACTGTGGGGGAGTTATAGCTCTAATTACACTACTGTGGATGAGTTATATCTCTAATTACACTACTGTGGGGAGTTATAGCTCTAATCACTACTGTGGGGGAGTTATAGCTCTAATTACACTACTGTGGTGGAGTTATAGCTATAATCACTACTGCGGGGAGTTATAGCTCTAATTACACCACTGTGGTGGAGTTATAGCTCTAATTACACTACTGTGGGGAGTTATAGCTCTAATCACTACTGTGGGGGAGTTATAGCTCTAATTACACTACCGTGGGGAGTTATAGCTCTAATCACTACTGTGGGGGAGTTATAGCTCTGATTACACTACTGTGGGGGAGTTATAGCTCTAATCACTACTGTGGGGGAGTTATAGCTCTAATTACACTACTGTGGAGAGTTATAGCTCTAATTACACTGTGGAGGAGTTATAGCTCTAATTACACCACTGTGGTGGAGTTATAGCTCTAATTACACTACTGTGGAGGAGTTATAGCTCTAATTACACTACTGTAGATGATTTATAGCTCTAATTACACCGTGGAGGAGTTATAGCTCTAATTACACTGTGGAGGAGTTATAGCTCTAATTACACTACTGTGGAGGAGTTATAGCTCTAATTACACTACTGTGGTGGAGTTAGAGCTATAATCACTACTGCGGGGGAGTTATAGCTCTAATTACACCACTGTGGTGGAGTTATAGCTCTAATTACACTACTGTGGGGAGTTATAGCTCTAATCACTACTGTGGGGGAGTTATAGCTCTAATCACTACTGTGGGGGAGTTATAGCTCTAATCACTACTGTGGGGGAGTTATAGCTCTAATTACATTACTGTGGAGGAGTTATAGCTCTAATTACACTACTGTGGAGGAGTTATAGCTCTAATTACACTACTGTGGAGGAGTTATAGCTCTGATTACACTATTGTGAAGAACATCTAACACACTCTAGATCCAGCACTCGCTAGAAGCTGTCAGTATTGAGACCAGATACATATGTGGTCACGCCGACTAAACAGGAGGCTCACGTTGTCCAGCCGGGTGTACCATGGTTGGTTTCTTAAAACTTAACACGCAAATTCGTGTACAGTTAATCTAACAAAGTTATATAGCTATTTCATATCTTGGTGAATATGAGGACGGGAGTTAAGAGGTTAAGTTGAGAAGTTGTAATGTAGCTTTTTCAGAGCGCACATTAAGCATTTCCTGTTTCGAGCGACGCAAGAAGTGGTTTGTATATCCAAGTTAGTTAAAAGCCGTTCTCTCATATATGTTTAGAAAGTGCACGGAAATTATCGCAATAGAAAAACAATCAGTGCCTAGGTTAACTTTCCTCCTGGTCCGGGATTCTAATTCTGTCAGTTACGTAGTATGTGGGGGAGGCAAGTTTGTTTAGGGGCGGTGCTTCGGAAAACCTCGAGTGGACCCCCAGGACAAGATGCGAGAGTTGTGTATTCTTTCAAACATGTCTCATGTGTTCATACGCCAAGTTATGTGAGCTGCAACTGTCACTTTTGATGGATATTACCAACAATGGTAAAAAGTTATCCATCAATTTTAACCACAAACAAATAAGTGTGTTTGTTGTTTGTGTTTTAAAAACGGTCCTTACAAACAAAACTGGACTAAAGAGACAAAAGCAATGCCAACAATACAACAGTTTAGTTAGAAGTGAGTCTCGAATATAATATTCTAAATTTAATATTTCATTAGACATGTTATTTAGTTAGAGCACTTATTCCGCGTCGGCTACGTACACAAGACTCTTAATAATCGCCCTCTAGTAGGTAACTGTTTATATAATAAGTATTCCATTTCACGGGCCTATTCTAATTAAAATATCAACATATTTATTATCAAAACACCAACGTAATAAAATAATAATAAAAAATAAAATAATCACGGAAAATAAGATGCTGGAATATCATCTCTTATGGGTCAGTTGTAAAACACTTTACTCAAGTATCATCCTATCTACTTGCCTTCAAACACAATTATTATAATAAATCCATATTTTCTCCTCAGGTAACAATTTAGAATCTATTATTATTATTATTTCCCTGAACATACCCACACGTATTGTTTATTATTATAATACTAATTAATTTTTCGCAACTTTTATTCCTATCTCAAAGTACTTTCTTATTAATTATTTGCTACAGTTTTTTCTTCTTTTTTTTATATATAGTTGTTTTTCTTTTTTAATGTTTATCTCACATTAATTGATAAAGTATTTCAAAATTATCTTATCTGTAACAATGTACTGGTACTGCTGTTTATTATGTTTGGTGTATTTTACTTTTTAAGAAAATAAATATATTTCATGATAAAATATTCAAAATGTCTTTTAATCTTTTAAAATTCAAACTTATGTAAAATTTCAATTATTATAAATCCATAGTCCTATAAGTGAGCTCTAGCTCTTTAGATCATGTAATTAATTATATTTAAAAAAAATTAGCAACAACTCGAGAACATCAAAAGGACAGTGGTGTTCTAAATTAGTATGACAAAAATACAGATGAACAAATTAGCATTAATTAAATAGAATGCTACAATAATATACATTTATTTATCAAACTTCATTGTTAAAATTTCAATATAAAACATTCAATTGCCTTCACAAATAAAAAAGTTCTAATTTTGTATAGATAGTCGTAGTAATTATTTCCCTTACCCCCGAATCAATGGGTTCATTTGTTAGGCGAGATGAAACGGATTATTTTGTTTACTCACAACAGTATCACATCACGACGGAAGTTCCCCCAAGTTAGCCGAGGACGGACGCAAAAGAACGAACAATTGAATACACGTCTTATCACACTGGCGCACATCAAAACACTGAAACGAAGACGATTGCTTTTAATGAGATTTAGAATCGATTAAAGGTTTCTTTCTCTTCATCAACTGCTAGAGCAATGTGCTTCCATCTAGTGGTTAAGATATGAACTACTAAGGAGTCGCATTTTACTATATACTTATTACTCCTAGACTATTCATGCTTAGCTATTGCCCCAATGTAGGATTAGAATAATATTTTTCTGTGCTTATGACGTCACGTCAGATTCGTTAGTTGCATTAATTTTGTTACTTGTCAGTGAAAAGAATATACATTTAATAAACTTGCGCTGAGGCTAACCACTATAGCTAAGTATATTTAGTTGTTACTTTTGGCAATCAAAGCTTACACAGCGAACTTTTTTCTCTCTTAACCATTTTTACATTATTAAAACTAGAACTTATAAAAATTGCCGTTTGGATGTTTTTCTTTTGTTGAAGCGGTGTCTGTGTAATTCATTAAAAAAATGTTTTTCAAAAGAGGAGCTTAAAGAATGCTGCGTTCTCTTTCAACAACTAAGATGGCGAACCAGCGAAACAAGGTGGTTCAAACGTGTTCGGTTTTGTTCATGCAGGGTTTTAAAAAACTTTTATTTTAAAGCTAACATTTTGTATAGCTCTTTCTCTAAGTTATAAAGCACATTATTTATTTGGGTGGCCAGAACAAGATACAATAATTGTGAATATAATACTTTTTAATCTATTATTTAATGTACTATATCATCTCTTGTTGCCACAACGCAAAACAAAAGTGATAATAGTTTTATCTTTCAATGAGTTGTGAAAACGCCAATTACACAGTAATCATTGGAAAGTATTATTAGAATTTTTGATAACACTTTTTATTGATAATATAATATTAATAAGTAAATTATAATTATTTCCAAATATGCTGGCATTAGTCACTTTCAGCCAGTGTTTGCAATACAAAAACCTTCTGCTGTCAATTAAGACCGTTCCTAACGTGGATAAAGTGTGTTTTACATGAATTTGGCTACTCTTTAGTTCCAGTGATCAGACATTGAAGCCAAAAAGCGCTAGTATCATAGCATCTTAACACGCAAGGCCGTAATCGGGGTGGGGGTCCAAAACCCCCCATGAAATTTTATGAACAAAAAATATATATGGCTTTATTTATGATTTAAAAAATTATCAAAATTAAGGTACCAGTACAAATTTGGGAGCTATGTTTCCATAAAAATTACTTCAGATAGCTTCGGGAGATGTTTAATGTGACAATAAGACGGTGGTTAACATGGCGCGCCGTTGGAGTGATGGGACTGTCATGAAGTTTGTCAATTTGTATGGTAGCGAGTCTGTTTTGTGGGATAGTGCTATCGTTGGTTACAGAAAGAAGACGCTGTTGATAGAATAGTTGCTGAAATGGGATTACATAATTTTGGAGTTAAAGAGTGCAAATTGAAAATAAAAAATACTCGCTCACAGTACTGGCATAAAGTGGGGAAAATCCGTTCAAGTACACCGTCAGGGTACACTGTGCAGTGGAGATTCCCTTTTCAAACCAAGTGTGATGTGGTTTACTACAGTTGACGGGTTCTTGCCATTCAAAGCACATTTGGCCTTCTCTACGGTCAAGAGGCTCGTCGCACCACATCTTCTAATGTTCAGCAGATGTCAGAACAGACGTCGAGCCGACCACACCAACAGTGACAGTACTATAAACACTATAATTTCCTATGCGTTTCCTTGTAATTTAAAATATTCTAATAAACAAAAAATAGTCATAGCTGGTACATTTGATGTTTTTATAAGGTTTACTGTATCTGACATTCGTTATATACATATTTTTGATCGGTATTTAAATAATCTTAATATATATCATGTATGTGTAATAGTAGTTATACACTGGCTAGAGCAAACTACAGAATATACAATTTATTTATTTAAATAGGTATGGTGTAAATACCTTAGTGAAGTCCTGGATACCTTCATAGATTGCCTTGCATTCTTGTGGAACGAAACGTGAGATTGCGCATCCCTGAACACAAGACAGGTGGGATAAGCTACCGAAGGAATCTCCCGTGCACAGATACCTTAAAGTAACTTCCAGTTTTAAGGCTTCTCGCATTGTGTTATTTCTTAGTATTTGTGATTCAATCTTTAGCAACAGCTATTGAAACTCATCACCTGTGAGCCAAATATTGTGATAAGACACTGGATCTTCTTCGTTTAGTTCCTTACTTAAACTGTATGATGCTCCCAATGTAGACCTTCTTTGGATCCACTTTCTCACCCAAACTCTTTTATTCCTTTTGTGTTTCTTGAGGTCTTCGCATATGTCTATAGCAACCATTTCAACCACAACACAGATAGTTTTCCTAACCGTATTCATTTTGTCCTGTTTAATCAGAAGCACTAATCACTAATGACCAACCAAGATAACTAGTCCCTTGCTATTTTACCATTCCGTGTAAACACTTCTGGTTTGCAAGTCAGCCTGCGTGATAACTAGAATGTGCGTAGGCTAGAAGCGCGCTAGACATCGAGCACGAAAAATAATCCGTGTAAAGGCCCATTTAAACTTGGAACACAAACCATCACAATCCATTTTATATTGCGGAATATTAATAAATAAACTCTTATATCAAATTCAATCAAATGTAACTAAATCCATTATTTTATAAAATAAATAAATATTAGCACCGCGTCTTACTACCCGTTCGGGTTGTACGCACTTACGCTAATGTGTAATGGTAGGGTGATTGTGAGATGAAATGAAGGACCTACAGTTTAACGTGGAATCCGAACTACGGTGGAGGCCTGGCATTCCTCACATTCACAAGATGTCTTGTCAGAGGTGAAGGAAGGGTTTGGTAATCAGGTAAATCTGTGCCGGGACCGAGGATTGAACCCCGGACCCCAGCACAGAAGTCCGACACCTTACCTCTAGACCACCAGGTCACCCCTTACACAAATAACACAGTTAGGTATTCAAATGGGGAAGGTTGCCAGCAAGAGGCGCAGATTCTCCGAGGTTGCGGCGACAGACTCCAGCGATGAGGAAGCAAACAACGAGATGACGTCTGCCACTTCGGAGCTGCATAGGTTAGTCGGAGGGGTTATGGCAATAAGCAAGGTTTAACTCCATGGCTAGAGCTCGCAAGTGGGCCATACCGACTGAGCAGCTGTCGCAGATGGACTGTCATGTGATCACCACAACAAATCTTATGCCCATAAATCTCAGATTTCTAAACCATAACTGCTACTTCTTTATGCAACTATCCCTTCATTTGTCCTCGTGAGGCTGAGTTAATCTCGACTGCTTCACAGGAAAGTTCCAGAAGTGCCGGGGATTGAACTCTGGACCTGTGTATAGACGATATAACAATTAGTTGAATATCTTCAAACTTTGATTGGGCTTTAAGAATACTCCCGAGTTTGATTCGAGCTCTCTTCATATTGAAAAAAGAGGGCTTTGCTCACCACCGATTAAAAATAATGTAAAATAACTTTGTTGTATATTTTCTTTAGGCTATTAAATAATAAAATTAATTGGTGCCTAATGGCTTGGAAATGGCTAGAATATGATTATTTTCTGTGCTTTATTTATTTTTTATTAATTGTTTCTTTATTAAATTTGTTCCACGGGAGTTCCCCACCATTTTTGAGGTTTGAAAGGGTTGGGGGGAGGGGGGGTAAGGAAGTAAGGTCGTTGTTCTTTAGTGGGGGATGGTCCATTTGCCATAGAGACAATCAATAACTCTATTGATAGTTTTATTGTGGTGGCTGGGCGTCACACCCATTAAAGTAAATGGTGCAACCCTGATTTCCATCTTCCTTCCTTCTCTAGCCTGGCATCACACAAGGTAGGCTTCCATCGTCGGCAAACCTAGAACAGCCCACTAATATTGTTTTTCACACTATTTTTGATTGACTGGATCACATACTGATAGAGATTCACACGTCGGTCTCCCAGCTCAGAGTCGACACTCCTCAGTCTCTTAGCTCAGAGTCGACACTCCTCAGTCTCCCAGCTCAGAGTCGACACTCCTCAGTCTCCCAGCTCAGAGTCGACACTCCTCAGTCTCCCAGCTCAGAGTCGACACTCCTCAGTCTCCCAGCTCAGAGTCGACACTCCTCAGTCTCCCAGCTCAGAGTCGACACTCCTCGGAGCAATATTGTGTTCTTTGTCATGTCGAAGTGCGTCTCACTGTTTGGTTTTCTCTGATCCCTGTCAGGTACAACCCTCACAAGCTGTCCGACCAGGAGCTCTGGCACGTGACTTCGCGCATTGTGCGCAAGGACTGGCGGAACCTGGGGCGAACGCTCGGGATCGATGAGCATCATCTCGCCAACCTGGAGCACGCTCATTCCACCACGGGCTTCCGGGAGTGCGCGTACCAGATGCTCTTGGAATGGAAGGGACGAAAGCCCAAACTGTGTACGGTTGGAGAACTGTCCAGGGCGCTCGGCGTTGAGGGCATGCAGGACGTGGCTAAGCACTTGTTGAAGGTGGTCGAGTCGCCGGACAGTTAGTGCCGAGTTTGACTCAACCGACTAATATTAGTTCAATAAAATTAACCTTTTACAGATACTAGAATCAATTCACTATCAAAATATAACCTACCATTTTCAAATTGACATCTAATTTAAAAAAATCAATTAATATTTTTAAATTCAGACTCGACTTGAAGTTTACACCCTTTTTATACCAAAAACTCTTCATTTTGGATTCAATTCAAAAAAACTTAGTTTTATCTATTTTGGCCCAACAAGGTCTTGTTACTAAAACCGTATAAATACTGGTGTGTTTTCTTCCGTCTCACTTGCATACGTTACTGGTACTCTTAACCTAAGGTTCAATATAATAGTTGACACTTCCTGCTGTGACTCGACATATTATGGAATTTTTTCTCTTGACGGTTTGATGTCTCAATTGACATGTTGTGTGAACGAGCTCAAGTTAGACATTTTATTTAGATTTTATTCTTAAATTTTAACCTTGATTTTTCTATTCTCTGCCACAATTCCCAAACATTTTACAGTTTAAATATTATTTCACACATTCTACTTCGAATTAAAAATATGTTATTTATTTATTCATACAACCATACTGTAATGTGAATGGAAAAGTGTAAATAAAAGAGTTAAAAATAAAAACACCTAAATGGAACATCCACGTTTGATTTTCTCAAGATCGCGGAGGCCATGGTGGAGTAAATTTATAATCTACTGACACTAAAGTGAAATGCCAAAAGAACTTATAATGAACAGCTGAGAATTAAGATATCAAAAAACGTTATATTAAGATCAATACTTGATCCTTTCGATACCTACGGATATAAGTTAGTGAGTTTGACGTCTACTCTAGATGTATCAATACATTCAGCTCAGTTGTGTACTGCTACCACGCTCACCAGCTGTTTGTCCTTGTATAGATAAATATTGTGACAGTTCCAAAAGGTATTCTTGTTGGAAAGACAGGGAAATTATTTGCCGAGATATTGCAAGAAAGTGTGTTTAAGTGAAGTGAAAAACAGATTTTGTAATATAATTTTAGTGAAAAAGAAAACAAACATTTTTTAAGATGAGTTAAAAAAAAGTGTCTGATGGTTTTTGTTTGACATATTTTAACATAAGTTTTATTTGTAGATTAATTAAATTATAAGTTAGAAGCCCTCAACTGATGAGAGCGTTAGGTTTCTTCTCCTTGAGACTGCTTTTAATCTTGTTTTCAAAGCAGGGTAGGTTCCAAACTCATATAACCCTCATTACATTGCACGCTGGGGTACTCTTTTTCCTCGAGCCCAACAATGCCTCGTTGGGTCCGTATTAAATATATTCATGTTTTATAAAAGTATGTCGAGGGCACAGCGAAGAAATGATTAATATTAACTCAATCCTTGGAACAGTTTCCAGTCGGTGGCTGAGTAGGCTCAGTAAAACGGCACCTTCTTTTGTCTTTCTACCATTCTTCATGTGACGTCACACAAACCGTCAAGGTGGTTGTTTTCATGAGCTGTTGTACAAAATAAAAACATTTTAGGGGTTTTCTTATGTTGATGGCCGGTTACAACAAGATATCTGTGTGACTGATACGTTTTAGTTTATTATTTCATGGACTATAATATATCTAGTTGCCACAACCGTGAAACAAAAAACATTATTTGGTTTTTTCAATGATAACTCCAACTATACAGCAATCCTTAGGGAAGTGTTATAGACTCTTTTGATAACACTTTTTTTATTGATAATATGGTATTGGTAATAAAATTATTATTTCCTAACAGGCATTGTGACTTTATACAAATGTTTTCAATAAAGAACTGGCTGCTAACTGTATGATAGCTAACAATGTACTTACATGACCTTGGTCAACGTTGCAATCATACCAACTACATAGCATCGCTGCTGCTCTAAGTTTTATAGTAAGTTATTAACCATAGTAAATATAAATTGATATGTATTTATTATTAATACATATTGAATGTTGTTAAAAAAATTATTTTAGTAAATTACTATTTTGGGACAAATAATTTAAATATGTATTATAAATTACCTCAAAAAATGAAAAGAGATTTTACTTAAGAGATATTTAGAGATAGACCTATTTTATTAAAAAAACTAGCTATTTTTCTAAACTATCTTTTTTTTCAATACTTTTAATTACTCGACTTTTATACCTCAAATGTTCTATATTGGAATTTTATAATACAAATATTGTTTTTAAAATATATTATAATAACTTTAAATGATGTTGTAACAAATTATTAAGATGTTTATATTAAGCTAGTCTGTACTGTGTGGTTTTTATTACGTTAGTAAATTATAGTATGGGTTGTTCACTTGTTTTATTTGATGACCTTGGTACCAGAACCTCTAGACCTGTTCGTATTTCACTCCTAGAATTGAGGCGTATTGACGGTGCCTAGTTGTAATAAACCTCAATGAACACTTAAAAAAGGTAACAAATCAAGACATATAAAGCTAAAAAACCACAAAAATGCCAAGACCTCATAGTGTTAGAGATGGGCGAAACAATGATTTTACGATATCAGTGAATACAGTGACTGTGATTTTAAAATATTGGTGATTTTTCACTGTGACCTGTGTTCACAGTTTCTTGATGGACCGATATTTTTTCACTTTCCAACCACGGTCAAGGCTAGTTAGTATTTAGCTGCTGTCCGAGTATCTAGTATCTAGTATGAGTATTGAGTATTGGATATTTAGTATTTACTCGAACAGTCACATGAGTATCGGTTGGGAGGAAACTAATTACTCGGGTGTTTGGCGGCTTGCAATGGAATTCGCTACTTAAAGGCCTAACATAAACTCTTCCTGTCGGCACTGACATTGACAATAGACATACAACTACCTAATCTTCAGGTTTCCTCTGGGTTTCATGTTGCCTGACTAATGTACAGTCAATACAAAAGTATGCATTTTAAGATGTTTCATACAGTTGATAAAAAGAGAAAGAAAAACATGTTATTTATTATTTTATAGTGAAATGTTATGTAATTTGGTAAAATTAGTTGTCCAACAAACATTATGTTAAACTTGAATACAAATATTAAAACTTATTTGACGAACAATGTTAAACTCTTGTAATTATTTTACCCACATCTAATAGTAAATGAACTATACATATAGTAGAAGCAAATAAACTTTAGATTAGACTATAGGATGGTTAGGATCATTTTGTTACTTATTTTAATTTTTGGGATAGGATCACCGAAAAAAAGAAATTATTTTTTTCGTAGCTTACTTTAAAAAAAATCTGAAATGTGATTTGCTTAGTAAGCAAAGCAAGGTTTTCGATTTGGCTCTTAACAACAAATATTTTGTATTGAAAATGTATGTGAATGAAACATTTAAACCATTAAAGGCATTTTTATGTAGCAATCTGATACCATTATTGAAAAATGAGCTCTACGAGATCAAGTGTTTTAAATAGAAATAACATGTAAAACATGCCAGTCAATAAGGTTGATTCTCAATTAGCTGGTAGAAAATAAAAGAATAACAAGGGCGCGTAGCGAGTATTTACTCGAGTGTCTTGAGGAAGCAACACTAGCTCCGTAGCTCGAGTAACTGTTGCCATCTGATGCGAGTATGGAGTATCTCCGGGAACTGATATCTCAATCACCGATACTTTTAAGATCGAGTCACTGGGAGTAGCAGTGATCATATGGTATAGGTGAAAAAATCACAGTCAGTGATTTATCGCTCATCTCTAATCATAAATATCAGTCAATTAAAAACAAATCCAAAACTGAAATATTAAAAATAAAAATATGTTTATAACAAGGATCAAGATAAATTAGAACATATCTTGCTTGGTTTGTTTCACTGACACTCTTTCCATGAGCCATTAGTGTTAGTTAAACCACATGGAGACACAAAGTGTATTTGAAATAGCGACGTATAAGTGCAAAAATTTGGTTGAGTAGTTTTACTGTACATCAACAGAGGGCAGTCAAAACTAATTGAACACAATTTTATTGCTCACTGATGAATGTATTTTTTAAATCTATAAATCACATACAATTTCAAGCTTTGATTCCGTATAATTCTTGTTAAAAGAAAAAAAAATGACAGATTGATAGTAAAACTATTTCATGAAGTGGATCACGGTAGATTAGAACACAGATTATTTGGTTGGTTTCACTGACACTCTTGCCATGAGATATTTGGTTTGTTAATTGTGATGTCTTAAAATATATTTGAGCTAGCTACATAAATGGAACAAGATTTCAAGTAGCTATTTGGTTTTAATTTCGTAAAAATGAAAACTATGGCGATAATAATTTATTAAAATATATCATGAATATCCGTCAATTATAAAGAAATGCATAACTGGATCATTTAAAATATAAATGTATATCAAATATGGATTTAAGTAGATTAGAACACGGATTATTCTGCACATATCCCTGACACTCTTGCTCTGAGCCATCTGAGTTCTTTATATGTATCGTGTCATTAATTATATTTGAACCAAAGCCAATCATGTGTAAGCATTTGATTGAGTAGTTTGACTGTACATCATCAGAGGGCAGTAAAAAAAATTGAACAAAATTGTTTTAAACACTGATGAATATATATTTAAAATCTATAAGTAAAATAGGATTTAAAGCTCTGTTTCGTTTAGTTTTGTAAAAATGAAAACGGTGATTATTTTTTATCCGATGGTAAATTATTCAAATGGATCATAAATATCCGTCAATTGAAAAGAAATTCAAAATGAGTAATTTAAAATGAAAATCTATTTAAAATTAGGAGTGAAGGAGATTAGAACACGGATATTTCTATTCGTTTCTTTAGCACTCTTGCTCCGAGCCATTTGAGATGGTTAAAATTCTTAGTGTCATAAATTATATTTGAATGATTCTTAAATACTGAACTTGTAAAATTGCAGTCGATCGTATTTGTCTGACTTTGGAAACATGACGATTCATGGGGTGTTGAACTTGCATAATTTTTATTTCCAGACTAGCAGACCAATGTTGAGCTACTCCAGTCTAAAAACTCTGTAAATAGTTTTCTGCTTCTCTAGCGCTCTGAGTGTCAGTATGCATAATGACAAGTACTCCTCTTGACCGGTCTCTATGACTGTCAAATATTTATCTTCATTACTTACACATTCGAAACTAGATATCAATGGTTCTAAACACATTTCTCGAATAAATATTGGAGATATGTAGTTAAAATATAACTGATAAAATTTGTAATGCAATTACTTAAATAAATTATTAATTAATCACCCCTTGGATTAACTCATTAGATATTGGTCATGGTATGGTCAAGTACAGGTTTTATTTTTAGTACTATTTAAAATAATGTGTAATTTGCGAACGAATAATTTTAAAGATACGCCCATCATTGTGTGCATGGTCTATAGCGCTATTTTAGCATTAGACTAGACTACGGATGATCATTAAACTACAAAATATACGGTACAGTTTAAGAATTCCTTCAACTATAGCAAGTAGTCTTTTATTCACAACTCGAGAATTTATAGATTTACAAGCCTTCACAATGGTTCGGATCCCAGGATAATCTGCAGGTCCACCATTTCATCTCCTAATCACACTATCACTATACAAAGCTTAAGTTTGTTCAAATCGAGCAGATAATAAGACGGAGTGATGATGATAATAATAATATTAATTATAATAATTATATTATAATTTACATAATTTGAAATCGGTGGTATACAATGCAGGATGGAGTCCGCAAAACTTTGTAATACAAGATGTATTTCACAAACAATTGACCTAAAACACCAAGATTGTGAATTATTGAACAATATATATACATTTCTTATACCTATATATATATTACACCTTTAATTTGGTTATCTGAATCTCTTTGAACTATACCTAAAATTTGAATGACCTACCCAACTAAGCTAAAAATTTTAATTTGTGAGTGTATTTGATAAAAAATTTATTATTAAATTATAAGTTTGGATTTAAAAAATAAATTTTAAGATTAATACACAACAGAGATTTATGTATTTATTTATTTATATATTATGTATACAAGATATAATAATAACTAATCAGATAGTACTTTAAATGAACTTAATGATGCATCATATATACTATTTAGATTATATCTTTATAATTATAGCAAAAAAGTGCCTTTTCAAGAATTTAAACATTGAATTATAATAATTAAACTTTACTACTTTCATCATACACAATGAGAAATGTAACTTATATTTCAGACATATTATGAACAAAATATGTTTGTAATACCTCTTTCTGTGTCCTAGTTTGCTAATACTTCTTGAAAGATTCATCCCATTTTCTAATCTATGGCTTAATTTGTCTCGCAGAGACCTCTGCTGGATAAACTATGTAATAGTAAACATAGTCTATAAATTATATCACAGATGGCACCGCCAGTTATTTTAAGAATATTGCTCATAAAACGGACGAATTTATTGAGAAGCATTAGGAGAATATATTATACAAAGAGGTATTAAAACAAGTAAATGTCACAAAAATGATCACTATAAAAATCTCAAAATCAAAAGAAATATTTTGAGACGCATTTATAAAATAAAACACAACCTGATTTATTGAAAAAGAGAAAATATTAACGAACCTATATTTGTTTTAACTAAGCTGTTCACAGATTTAAATAGGTTTCATAAAATATTTTATAAAATTAGGATATTATAGATTTCCGTGAAAACGGAGAAAATGTAAAAATCATCATTAAAATATTTCTTTAATGTGTCTTACTAGATGAAAATTGATTTAGATATCTATGGTTCTAAACACATTTCTCGAATAAATATTGGAGATATGTAGTTAAAATATAACTGATAACATTTGTAATGCAATTACTTAAATAAATTATTAACTAATCACCCCTTGGATTAATTAAATAGATATTGGTCATGGTATGGTCAAGTACAGGTTTTATTTTTAGTACTATTTAAAATAATGTGTAATTTGCGAACGAATAATTTTAAAGATACGCCCATCATTGTGTGCATGGTCTATAGCGCTATTTTAGCATTAGACTAGACTACGGATGATCATTAAACTACAAAATATACGGCACAGTTTAAGAATTCCTTCAACTCTAGCAAGTAGTCTTTTATTCACAACTCGAGAATTTATGGATTTACAAGCCTTCACAATGGTTCGGATCCCAGGATAATCTGTAGGTCCACCATTTCATCATTATACTATATACTTAATTTGTCTCACAGAGACCTCTGCTGGATAAACTATGTAATAGTAAACATAGTCTATAAATTATATCACAGATGGCACCGCCAGTTATTTTAAGAATATTGCTCATAAAACGGACGAATTTATTGAGAAGCATTAGGAGAATATACTATACAAAGAGGTATCAAAACAAGTAAATGTCACAAAAATGATCACTATAAAAATCTCAAAATCAAAAGAAATATTTTGAGACGCATTTATAAAATAAAACACAACCTGATTTATTGAAAAAGAGAAAATATTAACGAACCTATATTTGTTCTAACTAAGCTGTTCACAGATTTAAATAGGTTTCATAAAATATTTTATAAAATTAGGATATTATAGATTTCAGTGAAAACGGAAAAAATGTAAAAATCAATATTAAAATATTTTTTTAATGTGTCTTACTAGATGAAAATATTACTACCCGCTCGACTATTAAATATCGTAATTTTGAATATAGTTTGAATAATAAATTATTGATATGTATAATTTCATACCATTACAGTTACCCCCCTAATTGCTGGAAAGATTGAACGTGTATGATATCTAACAGCAATTACATAATGTACAAGTTTCTTATAAATACTAAAAATTGGATATACAGAACAAAATTATTTTTAAGTACAATTGTTGAGTTAAGGTTTGTCCTCAACCATACTTTCTCTCTTGAAATTCCTTGTTACATACAACAAATAGAAAAGATTTTTTTTAACAGTGTCACACTAAAAAATTTGTTTTCTTTATTAGGTTTTTTTTATCCAATAGCATTATTCAGAAAATCTTAGTTCTAGAATATTTAACCAAAATTACATTTTATTAACTTAATACAATATATTTGACATATTTAATATAATATGTTATACAATGTAGATAACACTTAATTTAATTGTTTTAATACACAATGTTTTAAATTATCTATCTCAATATTCATTGATCGAACCTCCTTAATCCCGTGGCTATTATCCATTGTTCTTTAACAATATTTTAATCAAATCAATTTGATTTTAATTAAATTAACTTTATTTTTTTATAGGACTTTAATTAAATCAGCCTTTGCTCCAGCTATTTTTTATTTTATAGGCCCAAGACAAAATACTTGACATTCTCCTTTAGTTCACCGTTGAATACTTTTATCTAGTTTTGTTATTAATTATATTGTTTTAATTTGTTTACGAAACACACCAGAAAATCTCATCAGACAACTTTAATTCCTTCCCTGATATAGGTTTAAACAAAATTAATTATGTCGACTATTATCTTACCTTTCTCCAATGACGTAGACTCACATAAATAGATATTATGGGGCAATTCCTCCCATATATATATATATTTTTAACGACTTAACTCACCTTAATGTATAACGGATCAACGATGGAGCTCACCTTATTTGGTGCAATTAGGATCAACGACGAGTTCTTCATCTTCAACGAAGACTAGATATTAAACCTACGACTATAATTCATATCATTGCATAACTACCTATCCATACCAAGCGAATTTAAAACATACCCTCCTTTTCTTTAGACATCTTGCATTTATGATGGTACTTTACCATGAACGATCATTACTGGGTGTCGTAAACAAATATATTTAATTCATATCAATCATTTAGATCGGTCAAATTTTTTTTTATCTCTCTATCAAAGATTCTTAATACTCGTTCATTTCTTTGGCCTATAAAATTTCTTACAAACTTCAACATTTTTATTGTTTTGAAATAGGTTCATACCTTGACCCTTGTTTGATACTGCATTTAAATTCTATCTTTAAAATTTCCCGACTGTTACTGATGAATGGATGTTTTGAATATTATTACTTTCAAGGAATTACATACACTACTTTTCTATGATAAACCCTTGATAAATTATTATTATTTATCTAAACACAGCTTGTCTAGTAAAGATGACACACTTAATATAGTAACATTGAAATGCTTCCTTGTTAATACATTATTAATACAACACAAATAATTTCATTTTAATCATTCTTGCTTAACACATTGGTAGTACAACACATAATTCAATATTAATCATTTTTGCTTAATATAATATACAGAATACATAGAATTTAATATTCATAGAACCTTGAACTAATTTATTTATTATCCTTATCTCATTAAAATTATACTTAAAGTTTTACAAAATTTATGATATAATTTAAGACATGTACATAGAAAACACTATTTTCTATTACAATATAGTCAGAGAAAGAGATATGTGAGAGAGGGAAGAAAAAAAAGTCTATTTTTGTTACTTTCATGTAGAAGAAAGCTACCTGCCTTACTGCCCATTATAGTTGTTTACTTTTTAAACATTTCTTTGTCAAAGAAATCCTTTTCTCTGAGAATTGAATATGATGGACAAGGGTTATTCTCCATCTTTTTTTTTTTTTTTTGTAACAATATATTTTCTTAGAAAATATTCGTCGTATTTTTTTAGTAACTATTGACTAACGTTGATATACATTAAACGCTACAAACCTGCGTAAGATTTCTAGTAACTACAAACCTAAGTCGCATTTAGTTACAAGGTAAATGTATTTCTTCTTTGTGTACAGACCTAGGGTTCAATTCTGAACACCTATTACATATTAAAATTATATGATCTGAAACTCTCTTTATTTTGACATAACAATGAAATTTGCCAGGCGATTGTGGAATCATTGGACAACATTAATATAAATATATTAATATTGATTTGCTCGTCTAGCGTCTAAACATAGCCTAACCCCCCATCTTTTTTTTACAAATATTTTTGACAGTTTTCTAAAGTATCAGCCCTTTCTCTAACTTGAGTGGATGTCATTGTCGGGCAACTCAATGACTTGTCTGACCATTTTTTTGAAAGTTTTGTCCCGGTTCTTCATGAACAATGACATGGGTTTTTAGTGGGTGTGGTTCTATTTTTTCAAGGTTGGGTCCATCAGCTGATTTCTTTGTTGACTAACGTTACCCTTGTGTTCTTTTCTTTGGATTAAGTTTATTCTATCCCCTGGTGGTCTAGAAAAATCTCCCTTGTAATTAGGATTATAGTGTATTATTAGGATTAAAATTGTTTCCCTGATTATTGGAATTTTCCCAAGTTCGATTTCTCGACTCCTGGTTCGATCTCTGATAGGTCGTGCCTGGTTAGGTCTACTCTCCCTATTTAAATGGTTTCCTCCATTTTGAAATGAGCTATCTTGCATGTGTGGTTTCGACCTTTCTCTCCTAGAGCGCTCATCAAATATTTCTAGAATTTCTCTCATTTCAACGCTAGTTTTTACTCTAGCAGCTATAAGAGCATCTTGTATTTCACGTGGGAAGTGATGCAATAACTGATTTACTAATCTTTCCTCGTCAATAGGGATGTCCAAATTCCCTGCCTGCATGGCATATCTATTGTAATAGTCACACATAAGGCCCCGATGTGGATCATACCGGCCTGTAAAAATATCATTTACTAATTTGTCCTGCTTATACACGAACCAAAATCTTTTACGAAAAGGTATCTTTATTGCTTCATATGATGTATATTCAGCCTCGTGATTATTCAGCCACGCTTCAGCGTCACCTACTAACTTTGAATTAATAAATGCTATTTTTTTGCTTCAGTGAGTTTACTATTTTCAAAAGTCTATCAATCTTTTTCAAAAATTGTACAGCATGCACCCTATCATTATTTCCACTGAAGGTGGGTACAGATTCCATTAGTTGATTCTGTATGCCTGTACTGGGTAATACTAAGGCACCAGTGGTAATTAGCGTCCCTTTTTCTACTACCTCGTCATATTTTGACTTAGCCTGTTCTAATTGTTGTCGCATTTGTTTGACTGTTTGTGAAGTCTTGTCCACAGTCTCAGTCAGTTGTCCTTAAATTTGTCCAATTGGTGGTCAACTATTTCCTTTATGTACACATCTGGTACAGTGTGTCCATCAAAGAGGTCATTTTGGAATTTAAGGTTATCACTATATATTTGTTGCTCTTTTTCAACAGTCGCAAACCGTTCTGTTAAATTTTGTACCCGTTTCTAGAATTTCATTTTTATTTTTTTCGCAACTTTCCTGAGTAGTTTTTACCTTAGAATTTAAAGAGTCCTGTCTAAACTTCAAGTTTTCCTTTGCATTTTGAGTTCTTTTTATCTGCTCATTCGTCTGCTTTTCTGACTTACTACAGTCTTCCCTAAGCGTCTGTAGTTCGTCCCTTACCTGCGTTTGGTCACTTTTAGTCTGTTCTTGTACTTTCTGTAATTTTTTGTCAAAGTCGTTTTGTGCTTCTTGAAATTTATTTTGTAATTCCTGTTGAATTGTTCAATTATGCCCTTAAATTTTTCATCAAACTTAATGTTTAGTTTCTGATTATTTTCATTGCTTTTATCAACCTTTATTTTATTTCTTGTAGCTCCTGGCTAGTTTTTTTGTAGCTCCTGACTATTTTCGTCGAACCTTTCATCTATTTTCTGACTCAACTTTTCACTACTCTCTTTCATTTGCTGCACTAACTGCATTAATACTACATTGAGGTCATTTGCTGAGGTGGTTTGTTGAGCTACTATACCTTCTACCTTTGAAACATTCTCCATCCCCCTTAAGTCTTCTTCTTTATGAGCTATTGGTTCAACTACCTTCTTAATTTGTTGTTCACTTTGTTCTTGATCAGATAGTTCTAAACAAGAATGTTCTTTTACTATTGGTTGGGAATATTGTGCTAGGGGAAGGTTATCTTCACTGCTACTACTGTCCGTTTCTTCCATATTTAATGCAATTTTGTTGTTGTTTGATGACATACGTAAGATTCTCCCTGCGTACTTCACCTGAAATCTAGAAGCTCTGACCTTTAACTACTGATTGGAAGTTCTCCCTTGAAGTCACTGTTTGGAACTTCTTCTTCACGTGCTGCTTTGGAACTAAGTCACCTGTTTTTTTTTTTTTAAATACTTAAGCTGTTTGTGGCACTTTCACTGTTCTTTGAGCACTCACTTTCACTTTCTCAGGTTGTGAACTGAATTTATGTACATATATTTTTTTAACTCAGCTTATCAGGCCCTCCACGTTGGGAAGCCATTATTGTAATAATTAAAACGCTAGCCTGATATGAAATGTCTATACGCCATCATAAGGGTGATATTATTGCAATAATTAATGTATTATTTTATAAATTAAAAGTTCTGGTATTTCTTTTTTATAATCTTTAATTTTAATTTTAAATGAATGAACTATTTACTTTCAGCTAGATATCACACGCATTTTATATTTTGATAAAAGCCCGACTATTGCGTTAAATGAATCTTAGCTATACGTGTTCTTGTCGAGAAGGAAGGATCACCAACAGTGAGGAGATGTGCGCATTTCAAGGGGTATATCAAGCGACATTTCCTTCTCGAAGCTTCCTAGAAGAAAAGGGGTGAGGTCATCCAGGTG
The DNA here is from genome assembly GCA_039000515.1 of Timema cristinae. Lineage (NCBI taxonomy): Eukaryota > Metazoa > Arthropoda > Insecta > Phasmatodea > Timematidae > Timema > Timema cristinae. Next base: position 61,160,760 of record JBCFYV010000100.1, read on the forward strand.
CGTCTCTTCCACGGAAAGTGCGTTGTCTTTTTAAATAGAGACGTAGAAGGATTTCACCACACCTTACAACTCGACAGTTCTCCACAAATAAATCTTACTACCCGCTCGACTATTAAATATCGTAATTTTGAATATAGATTATTGATATGTATAATTTCATACCATTACAACCTAACCCAACCCAAGTTTTTAAAAGGTTTAAAATGTTTTTCTAAAATTTCAAAAGGTTTAATTTTGATTCCAATACACGGTCTGACACTTTAGATCAGTCGGTAGCGTGTTTTCATACTTGGATAAAGGTCCTGGTTTCGATTCCCGGCATGGCCTAAGACATTATCATTGTGAACTGTGAACTATGGGTTTCCCTTTCACGGGGTTGAATTAACTGTCGGGGGGCTGGATGTTAAACCTGTTCTAGATTTAAGCTAGTTTATAAATCGGTTTAGAAAGTGTATGTTAAATATTCCCCAAATAAATGAAAAACTGAAATGATTTGAATACATGTCAAATAAAGTAATGAGGAGGTTATAAGGGAGGACTAAACTTATGTGTGCAACTATGATTAAAAAATAATAATTTTTTAATACTTTGAATTAAGTGTAAACCCTTTTAAAGATTTTAACTACAATGAAGTCTATAGTTAAAACTATTTTCAAATTGTACAAATGTGTATTTTAAAATTATGTCTATTCTTATAAGTGTAACTTATAATTTGTATATGCATACCTTCTTCTATCTTGTCATTGTACAAAATTTAAGTAAGGGCCTCTCTTATTTATCTGTCTTAATTTATATTATTAATTTGTTCTTAAGTTTGATATTTCTGTCCACCAAATGGTGCTCTAAGTCAGCATAAACCACATAAACCTGAAAGGGTTTAAAAAAAATTATTGCCTTGGTCAGTGTTTCTCAAACTCGCACTAGCCGAAGGTTGAGATTCACAAACTCGAGGCGTGTTGAGAGCCACGGAATATACAAACACTGTATGTACATCCAGATGGAATTCGAACCCCGTCTTCCTCGACACTAGCTAACTAGATCATAATAATCTGACGTTTAATCCGCGTGCCCGCCGATGTAACTCTTTAATAACTATTTGATATGTAATTAAAATATTACATAACTTATATTTTCCAGATGTTAATATGGGTTAGAGAATCCCTCAATCAGTATTTATTAAAACATGTAAACAAAAATCCCCACAATCCACTATTTAAAAAGTGATAAAAAAATAATGCATTTGAAATGGTTTAAGTGTTTTATATCAATATTATATTCACACTAAAATTTAACTATTATTGTGTGTGTGTGAGAGAGAGTATTGGTTTAACTGCAGGTCAAATACTTATTTAAGAGTTATTCAGACAAGCAAGATATGATCCGCGAGCCGTGAATTTGAGAACCCCTGCCTACGTATACCACGCGTGGCCAATATTGTGAACTCAAAAAGCACCTAGCTTAAGATAGAAAAGTTTTTGTATTAATATAATTGTGATAATTATATTAATAAATAGATCTTTGTATTTAAACTAAATGAAAGTAAAAATTGTCATTTATATAACTATTAAAAGATTTATTTTCCTCAGAGACTAACAAACTAAGAAGATAAACATAGTTTGGTTTGAATGCAATGTTATTGAATGACCTAATTATTGAAAATTGTTGACTTTCCTGGGACTTGATGAGAAATAATGAAAGCACATAATATTTGCTCAATTTATTGACAGCCTGGATCCAAACAGTTTAATCAAAGAGACCAAAGCCCATATCATCATCCTCACTCTCTGTGTCTTCTTTCTTCTCTTCTTTCTTGGCGGGAGTCGCTGCGGCTGGAGCAGCGGCCACAGGGGTAGAGACAACGGCTGCCACAAACTTGGACGGGTCCTGTCAAACAGAATGAGGGACTAGAGAACCTTCAGGCTGATTGGTTGTTTGTCTAAGACGAGGTATTGCTCATACATTCTCAGACAGCCCTTGTTGGGGCCTTGCCACCACAGCGGTGTCGATCCACTCCAGTGGGTTCAGCCGTTGCAGGCTCTGGAGTGTAATGGCCGACACCTCAGACATGGGTTGAATCATCACAGATAAACAATGTTTCATGTGGTGTTGCCTAACTTGGTTCCTGCCCTCTTGTTTGTATATATTTTTAGCCCTTTTGGTAACACAGATAGAGCTGATTAGCTATGCCTTTTATTGTTAAAAATGCTAGAGCCGATATGGTTCGCCTTCCAGATCCGCGCTCTCTCTGGAAACTATTTTTATTTGTTAAAAAATTTGCAACATAAATAATGAAATGGCTGTAACATTTTTAGCACACAAAACCTGAAACAGGGTTGGCCCTCCTCGCATGTGAATCTGGACTAGGTTGTGAGACTATAAAAGGTTGGATTTGGAGAAAATGTATCCGCAGTTGTGGCGAGTAGGAAAATACCTAAGTAAACCAGACCAGGATTTGAACCTTGATCTCCCCCATCATCAGCAGACAAGCGTGAAACATTAGACCAAAGCAGGTTGTTTTTAGATATTTATATTTAGAGTATAACCCAAATGACGCGGCCCTAAAAAAAAAAAAAAAAAAAAAGATTTGTCCCAACTTTATTTTTATATTTTATTTGATGTGATCAAATATGAAACATTTTTTAAATGTCGGCAGTAAATTATTTTGGAATCTTCAACCTTGACATACGGGCGTTGTATACAAACGTCAATTTAAAAATTACACCTTCTGTGTGTAAATTATAATCACTCTCTAAAGTTCAATAAATAAACACTTAACAAAAAAGAGTTTTATCAAAATTTTAGGTTCGCTGATTTGAAAAAAAGTAAGGCCAATACATTTTTTAAATATGTATTTTTACTTTATAAAGAATTATGAGATCAATTCCCTTGTAGATCTTTTAAAAAATCTGTTATTGGTTTGGTCCTACAGAATTATAGTTAAACGGTGATATTCCTCTATCTCCATGCGCAACACCAACAAACATGTGGATTATGTTACTTTAGTGATAAAAAATTATAACCTACCACAATTAAGACCTTGATAATTAGTTTTATGTTGTAAAACTAACACAATTCAGAAGCTCGACATTACTAAAAATATAACTCCATAAGGTGGTCTCAAAAGTAGTTTATCTCGGGCTCACATGATTGTTCTCGACTTAGCAGCCGTGACAACTGATTATCTGGGTTTGACCACAGCAAGGTTGTTTAGAAAATTTAGATCAACGAAGAAACAGCAACTTGGTTCACAACTCACCCTCGGACTATTAATTTATCAAGGATTAAAAAACTCAAATTCACGTTGGATAATTTGCCACTTACATTGATTTGAATTAAAGAGTTCACAATGGATGGTTACCTTGAGGAACTCCTTAACTGTCCTTGCCTCCTTGAAGTCAATGTCTGTAGCTGCAGCCAACGATAGCAAGTTCTTGAAGCCGTTTATGATGCTATGAGGAACAGAGGCTATGGTCGGGTAGCTGATGGAGAGACAGATAGCGGCAAGACGAGCCACTCCCTGCAATAACGAGCTATATTCAGGTACCTTTCCCCAGGTGGAACGCCAGGCCTCACCGTGGGAAGGAGAGGTTTGGCACGAACAAGCTAGCCAATGAGCCTATTAGTATTTAGCGTATCTTTTTGATATAATGAGAAGGGACATACTACACTTCAAGGTTAGTATGTGAGCTAGATAAGACATGCTAGGAGGGATTTCACTAATCAGTTACTTTCATTAAAGGTATTGGAGATGGGTGGAAGGGATGTCCCATGTGGCATAGCTTAGAGTCCAACACATGATAAATGGAAAGTGAAATATTATATTTGCAATGTCTGCTGGCAAAGAGCACAGAACTCCTGGATCCGATCCAAACCAAACACTTCTTTCCTGGTAGACCCGGCCGAGATGATCCGTCAATTAAACTGTCCTTATAAAAGATGAATGAATACCTCGAGGAACTTGCAGCGGAGATCTTCAGGCTTGATATCCAAGATGGCAGGTTCAAAAATAGTTCCAGAGTCATAGACCATCTGAACTATTAGACCATAATTGAAGGGAGATATGTTGAGCATGTTGAGGAGGGTTGCGTCACTGGCCCCTACTTTGTCCCCTTCCTTCAGGATGTGAACATCATTCTAGAACAACAACCTATGTCACAATATGGTACAATGGTAGTTACAATGACCTCAATGGAAATCTTTGTGGGAATAGAGAGCGCCTGGAAGGTATCACTATGGTACTCACTATGATCTCAATGGTGCCCTTGGATATCTTGGTGGGAATAGAAAGTGCCTGGAAAAAGGATGTCTTCTCGGGTCCCAGGCCTGTATTCTGTGCTGGGATCACCACTGGGCATGGTGCAATGGCTCCCGCTCTAGCCGGGGCACGAACCTTGTTCTCAACAAGTTTGTCACGGACTTCGACCAGGTCCCCACGAGTGAACACAAAGCCTACATTGCCACGAATATGTGGCAAAAGCCTATAACAACGATGAATATTGTTTAGATAAGGTGTCAATAGCTCTAAGAGAGCCATGTTCTAACAAGATGGCAATCTTATCTTGGTTTGGGTTGGTCCACGCCAGTCAGGAGGGCATCAAAAGAAACTTGTCGGGGATAGTAACTACAGGTGGGGGTGAGGTTATGTTTGATGTTGTGTTTAGAGATAGTAGACATTACAAATCTCATGGCCCTTGCATGACTCACTAGTTATATTTTAAAATGAACTAGCCACATGTGGTGTTACCCCACCATGGTGGACCCTCTTCCCTCCCAGCTGTCTCCAACACCCCAAGTTGCGTACACTTGTGAGCAACATGTGTAATACGAACTATTTGCCCGCCAAAAATTAAGCTAAAGAGTTGAAATTTAGAATAAACGTTTCTTTCAACTTTGATTATGGGCTCTGTATAAAATATAACAATATGATTCTGTTTTATATTTGTGGAGTGTAGGGGTTCTACTTAAAAAATTATATAAAAAATAAAACAATAGATCACCTTTCAAAATGCAACTAAAAAAGTTTATTCTTTAGTTGGAATAAATATGATTTTGATAGTGAATTAAATGCAACAATAAAATATATTCTAATTATAATTTAAAGGATCATAATATTGTACCTTTTAGTATTCATTTCTACACTCATTTGATAAGCAGTTAAACATGCAAAAATACAGAATTCATTAAACAAAATGGTTGGTCACGCAAATGATTTTAAAAGTTAGACTGTGGTTATCAAGAAGATCTGCAAAAGTTGCGGTTCCAATCCTATGGTACCTCTTGGGCATTTCCCCTCCTCTGCTTCTACACACAAGGGGGTCTACAGCGTGTACATTTAGCAACTGGATGGTGAAGCACGATATTGTTTGTGTACCTCTTTCTTTACACTGAGCTAGAACCCAGATATAACAAGAACGAGGACATTAATATTCTCCTTGATACTGCCGTCTCCAACCAGGGAGGTTTAGACACGGGGATGACAGGAGATATACATACACTATGACAGAAGGTACCTTTCAAGAGCTGGGTTACGTTCCAAGTGACCACGAATTGCCTTGCGCATCATTGTGTTCTTGCCCATGAGCACAACCGCCACCCCCCGCAGACTCATTCGAATCTGCTGCATCTGTTTGGAGCCGACATTGTCTGCGCCGACGATGAAACACTTTGGAAAGTCATCGAGGAGTTGCTGCAAGTTATCACAGTAATGTGAAGTTTGGGTCGCACTTATGTGCAAACTAAGCTGATGTTTTTAGGGGTGGGAAAGGTGCTAACTTGATGAAAGGTACAATTATTTACAAATTTCAATAAATCAGTCTTCATTTTAAGAATCTACCTCACTGCCAGCCTACACTTCACCCCCTTCCCCTGTTAACTTATTTAAACTATATTAGCATAATCAAATTTAAGGGAAAAAAAAGTTTAGTAAATTCATTCTAGATTTTCTTTTAACTCTTGTGGCAATTACAGGTTAGACAGAGTGTAAAATTTTACATTTAATGGTGTTATATCCAGTTATTAATATTTTTATAACTGGCCTCACATAACTTTAACATAAATAAATGGTGTGTGATAATAAAGAGGAAAAAACATACAAAATGTTTGTGAAATAATATAAACACGAGTATTAATACCATTGTCCGTCAAACCGGCAACAAAGTCCTCTACGTCACCAACTGACAGTATAGCTTCTATTCAGTAGCCATACTAGTTTTTAGCATATCAAGGCCACTTTGAACATTCTTTTGCTTTTAATAATTAATGTGAAGTAAACAGCAAAAGCAAACTTCAAAACTATAAAAACAACCAGTTATTCTCATAACCAAAATCACACAATTTTAAATAGACACTTTAACAGTGAATTATCGTATAAAACACAATTAATAAAATCACATGCCTGTGTCTACAAGTTAAAGCAAGCAAAAATATTTTATAGTGGAGTGTTTAAGTGTCTATGCTACCGTTAATAATTTTACTACAAATTTTAATAAAGCATGTGATAAAAAATAGCGGGTGTTTTTCTGTGATCAATATATATTATTCAAAAATGTAAGTCTGTGTATCAAGACTATAAAATATATATTTTAACCCCAAGATTGTGTTGTGTTAACCTCTAGGCTAAACCTCGAGTTTTAGGATTTTTATAGTATTCCAACAAAATATGTCAAGTGTAATAAAAAATACTAGGCTAAGATTACAATTTATAAGTTATTTTAGTTTTATTATAGACTTTGTAATCCAAGCTCTAAAACTAGAGGGATTCAATACATAAATATAAACAAAACCTACAGTTAAAGAAAAATTAAATAAAATAAAGAGGAGCGCGTAGAGTGAATATCCTAAAATTGTGAGTTATAAAGTGCTGGACACCTAACATGTCCCCAGCGCACGCAGCTCACTCTTTTGAGTAGCGGGAAACTACGGTCCACCTTCACAGGTTGCATAACATAATAATATATTTTAAAAAAGGTCGAAGGCTAACAAAAGAGTTTTGGACATTGCACTTTTTTAGACATAGGGATAATATGGCGTAACTATGCTATAGAATAATTTCAAGTCTTAAAATCTTTTAGATTTCATTTATGCGAAACTTTATTAAATAACAAGCATATGATTTGAAGAGCATTCAATAGTTCTTTGTATATATAATAGTCGTGAGTGACCAAGCATTATCAACATAAATAAACACTATCCAATAAAACATTGTTCCATAAACATTTACTCTTCCTTCTAATCATTACGTTATTTATTATGTACCCTACAAATATTACGTAAATATAAATATTAATGCATAAAATTAATAGACTTGAATATGATCATACTTAATACAGTAGATGATCTCTCCTAACTAACACATTTTTGTACCTGTTGCAAAAAGACAACATGTTAATAAAAGTTTTAGTTCCATAAAATATACCTAATGTCACTACCATTTAATATGTACACTAATAACCTACTTGCAGAATTCAAAATAACCTTCGCATATGTCATAAACAAGGATAATAGTACAATTATAAATATCGAGGATATTTCCTAACTTTACTCCTTTTTTAAGTTTTTGTTAATATTTTGATACAAAAGATATTAACAACGCTATCATAAAGGTTACAATCGAGAAACTAGAAAAAAAAAAAATATATATAAAGTTAAGTTGATATATACAATACTCCATTCTACTAATACTGAAAATCTCTGCATCATATTTCTAACACTTTCCCACCTTAATGTTTGCCAAATCCAAAATGCAACACCATTTGCAATTGAGACGAAATAAAGTTAATTTTGAAATGTATGACTTTCAAGCATTATGGATAATATTGAAAAGTTTTTATCTAACAACACTCTCCTTTTTTTAATATTTACTATACTCATCTAACCTAAATACTACTGAGAAACAAATAAAGTTAATTTGTTAAGTATAGAGTTCGCACATAATGCCTAATATCAATAACACAGAAAATTTCTGACTTAACAATACTCTAATTTTAAAGTAAATCAAAGGCGTAGATTTGCGCAAGTAATTTATAATTAAATTTGATAGACAAATACCAAAAAGAATTTTGAATAGTTCCAATAATTTACATTTATGCCGAAAATGAATTTATTCTTACATTATCTTAATATGTCCGTTATGCCGACGCTTAGTCCTACATGGTCGCAGCCAAGTCCAAGAGTGACGTCTTCCTCGACGGATGTTCTTTTATATGGCGCACACTCGTCGAACAGGAAGACACAGGGGAAGGGGGCGCGCCGGCAAGAGAACATTCTATATTATTCTGGCAAAGCCTGGCAGTTACCATCTTCTTCTCGTCTTTTCTTTTCTTTGAAGTTGGGCGAATTGATCATGGTAGTGGTGGTGGTGGTCTCTAGCGGCAAGATGCGGCACTAGGCTCAGTGTTGGCAGATGCTCGCGTGCGGTTTATGTGGTCGGATGTTTGTTGTTCGAGGCGCTTAGCCAGGTCGGTGATATTAGGTGATTTTTATGCTTGACTGGCCCCATTCTGTTTACTTGGAGCAGTAATTGCTACAACTTTGTTATAACTCTTTAAGAGTGAATCTAAAAGATTTTTGTTAATTCCATAATGTGTCCCGCACAGCGAAGTTGGTAACTTGGTTTGTTTATTAATTGTCTTTTACAAAATCATGAATATAACAGTAATTTATCATAGATTTTCATAAAACTTAAGTATCAAGTTTTCTTTATGGTTCTTTAATTTCATTTTACGTTGTCCATGATTATGGTATTTTTATTCCGAAACATGCCAGAAGAATATAAATCAGCATCATTCTAATGGCTGATTATCACAAGGAGTAATGGGATTGAACCCAGATAAGGCTTAGATTTTATAAATAATCTTAAAATAAGAATTATTATATTTTTCATAAACGTTGTAACTAGAACATTTTCATTACTTTATTAAACATTATTGGGAGATGCTAACCCAATAATTCAATTTTATTACCTAATTTATAACCCTGTTGATCTTTAAACTTTGTTTTTTTTCCTTAATTTGTTGTATCCAAGTTTTGTAAATAAATTTTAATATTTTATATGTGTATTTTAGCCTTGTCGTCAACCCATGTTTTAATTCAGTTATGTTATATCACTTTGTTAAAAAATATTACACATATGCCATTTTGCAGCTCATTAAAAGCAAGATAAAATCTTTTGAATATTAAAAGTAACTTAATTCATATACCAATTTTAAAACTATCTAATTCATTCGATTGGAAAGCTATATATTTTGTTATAGCTATTCCTGAGTTTTCTATCTAAGTTCTAAGTTTATTACCACTCCTTACTTACTACTTTAGAATGTTTTCTTATAGATATTATTATTATTAGCACCGCTTCTTACTACACATTCGGGTTATACGCACTTACGCTAATGTGTAATGGTAGGGTGATTGTGAGTTGAAATGGAGGACCTACAGTTTAACGTGGAATCCGAACCACGGTGGCGACCTGGCACTCCACACGTTCACAAATTGTGATTAATACACGTCTTGTCAGAGGTTAAGAAAGGGTTTGTTAATCAGATAAATCTGTGCAGGGACCGAGGATTGAACCCCGGACCCCAGCACATAAGTCTGACACTTTAACCCTAGACCGCCAGGTCACCAACATGTTGTAATACCGTTAAAAAAGGTTTATGACAGTTTTTTTTCTTCTATGTGTAGTAATAGACATAAATTTTTTCACATTTATAGTGTTAATAATATTAATATTAACAAAGAAATTGGATTATTTTTTATTAAAAATTATTTATCCATTACAATAAAAACTAATATGGGATTAGATGTTAATTTTTTTTTAAATTTATATTCTTGAAAAAATTAATAATTAATACTAGGCCATCAACACATCAAGGTTAATAATATATATATAAAAAATAAAAGTCATATAAGTTTCTTGTTGAGACCTAAAATTTGACTGTCAGAAGTGACAGCTGCTAAACACATGTTTTTGCAGATCATATGGTTCGGCGGAGGGATACATAATTTTGTCTAGTAACTTTTCAGAGCTGTCAGTCAGCACCAAAGAAGTGGTGTCGGACCTATAGAAGTAATCCCTAATATATCACTACGCCAACAGCTGACATCTATCACTTTGGATGACTAATGAAAACAGATGGTAATATATTAATGTGATAGTTAACCACAGTAATTTAGGACAATATTATTTATATATTTATTTAAAGTCGGGCACAAAGTTTATTTATAGTTGTATTCCTCTTAAAAAAAATTAACACCACTTTCACAAAAACTTCTAACGAACATAGCCTCAAAATGGCGGCTGACGAATTTAAACCATATGATTGAACATGACGATAAACGAGTTTTTTACAATGATGCAGACACGCAGTATATGAAAATATTTTATCCAATTAAATATTTCAAAATGTGATAAAGTAATCATAAAACTATTTATTGTATGTAAAAAAATAACAATTTTCTCTTTTCCAAGTAAATACGATGCCTGTATTAAAAGATATTGATGTGTGCACTAAATTACACAGAATCAGTAACGTTACAAAACTAAAAAATAAGTACTTTTAATTATGTTCAAAATATTGTTTCGAGTTGGATAAAAGAAATTATTTAAAAAAATGAAATAGTATGAGAAAACTTAAGTTTAAGTTATTTTTAATGTAATATATAACAGGTAATTAAAGATCTTTAAATTTATAACAAAACTGTGATCTTTTACAAGTGTTGGCAACCCAAACCCTAAACATATGATTTTCAAACTGTCATCCAGGTAAAAAGCTATCGTGATTGGAATGTACAGTTGAACTGTTTGTTTTATCTTGTGTTCAAATGCAAGAAGATATATTTTAAAGGGTCGTGCCAACCATAACCTTTCCAACGAACCAGCCATCGAGACTATCACGTGTATGACATTGAAGGAACTAAAGTGATTGACAGTTTAAGGAAAGAATGAGGGGTGGATGTTAATGGCACCACTTGCTTCAACTGAAGTTGACGACTGACCATGTGCATCATAGAAAAGTGTAGCACCTCATGCGGGGTTCATGATATGTCTAAATTCGTCCTTGTTCTGCCACGCGGAGTCTCTGCCTCTAGTGTGTGCGCAGCTTTAGAAGGCACAAATTGGGGGGAAAACAACCTTCCAGCAACAAGTTTTGGGTGGCTGGAAATATAAGGGGAATATGAAGGGAATTTTTAATATTTGGAGTGACAGTATTGGCTGTCTTTAGTTATAGGTGAGAGTGCAACTGCTTGTGGTGAGGTCATAAGGCCTAGCAATCTGCTGGTTCTTATGGACAATTGTGTGAATAGTTAATTTTCAAAATTGACGAATCACTTTGAAAGATATCGGCAATTTTTCTAAAGATGTTTTACATAAATCGCTAAGAAAAATACGTCAAATAAGGCAAAGCGGGGTAAGTGAGAAACTACCTTGAGGAATCGTGATGTAAGGGAAACCCATAATTGTTACAACTCCCTATTCTTTGTAGTACCAGGTGACCTGATGGTCTAGGGGGTAAGTTGTCAGACTTGTGCTGGGGTCCAATCCTCGGTCCCAGCACAGATTTATCTGATTACCAAACCCTTCCTTCCCCTCTGACAAGGCGTGTATTAATCACAACTTGTGAATGTGAGGAATGCCAGGCCTCCACGGTGGTTCGGATTCCACGTTAAACTGTAGGTCTTGAATTGAGATTCAAGTTTGTCCGTGAAATAAAACTCAGATATTTTCAATGTTTGAAATGGGATATTTAAGGAAAAATAAATCAGATATTTTAGGGTTATAAAGGTATTTTCGGTCTCTCACTCACCCCTTTAAATTTGGGTGCTGGGGCGAGTAAACACATTCTCACTTGCACTGTTTAACCAAATCAGGTTTGTATAAAATATGTTTAAAACCTTTATTCTTTTTTTATTATTGTATTAATAGGAAGCTGTTCGCGTTGTGTCACATCAGCCGTTTAATCAAATCAGCAATATGTTGTTTTTTAGTCAACCTCTATGGAGTGGTCTGAACCTTCCCACGTATGTTTCTATTGTAAAATATGCCCTAGACTTAGTTACATCAAATTCTTTACTCACCACTAATTTAGTGAAATAATTAGATTTCCAGGTGGCCTTGTCCTCCCTACCCATCTTGATGTAAGTAAGGAATTAATTAAGGACTGAAACAAAAATTACAACTAAGTTTAAACTACAAACATGGTAATTTAATAAACAAAACAAGAAGAAAGAATTTAGTTATATGTAAACACTAGAATTATAGGAATATATTAAATGTATAAACAAAACAAATTTTCTAGAGATCAGTTGAATATTAAACGATTTTTAAACAAGCTTGCTCACTACATTACCTTGGCTGATTTTCCAGGCGCAAATAGTTACAAAACGGAAGTTAGGAAGTCACAGATAAGCTAATATGAAAGATAAATTCAGTCTGGGTTAAAATGGTGGTAGTAAGTTTAGCGCTTAGGTGCTGCCAGCCTATTTCTTATAGTTGCTTAAAGAGCCTCGGTGGCTCAACAAGTATTTTATATGCATTATATTATAGTTAGTTAATATTATTTAGTACATTTGTTTACATGCATTTTGAGTGTAGCTCCAAGGGTGTTAATGTAGGTTTTCCAAATGGATGGCAGATTGGAGTTGTGGTACACATATTGATCTCTATGATATAACTGGATGGACATCGGCGGCTAAAATTTTCGAGATGTCCTCTGCACACTATTGTGTAAGAGAGAAAGACATTTTCGAATATCTTTTTCTCTTTTACACACATACAAGGTAACGTGGCATTTTTACATTGTTCGCTAATTTTTATGAATATAATCAGATTATAATGATAAGCAAAGCGTTAGTAGTATTATAAATAATCAAGAGAGAAAGTTGAGCAATTAATCAATACAAATATAGTAGGAAATATCAATTGTAAATAACAAAATAATATTGTCACCGTAGGCCTAATGGAAGAAGACAGAAAATTTCCGAAACAAGCAACACACGGAATCAGAAAAGTGTTTTTAAATGATGTCAAATTGTTTGTTCAATATGAAATTTATTTTTAAAATTTTAATATTATATATTAAAATTTATCTTATGGATAATATCATATAAATTATAAGAGTAAAATATTCAAGACTGTGTAAACTCTGAACAAAAGCTCCAGTACTAAATAAAGATTTAGAGGGTTTGGGGGGGGGGGGGGGGGGTCGAGAAAAATGATACATACAGTTTCTACACCAGTGTCACCCCCATCGTATAGACATTCCATTTCGATAGGTAGTAACAAAATAAAACTAGACATTTTGAGACAGGATAGACATATGTAAAATAACTATTAAGTTAGGAGGTGAATGTTTTGTAACAAATAACTGGTCTTCATTATTCATACTATTATAATTTCAAAGACAATTTAGCGTTGTGAACAAACACGTCGCTATAGAATTTAAAGCATACTTTAGTTTTTTGAGCCATGTTTATCTCAGATTGTGTAGCTAGCGCTACAAAACAAAATTAATGTGCATCAACGTTTGAATGAGTTTTAGTTACCAGAGTGTGTGTATATAGATTTCCAGCAGAGTATAATACTCGTCTGTGGACGATAGCCATTTTGTCACGTTTAGAATAACCTAGATATAATGAGTACTCGCAGTATGCCATTGTGGGGGTATGACGTCAGAGTCTACAATGTATTCTTATGGAGAAAATGGAATTTAAAAAATTAATAAAGTCAATTTGTACTATTAAATAAATTATAAATCAACCATTTATGAAAACAGAATAACTTTAACTTCATAAAAAATAAGAGGAAAGTTTTGTAAAATTGTACAACTCTTAGTAATCTCTGATAAAATAATCGTAAGCTTTGGCGGGAATTCAAATTAAAGAAACCTTAAAAACTAACGTTTAGGCAATATAAAGTGTATATTCATATTACCTAAACATTAGCTATTATTAGATATATCATTTATTAATATAATATTAGTTCTTATATTATATATATATAATATATTTAAATATATAACTATATGTTAAATATATATATACCAATATTATATATATAGGATAGATATACCTATATTATGTGTATAACATATATTTACTTATATTATGTATATAATATATATATCATATAATAAATATTTTATGATAAAATTATATATATAATTTTTAATAACATTGATAGCTTTTATTTTTTATTAAAAAATTATTAAAAATAAGCACACTTGAAACATTATGAAAAAATATCTACTTCGGTGGCCGCATGGTCTCAGGCATCTCTCTCGCTATAAACTAGAATATCGATGACAGGAAGATTTGGGTTGAGTTAGAATCCTAGTTGGGTGTACAGAGGGTGGTTTTCCACTCCCTCCAAGCAAATGTGGGTACATTTACTCTAAATTCATTTTTCTTCATCCCTAACTCATTGCCCTAATTAGTACATGTGTGTATAACCTTAACAGGTGGTAAGATGTGGTGCTAAATATATTTTTGCTTATTAATTAAATATAAAGATTTATTATATTATTTTGGTCCACTCATTATTCACAGAGTAGCTTAATTTGTTACGAAATATTTAGAAAATCAGTTAGAATTTGATGAAGCATCAAGGAAAAATAGCTCATAAAAAATTAAAAGATAAATATAAAATAACACATAAATAAATAAAATTAAGTTGCAGACCAATATTATCATAAAGTTAAGCTTTGAAGTAAACAAAGCAAAAGCCAGTACACCTTCAAAATGGCGGCCAACCTTCTTTTTTCTTTCTTGTTTGTTTGGATATTAGCACCACCATAAGACGGAACGGCTAGCGACTACTCTTCTAGGAACGCATCGAGGTTACTCTAGTCACGTTCATAAATCAGCGATTGGTGGCGTTTGCGAGAACTATATTTACTTGACATGAGAATGTACTGTTAGTGTAACCTAGCGACAAGACATTTAACTAAATAATGAGCTATGTGGAAAGCTTCGAAAAAAGGGCTAGAATCTTTTTATTCGCCGTGGGTCTTAAATGGAAATACCTTAAATACATTTTATGTTTTATTATTGTGGAATTTGTCCGGTTCGTTTCATGGACTTTTAATTTCCAATCCGAGATTCTCAATTAACACTATTCAAATTTATTATTTTTGTTCCATTTAGTTTATTTATTATTATTATTATTATTATTATTATTAGCACCGCGTCTTACTACCCGTTCGGGTTATACGCACTTACGCTAATGTGTAATGGTAGGGTGATTGTGAGATGAAATGAAGGACCTACAGTTTAACGTGGAATCCGAACCACGGTGGAGGCCTGGCATTCCCCACATTCACATTTAGTTTATTTAAATTCATGACAGGTTTATCTTACCTCCAAGACAATGTTTTGTCTTTGGAATTTTTGGAACGTTTATGAAGAGGGAAGTACTCATGATCTGTGAAGGCTGATCTACTTTGTCGTAGCCACTTGTCGGGAGTAGGAGTAGTAAAGTGTCGTATTGTAGTCCTTACTACAAATGGGGCTGTCTACAATGAAATTTTGTAGCACATAATTTTGACCAATAGGAATTAAGATAAACATAAGCAGTCGAACAATAGTAAATATACCACACTGTTGCAGTTTAGACAACTATTAAGGTAGAAATGTTTTCAATATAACGATTTTCTTCTTTAGTAAAACAGAGAATAAATACTGACAGACTCAATAAGTGTAGGGCCTATTGTTGAAATCCATTTACACTCCAAAGTGAACAAAAAACGAAGCAAAGAGCATACAACTGACACCAGCATTTACTATTAATTCATAATCAAAGCCATAATATTAATATTTTCAAATAATTAAAATTGTATCTTGATAGACTAACTTTTTAAAGATCAGAATCTACTGTGACTACTTACAATGTCACAATGGGCCTCGTCAATCTCAGTCCGATTACACTGTAGGACTAGCCCAAAGATTAATAAGGCTAATCTTTGGATTAAGG
Organism: Timema cristinae; assembly: GCA_039000515.1. NCBI lineage: Eukaryota > Metazoa > Arthropoda > Insecta > Phasmatodea > Timematidae > Timema > Timema cristinae. The sequence goes on from JBCFYV010000100.1 coordinate 61,176,724, forward strand.
TCTTACAATAAGTTTTCCCCACAACATATATCTTCCAAGTAAAATATTATCTTCATTTTCTGTAACTAGTAATGCACGCAAACACAAAAGTACTTAGTGATGCTTTCTTCAGGGCAAAATAATATTATCGTTGACAGCCAAATACAGTAGAAAGACTAATCAGATTCTTTCCAGCATTGAAGGCTTATTTTTTTCTCAGGCAACTAAATCTGTTCCTACTTTAATTAGATGTTTCTTTGAAAATGAATTCTCTGAACTTTATCTTTTCTCCATTCTAACATGCATATTTTTCACAACAAAATTTCAGCAATTGAAAAAGAAAAGTTTTGTTGTAGAAGTCACAGCATTGAATTCTCTAAAAGACCGGTTGGAAAGTAATGGAAATGAAGTTTGTGAGGAGAATGTTAGCTGCCACGAGGAGAAACAATATTAGGAAGGAAGTTATCCAGGAAAATATTGGGGTGCAGGGAGTACATGAGATAGTAGAGGAAGTAAGACTCAGATGGTATGGACATGTAATGAGGATGTTGGAGTACATGAGATAGTAGAGGAAGTAAGACTGAGATGGTATGGACATGTAATGGGGATGTTGGAGTACATGAGATAGTAGAGGAAGTAAGACTGAGATGGTATGGACATGTAATGGGGATGTTGGAGTACATGAGATAGTAGAGGAAGTAAGACTCAGATGGTATGGACATGTAATGAGGATGTTGGAGTACATGAGATAGTAGAGGAAGTAAGACTGAGATGGTATGGACATGTAATGGGGATGTTGGAGTACATGAGATAGTAGAGGAAGTAAGACTGAGATGGTATGGACATGTAATGGGGATGTTGGAGTACATGAGATAGTAGAGGAAGTAAGACTGAGATGGTATGGACATGTAATGGGGATGTTGGAGTACATGAGATAGTAGAGGAAGTAAGACTGAGATGGTATGGACATGTAATGGGGATGTTGGAGTACATGAGATAGTAGAGGAAGTAAGACTCAGATGGTATGGACATGTAATGAGGATGTTGGAGTACATGAGATAGTAGAGGAAGCAAGACTGAGATGGTATGGACATGTAATGGGGATGTTGGAGTACATGAGATAGTAGAGGAAGTAAGACTGAGATGGTATGGACATGTAATGAGGATGTTGGAGTACATGAGATAGTAGAGGAAGCAAGACTGAGATGGTATGGACATGTAATGGGGATGGAAAATTAGAGGATGCCAAAGAAAATGTTGGAAAAGACCACAAGGAAGACCAAGAAAGAGGTGGGAGTAGATAATAGGAGTTCAAGTGAGAGGAGAAGAATGGTGGAAGGATCGAGGAAGCTGGAGGCATTTTACTAAACTGACCCAACTACAGGCTGCAAACAGTTTGTCATATTTTCTTAGTTTGTGATTTTTTAGCATCACTTTGGGCATATTGTTGAATATGTATATTTTTAAATACTATAAATATTTTACAAATCCATAAATGTTTTTGCTCCACAGCTGTTGGAACGAAAATATAATTATGGCCATGAACTTTGTATTCTATTTGCTTGCCTGGTAAGAATGCAACATGGCTGGAGAGGGGGTAGCTATTACTTCTCAAGCAGATATTTGTAAATCAATTTTTTTTTATTCAGCAGAATAAAAGAGTTTAGTTGTTTCATTGCCAATGTATAGTATAGTTTAGTTTAGATTTGTAAAGCATGTGTGTATAGTGAGCAGTCTGAATATTAAAATTATAACTATAGTAAAATATAAAAGGAAAACCTTTTATCACTTTATGAGGTCCTATAGTAAAATGTAGTTTATTTCTGGAGGACCAGTTTTAGTAGCTGGATTCAAACTATGGGATATTAGACTGTTGCGGAGCCTACCTTTGAGTGATATCTTTGGCTGGATATCCAGGAAAATCCGAGAGCAATGATCTTGATTATTCAAACAAAACAGAGCACCAATATGTGATAGAGATTGGTTTCCAAAGCACACTGTTTTCAGAGCACCGAACACCAGGTGTAACAGCGTTGGCTTTAGGAATGTGGACAAGGATAAGGAATTCCGAGAAATCTGCAGGCCCGTAGAGTAGAGTGGAAATAACCAGCTAACTGTACCTAGCAACGAGGAGTGCTTATAAGTGAAAAGAGCGAATAATTAAATATTCATCAATGTGTTTGATTTAGTCTTGTGCATTTTATTAGGACTCTTTGTTTATTTTAGGTAATTTTTTTGAAAATTTGAAACCAGTTTTTAGAATGTTTAGATGATTTCGTAGATATTTTTTTGGTAATCAAAATCCGGGCCCTGATGATTATGAAAAGAAAATTTGGCCCATACTAGACCATGATATACAAGGTATGATGGACGATGACATTTATAGGTGCCATTGTGATCGAATATGTCCTTAAGAAACAACAACGATTAAGTGTGCAGAGTTAAGTTTAATACACAAAAATCAAATATATTGAAATGGATTGGTTTATTTACCTAGTTCATAGCTTTACTTCTCTCTAAGATTAAAATATAAAAAAAAGAGTGTATTATTTATTTTTGTCTACTGTTTTTCTTTGTTCAATGACCTATCAGGGAAATTGTAAACATTTGTATAATGCATTTATACGTATTTATTGTATCAAGATTAATATAATAAAACAAAGTGGAACATCAATAATCAATGCCTTCCCTTTTGTGTTTCAAGATTGTGTCACTAGAAGCGCACCGTGCCTATACAAGGTATAATACTACAGCATTATTGTTACAAACTGACGATAACAAATTCAAAACATGAAACTTTCAATGATTCAAAATGAAATATAGATCCGGATTTAATGTTTTCAGTTTGTAATGTATCCACCACATAACATAGTTGTGGTGATGTTTGCAATCAGTACTCCAGAGCCCACTCGTTGTCCTGAAGGAAGGCGTCGACCACCTCCTTCATAGCAAAGTTGGGAATAAGCTGGTCTTGAGTCAGCTTCACCCGAGTCACCGGATCAAAGTGACCCACCCTCTGGAACAAGATTACATCCGTTCTTACATAGTATCAATGAACAGATGATGGCAGAGTTTATAATGTATGAGTGTGTCAAGTTAGGATAGTGTAGCATGTGTTTAATGTTGCCGACATTCCCTGCTAGACCAGGCTGTGTTCTCACGTCCACGTGGTATAGCCAATAAATGTCTGTGATCAAGGTGTTTAGGAGAGGTGTGTGAATAAGATAATCAAATAATTTTGAATTGATTAATTTCAAATCAAATACCGAAAAGTACAAATTGAATAATAGATTTTCCTTATATGTTTTATAAAAATAATTTAAATCAGTAAATTCATATTGAAAATATGATTTTATATTTAAGTATGCAAAATGCAAAAAATTATTTCAAAAATTTATTATTTGAGCTGGTATTAGTAAAAATAGACAGAATTAAAAAAAAATCAGGTGATTGAGATGAGCTTTTGATCCAGTTTTTTTAAACAACGGGTTTCACCTAAATCAATTTTTTTAAATTTAATAATAAATTTTTGAAGTAAATTTAAATATTGCATGGAGTGTGTTTAAATGGGGAGCGAAGAGATTATATTTCCTTGAATTAAAACATTATTATTATGTCACCAGATTATCTGTCTACCCGCTTGTCTCGCGTCGTAAAAATACTGGTCTGAACTGGATTTATGACGCAAATATTCAATCTTGCTATTCGGAGGGTCTATTTGGAGTTTCAAATTGAATATTCTGCTGCCATTAATTGTTAAAAATTTCGAATTCTTGCACATCCCTAGCGTTTGGTGTTATGGCCGTCTTGAAATTCAAAGTGTTAAGGAAATGTTCCCAGTTCCACTAAGAAAATAAAGCAAATCTGTGCCAAAACTCATAACGATAAAAGTTTCTTTTGAAGTGATTACGATTCACTCTTATTTTATAAAATATAAGAGTAAAATAATCATTAGACTTTGAATAGCAGACCAAGCTTCAAATGGCTGCCCAAGCCATATATGGGTTACAAAGTAAACCAAGATTCGATTCAGTTTCCAATTTTTTGAACCTTGACACATCCTAATGTGTTGTCACATTCAAGTGCTAGACTTGGCTGTGTGTTGTCACATTCAAGTGCTAGACTAGGCTGTGTGTTGTCACATTCAAGTGCTAGACTAGGCTGTGTGTTGTCACATTCAAGTGCTAGACTTGGCTGTGTGTTGTCACAATCAAGTGCTAGACTTGGCTGTGTGTTGTCACAATCAAGTGCTAGACTAGGCTGTGTGTTGTCACAATCAAGTGCTAGACTAGGCTGTGTGTTGTCACATTCAAGTGCTAGACTTGGCTGTGTGTTGTCACAATCAAGTGCTAGACTAGGCTGTGTGTTGTCACATTCAAGTGCTAGACTAGGCTGTGTGTTGTCACAATCAAGTGCTAGACTAGGCTGTGTGTTGTCACAATCAAGTGCTAGACTAGGCTGTATGTTGTCACATTCAAGTGCTAGACTAGGCTGTGTGTTGTCACAATCAAGTGCTAGACTAGGCTGTGTGTTGTCACATTCAAGTGCTAGACTAGGCTGTGTGTTGTCACATTCAAGTGCTAGACTAGGCTGTGTGTTGTCACATTCAAGTGCTAGACTTGGCGGCGTATTCCCACCTGCAGGTGTTCCTCTATATCCTTCCTCTCATAGGTGATGCCGCTGGGAGTTATAACAGGCTCCCGCAGAATCTCAAAGCTTATTTTTCCACAAAGAAAGTCGGGAACTTCACGTTTCTGGAACAAACACAGGTTGGTGTTAAAATGTGCTTTGATGCACACGATCCAACACGTGTGCGTGCGTGCGTGCTTTCTCTAATGGCTTATAATGGAGGAAACTGGTACAACTAAAGAAAAGGGAAAAATAAACTACTAAGAGAAACTTTGACGAAGAAAGGAAAAATGTGTGAGTGTTTGTGTTGTTTGTACTCTATTCTTTGTGTTTGATAAAGGCAACAATGCCGAAATATTATTATATTTGTGTTTAAAATGTGTGTGTGACTACTTCTACTATAGAAGACAGAAGAAAGCAAGAAGATGTCACCTTTGTGCATTGGATTCTTCCCACATCTTTCCTCTTTCCCTAGGTGGGCTTTCTTCATCAAATTTATTCTTATTCTTAGTAGTTTATTTTTCCTATTTCTTCAGTTTTATCAATTTACTTTATTATAACATCTCTCTTTAGCAATTATTTTATCATTAGAATAATTTAATTAAAGATTTTTATGGATTTCGATGTTTCATAGCATCCTAAACTCAAATAAGAGTAGCCTTCTACTCACAAATTACACTGATGGTTCCAACTTCAGTTTTAATTGGCTATATTTTTCAATTTGTGACACTTTAAATGTTATACGCATCATTGTACATTATTGTTGACACGTGTAATAAGTATTAATATGTTTCTGCGGTGTATTCTTTAGTCACACGGTGGACAAACCCATTCCTGTCTTGTGTCACACGATAGGCTGATGAATGCGCAGAATAAAAACAAATGAAAATACACTAGTTTTACTTAGTGACAACTTATTTTGGGTGTGGCGAAGTTTAAAGGATAAATATAATCTAACCTTTAGTATAAAAAGGATACAATTTTACCAACAATTCTGTTAAATTGTTTTGCATGAACCGTTGTATGTTTGCGCTTTTATTTCCTTCGTAAGTTTCCGCACATTAATTTATAATTTTAAGTCAAGAACTAAATATAGTTTAATAAAGAGAAATGTGTGTTTTCGATTAGTCCTAGGTTACATTTTATTTAATCATGGATTTTAGGCTTAAAACAAAACTGGAATATATAAATGCTAATAGGCCTATCTGAAATAGAACTTTAAAGTAATTTAATTCAATATCTACTCTTAAAGGATATTTATGAGAGAAATGTATTAAGATCTAAACACAAAATATATTTTATAAACATAGTTATATAAGTATCTGAACAATTTTTTAATAAAACTTTTCAGAATATTTATTACCACTTTCAAAATTTATGTCCACACTTTGGAGCAGTTTTATTTACCGAAAAGTTCATATATAAACATTTGTATAATGCGGCTATGCTACTATTATGAAGGAGCGGTGTTACCAACATGAAACAAATTGGAATGGAGTGAGTTGAGGTAGCTCAAAGTACCATATTCAGTCATGACGGGTGAAGGTCTTGTCTTGTTCAGTCACTAACAAGATAACTATATCCCAATTATCAGAAGATAATATTACATATGCTCCAATATAGAGAAGATAATATCAAACACACACAATAAAAAATATATAATACTACATCGGTCTCAATAAAGGGATGGTAGATAATATTGCACAAGTACTAACTCTTAGCAACAAAAGTAAATGTTCATTGTTGACAGTGAACTTACTATGCGACGGTCATCCATCTTGGCAAAAATTGCATTTAGTTCACTTGTATTGTTATCCTGTGAACAAACAACAATATTTTAGTAACAGTTTAAACTCAAAGCTGAGATGTGTTAATCATTTGAGATTCAATGTTGCTCATAGAATATATCGAGTACTTGTTCCTCAGAGGGTCGTAGCGGTTACTTACACATTCCTTCAGCTCCCGGACAATGACAAGTACTTGTTCCTCAGAGGGTTGTAGCGGTTACTTACACATTCCTTCAGCTCCCGGACAATGACAAGTACTTGTTCCTCAGAGGGTTGTAGCGGTTACTTACACATTCCTTCAGCTCCGGACAATGACAAGTACTTGTTCCTCAGAGGGTTGTAGCGGTTACTTACACATTCCTTCAGCTCCCGGACAATGACAAGTACTTGTTCCTCAGAGGGTTGTAGCGGTTACTTACACATTCCTTCAGCTCCCGGACAATGACAAGTACTTGTTCCTCAGAGGGTTGTAGCGGTTACTTACACATTCCTTCAGCTCCCGGACAATGACAAGTACTTGTTCCTCAGAGGGTTGTAGTGGTTACTTACACATTCCTTCAGCTCCCGGACAATGACAAGTACTTGTTCCTCAGAGGGTTGTAGTGGTTACTTACACATTCCTTCAGCTCCGGACAATGACAAGTACTTGTTCCTCAGAGGGTTGTAGTGGTTACTTACACATTCCTTCAGCTCCTGGACAATGACAAGTACTTGTTCCTCAGAGGGTTGTAGTGGTTACTTACGCATTCCTTCAGCTCCCGGACAATGACATGTACTTGTTCCTCAGAGGGTTGTAGCGGTTACTTACACATTCCTTCAGCTCCCGGACAATGACAAGTACTTGTTCCTCAGAGGGTTGTAGCGGTTACTTACACATTCCTTCAGCTCCCGGACAATGACAAGTACTTGTTCCTCAGAGGGTTGTAGTGGTTACTTACACATTCCTTCAGCTCCCGGACAATAACAAGTACTTGTTCCTCAGAGGGTTGTAGCGGTTACTTACACATTCCTTCAGCTCCCGGACAATGACAAGTACTTGTTCCTCAGAGGGTTGTAGCGGTTACTTACACATTCCTTCAGCTCCCGGACAATGACAAGTACTTGTTCCTCAGAGGGTAGTAGCGGTTACTTACACATTCCTTCAGCTCCCGGACAATGACATGTACTTGTTCCTCAGAGGGTTGTAGTGGTTACTTACACATTCCTTCAGCTCCCGGACAATAACAAGTACTTGTTCCTCAGAGGGTTGTAGCGGTTACTTACACATTGCTGCTCCAACTCCCAGACAATCTCCTGTAAGTGTGCTGGTTCCCTGCTTTTGTTCAACTTCTCCTGTTCTATCCTGCGCCCTGTGTCCTCCCGAATCAATCGGTTTAAGTAAGACTATAAACACAAACAATTAAGCGAGGGATATTTGAATAACATTTGTAACAAATAATTACAAAGTTGAAAGTGTTTAACCCTTCAACTTCTACAAGCATACTGGCACTCACTCACATCAATGGCCGCTAATGCTATAAGTGTACAGGTCTGTGCACCTCAATATTTACATCTTAAATAAATCCCCATGTTTGATAACTTAATTTTATTCAGTGCAAACATTTCCATATACTTTCATATGTATTTCCATGCCTTTCCACTAGATATTATTTTATTCCTCTTTAAATGACAACAACATGTTTTTTTTAGTCTACAGTTTTTTTTTTGTGTACGTGTTTGTAAACATGGATTCTGCATCAACAAGTCGGCGCGTTTTGCATTACAAAGAAATTCAACAATTACGTTCTTCAGACAGTGAAGAAGAAATAAAAGATACAAGTGACAAAAGTAATGATGAAAGTGGATTACAAAGGGAATTTCCATCAGCTGACAGTGTTGAAGGTGAAGCTGAAGACAATAATAGTGCACATAGGCCTAATTTAGGCGTTGGTCATGTTTCTCATACGAACAAAAGATCATGTGTTTGCAAATATATTGATTATAACTGGTCCCTGGATTACAATGATTGTAATATTCATGGGCCAGTTCCTTAATGATGTTTTGAAATTTTTCTTTGTATGGTTCGACCCCGTCAACATCAACTGACAGCTTTAGCCTGTCATACTCAACAATCGAATTCCAAAAGTTTTTTAAATTTTTCCAACCAACCTTCACTGTCATGAAAACCATCTTACTCCATGATTGAGAGGGTGTACTATATGTGTATATGTGTGTATATATATATATATATATTCCTTAACGACAGTCATGAGGACAGACCAGTCGGCGAGTCCGGTGTTTGTAGGGTCCAACATCGTGTTAAGTGGACAGGGAACGAAGACATTGATTACATTATTATTATTATTATTAGCACTGCGTCTTACTACCCATTCGGGTTATACGCACTTACTCTAATGTGTAATGGTTAGGGTGAATGTGAGATGAAATGGAGGACCTACAGTTTAACGTGGAATCCGAACCACGGTGGAGGCCTGGCATTCCCCACATTCACAAGATGTCTTGTCAGAGGTGAAGGAAGGGTTTGGTAATCAGATAAATCTGTGCTGGGACCGAGGATTGAATCCCGGCCGCCAGCACAGAAGTCTGACACCTTACCCCTAGACCGCCAGGTCACCAACGAAGACATTGATTGCTACAATTATTGTGAACTGTGTTTGTAGTGTACGTTTTGTGGCTTAATATTTGAATAGTTATTACATATTTTATAGCTGTTAATTTGTTTATCTAACCAGTTCGCACACGCCCTGCGTTACAATATTATTTCATGCCAAAGAGAGTCCTTAAAGTTTTCCTTTTCTCTAATTAAAAAAAAATTGTAAAGTTATATTCACTTTATTAATTAATTCAAACTTGTGTGATTACCAAGTTTTTCAAAAAAGAAATTTAACTCTAAAATGTTTTGTTTGTACTTATTTATAGTTAATGAACAGATGTATCTACATAAATCCCACTTGGAATATTTATAATTGTAAATATTACTTTGTATTACTCAAACTTGAAAAAAACTAATTTTCATTTGAACTCGACTCAAAGTGAAAACTACTCACTCACATATCCCAACTAAAACTGTTCCATAATCATTTTAATTTATGTTATAAAGCTATATATTACCCTGTTAATCGATAAAATTACCTGTAATTCTATTTCTTGGGCTAGTCTCTTCTCTTCTTGAACAGTCCAGCGTTTCTTACGGGCCGCGCGCAGTTGACAGGCTATGTCGTCACCAAAATTGAGTTTTTGTTCTCTTGCTAGATCGTTAGCTATGGAATGAGATTCAGTTGTGATGTTCTCTTATAATCAACTAGGATATGGCATACAATGTTTATTGAGGAATAGCCTAGTAGAAACCTAAATGTATTTGCTGTGTTATTATTGAAAATTTGCAAAATAATAGTAAAAGAAACAAATAACCTCGCTGTAAGTGTTTGATGGCCTCGTCATAGTTATCCATCTCCAACAAAGCCTGGCCAAGAAAGAAATGGCCCTTTACCAGGTTGGCGTCCATGTCAAGTGCTCGCCGGCAGTCCAAGCACGATGGTTCCCAGCGCTTCATTTTGAGATGACATAGTGCTCGATTAGTGAAGTATGTGGGCATGGTGGGGTTCTTTATCTGAAACAAGAACCATTCTATGACTAGAGTCAAAAGATGTCAACTTAACAACTTACACTATTAACTATCAGCTTGAGTTTTAATGATACTCTTATATCTACAATGTCTATTTGTAAGCATAATTATTTTAAGGTTTATTTTGACAGGAGGTTAACCCATGCTTGTACATTCTGGAAGTCGAGAGTGTTGGGTTGCCATCCTGCTGAGATAACTTATGCTCATATAGTTATCCTGTTGATGGGAGAGCACGGACCTTCTGATCGTGTGAATAGAACTTATAGCTCATATAGCTTCATCCTGTTGATGAGCGAGCACGGACCTTCTGACTCGTGTGAATAGAACTTATAGCTCATATAGCTTCATCCTGTTGATGGGAGAGCACGGACCTTCTGACTCGTGTGAATAGAACTTATAGCTCATATAGCTTCATCCTGTTGATGGGAGAGCACGGACCTTCTGACTCGTGTGAATAGAACTTATAGCTCATATAGCTTCATCCCGTTGATGGGAGAGCACGGACCTTCTGACTCGTGTGAATAGAACTTATAGCTCATATAGCTTCATCCCGTTGATGGGAGAGCACGGACCTTCTGACTCGTGTGAATAGAACTTATAGCTCATATAGCTTCATCCTGTTGATGGGAGAGCACGGACCTTCTGACTCGTGTGAATAGAACTTATAGCTCATATAGCTTCATCCTGTTGATGGGAGAGCACGGACCTTCTGACTCGTGTGAATAGAGATCAGCAAGTTGTGTGTGAGAAGAACACACGTTGTTGAATGTTGGGAGCCATGGTGAGTACATGTGTGGTGGTATCTAGCACGTCTGACGAAATGACGATATAAAATGTGATCTGGTGGTTCGGAGGGTCAATCGGGGGTCTACAGAAAGGTTGCGAGACCGTTATCGTGCCTGCTCCCTTGTCACGGGAGATCTACCCGGTGACTCGTATAGAAGTTTAGTATCTGACTAGATTAATAAATATATCTTATTGGACTAACTTGCTAGTCTCATTCCCCACGAAAGCGTTGAACAGGGTTGGGTTATGTCTCCATGGTTGTTTAATATATTCATGAATCTGGATGTAAGAATGCTGTTATATGCAGATATACTCTCATTCTTTGCAAAAGTCCACATACATCCAACTACTCTCCGAGATGCATTCACCCGTCTGTCGATTACACCAGCCATCCTTCCAGAACATTATACCCAAATACACCAAGTCATTATCTTGTTCTAACAGTTTTCCATTTATACTAAGTTGATAATCATTTCCTGATCCGTCCTTATCAAAAACCATCACTTTAGTTTTAGAGACAGTTATACAAAGAGCCATCCTGCCTGTCACCAAATTTAAACGAATGAATGCATTTCGTAAATAACTATTATATATAGCCAGTAATACTGTATCACCTGCACATAAGAGCATTCTCATATTTATATTGTCCATATGCACACCAACCACGTCCTCACAAGCATCCATTAACACATTAAACAATCACGGAGACATTACACAGCCTTGCTTAACACTCTGTTCAATCTCAAACCATCCACCTGAACACAAGTTTTACTGTCGTCAAACTCCGCCATAATTGCATTTACTAAACATGTCCACAAAGAAGCTGGTATCGCCTGGATTTAGAAGCTCTGGCAAACTTCGTCAAGTGTTCAGACAAGTTAAATGGAGGTGTTTTAAATAATTATTGAAATGTAGGCCTACTTTTGTATTTTAGGTAATTTTTTAAAAATTATTGTGGATGAATTTATCAGTTATGACATAATCTAAAATGAAAATGAATGACATAAAGAGAGGATTGAAAACTTGAGTATCAGTAAATTACTGTTGTCTTTTTACTTAAGACACATTTAAAAAGAAAGTTTCAACTGCTTGTTTGGATCAATAATCTGGATGCGATTTGGATTTTAATTGCTAATGGATTATTAATTTTTGAAAAAGGTGTCTATTAAATGTGCAGCCAATCCATATAAAAGAGAATTTTTTGCAAAAAATAAAATTTAAGGGATACCAAATATTTTTAAGACATAACATAGGAAAATGTTTTGACTTTGCCTCTATAAAATAATTTTTTTAGCATTTAATTTTTAATTAAGTTCATTTTAATTAGGTCTAACTTTCTGAAAGAAGTTTTCAACACTTGAAACAATTGTGAAAATGACTTATCATGTTTATTAAACCAAACATAAACTAATAATTCTATGCGTTTATGTTGGCCTAGATCACGAGTGAGTAATCGTCACAAAGGCAGCCAAAACTCAATAATAAAATGGTGAAGTGCCGGGAAAAATTAAGAGAAATGGTCTGATTATCTTGGTAAAGGCAATAAAAGAAAAAAGGACAACAGGAAGAAAGCAAAAGAGACAATAAGTGTTGCAGAAAAACAGAAATAAGTGAGATGGAAAAGGGTGAAAGCTTGGCGACAAAAAAAAAGGGCATAAAACCCCTGCATTGAGTCTACTCCTGAAAAGATTCTAGGTCCATCTTGTAAAATTACATTGCATATGGCAGTTTCCAAGGGACGTAAAGATTTACCTTTATTCTCAAGTACAAAAAAAACTAAAAAACTATTGTGTGTCGACTTTTAAATAAAATTCAGGCAACAATAATTTACTTCAAATGCCAAAAAACAAACCAAAAATGATTTTGTCCAAAGCTACTATTGCGCTGATTTTAAAAGTTTTATGAATGTGATGAAATCGGCTGACAAGCCCCAAGAAAGAGACTATGTGGTCAAGGAGCACTGTAAGCAATATATCGACTGACAAGCCCCAAGAAAGAGACTATGTGGTCATGAGGAGCACTGTAAGCAATATATCGACTGACAAGCCCCAAGAAAGAGACTATGTGGTCATGAGGAGCACTGTAAGCAATATATCGGCTGACAAGCCCCAAGAAAGAGACTATGTGGTCATGAGGAGCACTGTAAGCAATATATCGACTGACAAGCCCCAAGAAAGAGACTATGTGGTCACGAGGAGCACTGTAAGCAATATATCGCTGACAAGCCCCAAGAAAGAGACTATGTGGTCATGAGGAGCACTGTAAGCAATATATCGACTGACAAGCCCCAAGAAAGAGACTATGTGGTCATGAGGAGCACTGTAAGCAATATATCGACTGACAAGCCCCAAGAAAGAGACTATGTGGTCATGAGGAGCACTGTAAGCAATATATCGACTGACAAGCCCCAAGAAAGAGACTATGTGGTCATGAGGAGCACTGTAAGCAATATATCGACTGACAAGCCCCAAGAAAGAGACTATGTGGTCATGAGGAGCACTGTAAGCAATATATCGACTGACAAGCCCCAAGAAAGAGACTATGTGGTCATGAGGAGCACTGTAAGCAATATATCGGCTGACAAGCCCCAAGAAAGAGACTATGTGGTCATGAGGAGCACTGTAAGCAATATATCGACTGACAAGCCCCAAGAAAGAGACTATGTGGTCATGAGGAGCACTGTAAGCAATATATCGGCTGACAAGCCCCAAGAAAGAGACTATGTGGTCAAAGGAGCACTGTAAGCAATATATCGACTGACAAGCCCCAAGAAAGAGACTATGTGGTCATGAGGAGCACTGTAAGCAATATATCGACTGACAAGCCCCAAGAAAGAGACTATGTGGTCATGAGGAGCACTGTAAGCAATATATCGGCTGACAAGCCCCAAGAAAGAGACTATGTGGTCATGAGGAGCACTGTAAGCAATATATCGACTGACAAGCCCCAAGAAAGAGACTATGTGGTCACGAGGAGCACTGTAAGCAATATATCGGCTGACAAGCCCCAAGAAAGAGACTATGTGGTCATCGAGGAGCACTGTAAGAATATATCGACTGACAAGCCCCAAGAAAGAGACTATGTGGTCATGAGGAGCACTGTAAGCAATATATCGACTGACAAGCCCCAAGAAAGAGACTATGTGGTCACAGGAGCACTGTAAGCAATATATCGACTGACAAGCCCCAAGAAAGAGACTATGTGGTCATGAGGAGCACTGTAAGCAATATATCGACTGACAAGCCCCAAGAAAGAGACTATGTGGTCACTGAGGAGCACTGTAAGCAATATATCGGCTGACAAGCCCAAGAAAGAGACTATGTGGTCATGAGGAGCACTGTAAGCAATATATCGACTGACAAGCCCCAAGAAAGAGACTATGTGGTCATGAGGAGCACTGTAAGCAATATATCGACTGACAAGCCCCAAGAAAGAGACTATGTGGTCATGAGGAGCACTGTAAGCAATATATCGATGACAAGCCCCAAGAAAGAGACTATGTGGTCACTAGGAGCACTGTAAGCAATATATCGACTGACAAGCCCCAAGAAAGAGACTATGTGGTCATGAGGAGCACTGTAAGCAATATATCGACTGACAAGCCCCAAGAAAGAGACTATGTGGTCATGAGGAGCACTGTAAGCAATATATCGACTGACAAGCCCCAAGAAAGAGACTATGTGGTCATGAGGAGCACTGTAAGCAATATATCGACTGACAAGCCCCAAGAAAGAGACTATGTGGTCATGAGGAGCACTGTAAGCAATATATCGACTGACAAGCCCCAAGAAAGAGACTATGTGGTCATGAGGAGCACTGTAAGCAATATATCGGATGACAAGCCCCAAGAAAGAGACTATGTGGTCACGAGGAGCACTGTAAGCAATATATCGACTGACAAGCCCCAAGAAAGAGACTATGTGGTCACAAGGAGCACTGTAAGCAATATATCGACTGACAAGCCCCAAGAAAGAGACTATGTGGTCATGAGGAGCACTGTAAGCAATATATCGACTGACAAGCCCCAAGAAAGAGACTATGTGGTCATGAGGAGCACTGTAAGCAATATATCGACTGACAAGCCCCAAGAAAGAGACTATGTGGTCATAGGAGCACTGTAAGCAATATATCGACTGACAAGCCCCAAGAAAGAGACTATGTGGTCATGAGGAGCACTGTAAGCAATATATCGACTGACAAGCCCCAAGAAAGAGACTATGTGGTCATGAGGAGCACTGTAAGCAATATATCGACTGACAAGCCCCAAGAAAGAGACTATGTGGTCACGAGGAGCACTGTAAGCAATATATCGACTGACAAGCCCCAAGAAAGAGACTATGTGGTCATGAGGAGCACTGTAAGCAATATATCGACTGACAAGCCCCAAGAAAGAGACTATGTGGTCATGAGGAGCACTGTAAGCAATATATCGACTGACAAGCCCCAAGAAAGAGACTATGTGGTCATGAGGAGCACTGTAAGCAATATATCGACTGACAAGCCCCAAGAAAGAGACTATGTGGTCATGAGGAGCACTGTAAGCAATATATCGACTGACAAGCCCCAAGAAAGAGACTATGTGGTCATGAGGAGCACTGTAAGCAATATATCGACTGACAAGCCCCAAGAAAGAGACTATGTGGTCATGAGGAGCACTGTAAGCAATATATCGACTGACAAGCCCCAAGAAAGAGACTATGTGGTCATGAGGAGCACTGTAAGCAATATATCGACTGACAAGCCCCAAGAAAGAGACTATGTGGTCACGAGGAGCACTGTAAGCAATATATCGACTGACAAGCCCCAAGAAAGAGACTATGTGGTCACGAGGAGCACTGTAAGCAATATATCGACTGACAAGCCCCAAGAAAGAGACTATGTGGTCATGAGGAGCACTGTAAGCAATATATCGACTGACAAGCCCCAAGAAAGAGACTATGTGGTCATGAGGAGCACTGTAAGCAATATATCGACTGACAAGCCCCAAGAAAGAGACTATGTGGTCATGAGGAGCACTGTAAGCAATATATCGACTGACAAGCCCCAAGAAAGAGACTATGTGGTCATGAGGAGCACTGTAAGCAATATATCGACTGACAAGCCCCAAGAAAGAGACTATGTGGTCATGAGGAGCACTGTAAGCAATATATCGACTGACAAGCCCCAAGAAAGAGACTATGTGGTCAGAGGAGCACTGTAAGCAATATATCGACTGACAAGCCCAAGAAAGAGACTATGTGGTCATGAGGAGCACTGTAAGCAATATATCGACTGACAAGCCCCAAGAAAGAGACTATGTGGTCATGAGGAGCACTGTAAGCAATATATCGACTGACAAGCCCCAAGAAAGAGACTATGTGGTCATGAGGAGCACTGTAAGCAATATATCGACTGTATATAACACACCAGACAGTGTGTGTGAAAAATGCACATTTTTTATTTTTAGTGGATTCAATAAAAACTGGGAAAGTCTTCAACTCCTTTGACATATCGCATGACCTTCGTATGTCAATCTCTTCATGGGGAAACTGGAAAAAAACATTTCTCGACCGCCAAATCAACAAGCCACTTTGCTGGCTTTGCTTCATCGATGACACATTCATGGTGAGGACAGCTGGCCAAGACAATCTAAACCTATTTTTAAACCACCTAAACTTCTTTTCGGCTCTGAAGTTCACCTCAAATCAATCCCACGACCAGGCAATATTTCTTGATGTGGACATTAGGTTGTCAAATGGTCAATTCAAAACCTCGGTACATCTTAAGCCCACTAATAGGCAACAATATCTACATTTTGATAGCTGCCATCCATTCAACACTAAAATATCTATCCCATACAGGCTCACGGCATCTCCTCCGATCCAGAAAGTCTTCAAAACCACCTCATTAATATTCTACTTCGACTAGCTGAAACTCCACAATCACCAAAACCTGAAAAACCAGATACTATACCTCTAGTGACAAGTACTACCCAGGCCTACAAGAGATAAACTAAATATTAGCGTCAGGTTTTCACATAGTGGAAGCATCCAGCCGTACCAACAATATTCTCAAAAAACCACCAGTCCTTGTGTATAAACAGCCTCCATCACTTAGAAATCTTCTGGACAGCCTAAACTCGTAACTGAAAATGACACAACCTTCATTCAACCACAACAAGGCTCTCAACCTTGCAACAAAACAGCTTGCAAAACCCGCCAAATACATCTTCCAGCAGCCACTTTCTCTAGCAACATCGCCAACTCCATCTGCGAGTCCAGCAACCTAATTTACCAACAATGTACTGCACAATATTGGCCTCACTCCTGAAACTGTCCGTTAACGAATGAATGAACACCGCCATGACACAAAAACCAGTTTCAGCACACGCTTCCACTCACGACGTCAACTTTGAGGACTGCCACAGTGTCAAGTGTTAAAATCATTCCACAAGACACAATGTAATATGTCTCAGTTAAGATCACAAAGTCTAGAAAACCCCCCAACCTAAATATTCGCTACACCAGCACCACCTACCTTCCATAGAGTAATAGAGAAACATTCAGAGAATTTCAACTCCACAAGATAAGTTTTCATCCATACTAATCAAGTTGGCATCACTGAAGACAACATCCTGTTTATTCCAATTATTACTACTTCCTGAGGAAGATGCTATAGTAGCATCCAAATATTAAGGTTTGTTAAGTGTTTTTACTTTTATTTGTGCTCTACCCTTTTCTCTACTATTTATCATTTTATTTATTACCAATAGTTTCTATAGAGTACACTTGGTGGGGAAGATGGTGTACCTACAACACCCCTACATAGTCATGGAACCTGAATCTTCTGGAAATTTTGGGCTATTTGGATTTGAACCCACACACACACACACACACACGCACGCACGCACACACACACACACACACATATATATAAATCGCAAAGTTTAAGTTGTCATCTCAAAATTTCCAGAAGAACCAGGTTACACGACTATGTAGGGTGTTGTACTACAATCCTTACCAAGTGTGCTCATGCCAAAATTTAGAATATAAAAACTGTGACATCTTGTACTTTAGATTTTAAATTTTGGTTACAATTTATATATATTGTATTTTCTTGAAGTTTCCGAAACCTCATTTTCGTACCGCAGATTGAAAAAATTGTACCAATTTGTGGATAATTTACGTTAATCGTGATTATTAAAGATATTTATCATTATTTACTCTTTTAATACAGTAGTATCTGGTTAAAATTCCTTTTGTTGAATTATTCTTTTTCTGTGGCGGTATCTATGATGTAATTTAGAACCATATCTGCTCTCAGGCGCTTTCTCTGATTATTTTTACAACTATATGCTATTGTTAAAGTTTTATTCATTTTTCCAATGTTGGATAGAAACGGTTAGTTTATTGTGGATCAAAATTTGCTATTTTTCTTTTTTGTATAGGCCTAATTGATAAAAAAAATTACAATAATTTGGCAAAAAGTATAAGAAATTCCAACCTCTTAACGTACTATTCCCAAAAGTATTGATTTATATAAATGTAGTAGTGTAGCATAAGTTTAAATGCAGTCGCTATGTATAAATACTTACAATGGCTTTAGTGTAGCAAGACACTGCATCTTCATATTTTCTTAATGTGAAAAGTCTGTTGCCTTGTTCTTTTAATTCTTTATCGGAAAGATTAGCTGTCGAATACATATACTTGCTCATATTTATAATTAATGAAAAAATCTATCATTATGGATTACAAATTTATGACAACTAATTTCACAACATATTTGTGTTTAGTATAACAAGTAAAAAGCCATATTTATTTCTAAGATTCTGATTTCAGTGTACCAAAAAGCACCGATCACATTTCCCTAGAAAGAAGCAAAGATATTATAGTTTAGTTCAAACTTTCCTTAAAGTTTAACAATATTGTAAATTAGCTCAAAACTAGATAGATATAATTATTTGATAATCACGATAAAGTTTAGTCCTATCCAAAATTTTAATTAACTAACATTTTATCTAGTTCTCAATGCGTTTTTTTAAAAAAAGAGTTCTTATAAAAAAACCTGCGAGGCTCAAAATTCTTTAGTAACTATAAACAAATAATGTGTGGCGTTCCTCAAGGTTCAATCCTTGTACTTATTATTTTCTTAATTTATATAAATTATTTACACAAAAGTAATTTGAATGGACACAGTCAGTTTTTTGCAGATGACACTTGCTTATTTTATGGGAACATTAATTTAAATGTTCTACTAAACAATGTTCAATCTTACATCCCTCCTTTGCTAAACTGTATTCATACCAATCAACTTCCTATTAATAAAAAAAAAGCATAAAACTTATCTATTCTCAAAACCTAGCCACAAATAATTATGGAAAATGTGACACTGGAAATTGTATACTCTGTACTCTATTACTTATCTGGGCTTAGCTATTGACAAGCATCTCTTATAGGACAGTCACATAAATAATATAACAAAAAAAACTAATTCCTATTGCAGGAGCATTAAGCCAATGTGCTTGTGCATTAACTAATCCAGTCAAAATAACTTTATTTTTCTTTGGTACACTCATATCTAATATATATGAGTAATATTTGAGGTTTTGCAACCTAATCAAGACTTAAAAGATTATCTGCACTCCAAAATAGAATTACTAGATCACTATATAAATTACCTGTCAGAGACTATAAAACTACTGAAATGTATAAATATCTGGATTTAATGCCTCTTGATAAACTGATTATCTACCAAACAGGCATTCTTGCTTACAAAATAAATAAAAATAAACTTAAAATTACCCACCTATTAGAATTCCCTCAGTCAGGCCATCAAACTAGAGGTTTACTTAAAATATATCAAGATTCTTTTAACACTGTAAGCTATGGAACATGTAAAGTTTTTGACCACCTCTCCACGGTTTGTGATTAAAATAGGTCTAAAATACTGTAAAATACTTTACTTAAATCTCATCCTATCTACGTGCCTTCAATCCAAGCGCGGATACAGGGGTGCAAAGGGTCAGTTGACCCCCCTGCGAAAAATAAAAAAATTAATACAAAAAACAAAATAAAAGTTTAAATTTTAGAAAGAAAATACAATATGACTATGTAGGGTTGTAGGTACCTAGTACTACCTTCCTCACCAAATGTTCTTATGCCAAAATTTCAAATATAGAAACTGTGTCACCTTAAACTTGGCGATTTTATGTGGACGAGTTACAGGTCTGAGGTAAGTTCAAAATCAAATATCTCAAAATTTCAAGAGGATTCAGGTTCCAGGACAATGTAGGGTTGTTGTAGGTACCTAGTACTACAATCCCCAACATGTGTGCTCATGCCACAATTTCAAATATAGAAACTGTGCACCTTAAACGTGGCGATTTTATGTGGCTAGCTAATGTAAGTTCAAAGTCAAATATCTCAAAATTTCAGAGAATACAGTATTCACGACTATGTAGGGTTGTTTTAGGTACCTAGGTCAATAATTCCCATCAAGTGTGCTCGTGCCACAATTTCAAATATATAAACTGTGGCACCTTAAACTTGGAAATTTACAATTGAGGTTATGTTTTCTAAGTATCATATTTTCTTTAAGTGGGCGCGAGAACCACATATCTTGTACGGTAGATTAAAAAAGGTACCAATTTGTATGATTATTTATATTAATCATGATTTTAAAGGAATTGATCAATTAATTACTTATTTTTATATAAAAAAATATCTAGCTATAATTTCTTTTGCATTATGCTTTTTCTGTGTCGGTATCTATGATGTCTTTTAGAACCATATCTACTCCCATGCGCCATCTATGATTCTTTTTAGAACCATATTCTATTGTTGGTTTATTAATTTTTATAATGTTGGATAAAACCGGTTAGTTTATTGTGGAAATGGAGCTTTTCAGCCCGTTGATTTTGTCAGCACTTTCCCTGCATATTCCATAATTTTTGCAGCTGGTCACATTAATATAATCTCATTGTAAACATCTGATTGTTCATTCTCAAATATTATATCATTCTATTCGCAAATTGCCAACACATTATCTTTTTACAATCAACTAAAAAATAAATTGCCATGCTTTCTTGCAAAATACATCAGCAATCAATAAAAGTGCTTTTATTACAATAAAAACAAATCAATTACAAGGTTATCAGCTTATCCACAACTATTCTTGAATGTTCAAGTGTGAAACACATTTTTAAAACAAATTATAAAATAAACAACCCAATTCCAAAATATTAATCAAACTATACAAACTTTATAGTTTATTAAAAAATATTGGTACTAATTAGTACATTATTATATTTTTAACTAAGCTTTAAATGTTAAATTATATTGTATAAATATTTTCATTTTAAATAAAAATACCCTACTAAAAATTATCATTTGTTTTATTATTCATACATTTTATTTAGATTTATTTAAGATCTTGAAAATGAACCCGTTAAATTAGTTCTAAATAAATGTATGTAGAATTCATTTTGAGATTTTGATCCTGTTTATTTTGTGCGATCTCTAAATAAAATATATATATATTTCTAGCACGTTACGATATGGCTAACTACGCCACTGAGGCGTGTATATTTCTAAGTTAATTTAATTTCATATACCATGGGGTCATGTGATATATTTTGTGAGGCAAATATGTCCTAACCTGACGAAAATGTGTGTGATAATTTTAGGTAGCATAAATTATTTTAAACCAAGTTGATAGTTGAATAAATCTTTTTTCCCCAAGCCCAATAATAATGCATGGCCTTAATTTAACCCCATCAAAACTTAAATATGAAAGATGTAGGCCTGTATGGGCCTATAATAAGCAAAAATCTAAATAAATTAACATAAATACATGTAAATTATCTTCCAATAATATTCAAATCTGGCCCAGAACCAGCTATATCTGGGAGAGAACAAGCCAGATCTGGTTATCCTTTGCTAGCAAAACTATTTTAAAATTAATATTCACATAAATATTTGTTGTATTTTTCAACCTCTGAAGTATTTTTGTTTAGAGATATACCTACGTAAAACATTTTTAGATTGTCATTAACGTTCAAAGTGACTCATCAGTTTTTAAATGTAGAAAACTGTAAATATTCACACAATTGTCCATAAGAACCAGCAGATCGCTAGACCTTATGATGCCACTACAAGCAGGGTTGCCATATTTAACACTCTGGCCCAGAGATTATCAAAGTGGTGTTACCGAGGCTCGTCTGTAACATACCGTTATCTATTTTTAGATTTTATAAATTTTACATAAAAGGTTAAATCACTGGAATATACTAAATACAATGAGGATGTCTTCCCATAAAAAAAGTCGGGCAGAAATTAAGGCCGAAAAGTGGTGATTGACAACGACTCTTGTGCCTACATCCTTGAGAGGAGCAAATGGAGATTCACTTTCATGTAAGTTTTCTCGTCAACCAGCACAAAGAGCTTGCGGAAAAAGTAGTGAATCATTTTATTATTTTTCAAACAACTGATTTGTACGAATAGACTTTTGCTGCTCTTTGTGGTATAAAAAAATGTGAGAATTAAAGAAGTCGTCTTAGTGTTGAGTCAGACTTAAAGGAGATGGTCACTAAAATGACTCCAGATTTCAATGATGTTTTAAGGTTTCACGAGCAGTTCCATTCCTCACATAAATTATCAATGATTATAAATGTACAAATTTTATAAAAAAAAATCTTATCTCTAAAAATGAACAAAAATATTATACATATTTTAGTTTCAATTTTATTGTAATTATATTTACATTAAAAATATATTTTGGCTAATTAATCCCTATAATTTACTATTGTTTAACTTTTTTAAATCAAGGGTTCTGGGGATCAGTTGTTCCCTGTTTAGAGGGTCTACTTGTTTAATAAGTTTGAAAACCATTGCTCTAGCCCATAACTAAAGACGTGCATGCCCTAATTTGTTACAAACACACATATACGTGCGCGAGCATACAAACACTTGCACTTTCCCGAGATATGTTTGGTTAGGCCAAATTCTAATGCCGCGCCCGGTGCCGGTGACTCAGAAACTTGTGAGGCTCATTTCTAGTGATAGCTTTTATTTTGAAAATAGCACAATGTGAACTACAAGAAAATGTAATAAAAACAGAGGTCTCTTAGCAACGCCACCCAAGGTCATACCAGCTTACCACCTTACTTTTCCCTCAGAACCAAACAACTTTTGTTTAAACTTTTTTTTTTTTGTAATGTGCTGTTTTCGAGATATTTTGGTGGAAATATTTTAAATGAACACCCCAGACTTACTATTAGGCGCAGATATACCAAGTCTATTGGTGTGTATATTAAACTCATAAGTTTAAATTAATTTTATAATCATAAATAAAATATAGCGCTAGTAAACAACTTTTGATAAGTGCGTTAGACTTTTCAGAGACGAGAGTTGTAGTGTTCGAGGGCGCCACCAGAGGTAACAGGACTAAGGGTCGGTCTCCATCCTACCTGCGATAATTACAGCATGCATTTTTTATTTCAGAATTTGCTAGGGTCAATGCAACAGTTCGAGATTTTAAGGTCTACGATTACTTCTATATTAAAAAGCAATTGGGAGCACGGCCTTGTGAAATTAGGAAAAGTGAATCGTATTTTATCACCGGATATTTAAGTTTTTCATTTAATATTTGATCCGAAGAACATTTTCTAGAAAACATAATTTTTTAATTATTATGCTATTTTCATGTTCGGTACTTGAAATAAAATGTATTTAATCTTTTTAATTCCTTTATTTACACATTATTTTTTTATTAATTAGTACTAATACAGGTTTAATATTCAAATGTCCTAATTACTCTAATCGGTTAGGTAAAAGGCAAGTTGTAATTAGAGGAAATGTACATTAACTTCTTGAAATTAAATAGTAGGTCCTACATTTTTTCATTAGATTTGTACAAAATTTGACATTTTCTTAGCCGTTTCGTTTCTGAAATTTAACAGGTGTGTATTGTAGTATAGGCTAGACTGCAGATGGCGAAGAGATCGAGGTTCGAATGCCTGTATGGTCTACTGAAAGAGGTTTTTCCGTAATTGTTTTCCAATCACCCTTCACGCGAATACCGGTACACTTCATCCAAAAATCAACTCTCCTCATCCCTAACACATTAAAATAATTAGTATACATGCGTACTACCTAAACAGGTATTGTGACGCAATCTGCTATTAAATAAAAACTTATCTTTATTGAAAGTAATTTATAGATAAAATTAGATTGCTTCATAAATTCAACCAAAATAATATTCCGTTCTGGGCTAGATCTATCATTTTTTCACATGGGTCCCTAAAATCAATGCTGTGGTCAAAATAAATGACGTCAATTAGAGTTGTATTTTTAAGGTTCTGATTAAAAGTGAAAGTTAGTGACAGGTTCAACCACTAAGCGCTGTAGTTTGTAAGTGAGCTGGAATCGCGGATATTGCTTTACTGTGACTCATTTTGATAGAGTGTCTGGTGTTTCTGGTGTTCAAATTCTTAGGACCAATTTAACTTGAACTAATTCGATTGCAATTGTTTAGTTTAAATATATGATATTCCAATCGTTGAAAATTGTCCTAAAAGGAAAAATGGTCCATCTCACCTCAATAGACAAAACTGCGCCTTGAAAGATGGTTTTAAACGTGTTAAAACTAAACTAATTACGGCATATGACAAGAAAATAATGTTGAGAGTAGGACAGGTTGAATCTTGTTTTTATCTCTGAAATAATTGATCAGAACAAATATAGGGTACATATGTTTGTTATTTCTTATAGAATGAAATGTCAAAACATATTTCTATTGTTATTTTATGTGTAAACTTATGAGCTCATCTAAATATTTGTGATTGTTTTGTCTGTTGTCATCAAGTGAACGCGTACAATAAAAACAGTTTAGTAAGTGCCTACTAACATGTTCACTTCTGCTAGAAAGCAACTTTATAATTTGGTGACACCAGTTGGTTTAAACGGCTTTGTTGGTAATGTGCATGTTAGCACTACAGAGTATTAATCAAATCTGCGTCTTCAGAGTGACGTCCACTCCCTTAATGGCGATGTCCAGAGCTTCTAATTCTCTAAGCCAACATTCCTTCACATCGTCTAGTTGTTTCCTTGCATTGCTCATCATAACAGCCTCACGTACCTCTTTGTGCTCTCTCAAGATTGTTCCCAAGACTTCGCCCTTCTGATAGCTTTTCACCCGAATAGGGTTTTCCTCAACCAAACTGTTGTATTGATCTTTGGCTTGTCGCAAAGACGCCTGAAGTAAATTATTGTGAGGGCCAAACAGGTTCTCCCCCAACTGTTTGTTGTGATCCTCCAAGCACCTTATCTGTTCCCTGGACTGAATGATCTGACTGGATAAATGCAGGAGGGCCTCTAGTTTAGGGTGGAGAATTGAGTTTAGATAGGGGTTTGCTGTGCTCTCAAACACGAGAACAATTTGGGCCCTGAGAATGGCTGTACTTTCTTCTCTCTGAGACTCTTTTTCTCTCTCCCATTTCTCTCTCTCTGCCATCTCCAAATGCTCCGTCACTTCCACGTTCCTCGTCATTGTTCCCATGAGAAGGTGGAGAAGATCTCGGACTGCCCTCTCACCCAGGAGGCTTCTCCTGAGAGAACCGAAACACTCATTGGCAGGATATTTCGCTAGTTAACATTCATAGCATAGGCAGGACATTAGTTGACAGGATGGTCCGCTAGTTAACATTGATAGCATAGGCAGGACATTAGTTGACAGGATGGTCCGCTAGTTAACAATGGAAGATTCCTCCCTGCTCTAAATATTCGGCGATCAAGAGGGGCAGTTTAGAAACAGCTGTAAAAAATTGGAAGTGGAGACAGCTCATTATAGAACAACTGATACAATCCTTACCTCTTGACCAAGTCCAGTACTTGCTGTTCCTTGTGCTGTGTCTTGTTGCGAGTAGCTGCCACCAGGGTGTTGCACATGTCAAGATGGCTTTTGACCGTATCCACCAGATGTCGGGCTGGGTTAAGGGTCACTGCCTCTTCTAGACTTGCCACCTGCACTTGCTTCATCTGCAGGCGGTCTAACAGCGGTGTTGACATTTTCTTCACTAAACATTCAATATTTAATCAATTTAAATGTATGGTGAGGAAAGATAAACATTTATAACTACTTTTAAGACTATATGGTTTTCAAATCCCGTTCAAAGTTCATGAATAACTCCAGTTTATGCAACCTTTGTTTGCACTGAAAGGTACTGTAGTGGGTTTACTTTGCATGGTTCAACTATGGCGCGAGTTAATTTAAAAGTAAAGAGAAATAATGATTTCTATTTAAATGTTATGTGAGTTATTTTAACAGATAACCAAGTCCTGAAAGTAAAGAAAAACTAGAATAACAAAACCAACAACACTTAAGTGTCGTGGTATTTGTATGAAGAGATTGTTTTAGTAATAATACTGACAGTAGTAGTGCAGTTTTTGAATAAAAATAACTGTAATATTACTTACAGCCATGATATTACTTGTGTGATTTTAAACTGAATTCTATAGAAACTATTAATAATAAATCTATTAATCGAGGGGGGGGGGAGTTCATTGTTGATAAAATACCATAGGATCGGTTATTATATTTGTTAACAAATTATTATTTGGCTATAACCTTAATCGTTCTGAGTTTTTTTATAAATTAAAAGTTTTTTTAATAATAGTATTTATTCTTACTTTGCAAATAAAGTGATCGGAGCTGTTTATACAGACCACATCGCAAGTGTACTTTAATATTTAAATATATTTCATATAATTTTGAGCCTCTACTTAAACTATTAGTTGATCTAATGCATGAAAAATAAATATCTTAAACTCATTTATATCAATTAATCAAGAAAATTAGTAGATAATCAGTATAAAGCGTCTATAAAAATATTTTAAAAGTGCTAGCCAACAAAGTTAGTCACAACCAATATCGAGTAAATCTGTAATGTATTTCAATTGTTAGTTTGTTTTGGGGGGGGGGGGGGGGTACTTACCGTGTCACGTATAAGGTACACGTCATTAGTACATTATAGAAGAGTATGAAGGGAACATATTATTTTCCATAAATTTACTAAAAAAATTAACAGAGCACAGAAAATGGTAAAATATACAATAAATACTCTTACATCCCGGTTTATAAATCTTGAATATAACAGAATATAGCATACACAGTTTTATCTTTTCTACACTCTTTAGTTTAATATCTAATGGTAGGCACACAATATGACCCTCTTTCTACCTAGTAGTATGATATACACACCTAAATTAATATAATGTATATATCTTGCCCCTAATATTATATTACCATTAAACCCTTACAAACTTTCGCACATGTAATTTTATCCTGACACCCTTCCCCCCCCCCCCCAAAAAAAAGATTTTGTCTTTT
The DNA here is from genome assembly GCA_039000515.1 of Timema cristinae. NCBI lineage: Eukaryota > Metazoa > Arthropoda > Insecta > Phasmatodea > Timematidae > Timema > Timema cristinae. The sequence goes on from JBCFYV010000100.1 coordinate 61,203,895, forward strand.
GTTGAGTTGTTGTTTAAATTAAATACTCAGTGAAGTGTATACACAAAATAGCAAAGATAGCTTATTTTTAGTAATTGATAGAAAAATATGTTAGGTTTATCTTTGACTTAAATTTTTTTTAAATAATGAATTTGAACTTAAACTGAGTATGCTATGTCAGAAGTAGGTAAAAAATCCTATTCATTGATACCTTATTCATCGCTGTGGACTCTGTATTACTTGAGTCAAGGGGATGTTGATAACAGAAATAATAAATGGGATCTATATCTATTTTACCTACTAGGTGAAGATGTATCTTTATCTGCCAGTTTAATATCTATCTCTTGTACCCCCTAATACATAAATATCTCCTTAAGGTGTAGGTTCCGAGATAAATCCGGTGCTAATGAAACAGTATAATGAGAAATATTCTGTATTAAAGGTTTACTTTAGACAGATTTGAATGATGTGAGACACGGTATATTGCAATGGGAGGGTTGACAGAGAAATAAGACTGACAGCAGGAAGAGTGGATAGGTAGATAAGACTGTCAGCAGGAAGGGTGGATTGGGAGATAAGACTGTCGGCAGCTGACAGAATTAATCGGTCATTTTCTGCCACTGATGCTTCAACATTTGTATCAACTGCCTGAAGGACTACATCACTAACAATAATATCAGAATTTAATTGAACTTTCTCACTCAACTACCGCGACAGCAAGGGCCTCAATTCACGCACAGTGTATTCGGGCTCAACAGAGATTCCACGGCCCACGAGATCTGCGACTAACGCCTCTGGGCTGAGCTTGTATAACTTTTTTTTGCCAAAATTTATAACCTAAGGAATTTTGATGTTTTTGGAACTGGAGTTATTTTATCTTATTTTAATAGAGTCCATGAGTTGGTTAACTCTTTGAATATTTATTTGTAAACTCTTGATGCATATGATGCCATTAAAAATAATTGGTCATATTCAAAATTAATACTTGCAGTTGAAGTTAGCCCATGCATTAACTTAACATATTACTTTACGTGTGTTCCTGGTCTAAGTTTCTAATATCAGTAGTGTATAATAGATGTATAGTTAGGAGCAAAGTTCCGCTATATTTTGTTGGAATATTTTATGTTGTTATTGTTACTTTGATATTTGTTGGCCTGAATGCCCGTGATTAACTAATCATTGTTTTCTATCTATTTAGAAGGCTGAGGCCTTATTTTCTGGAATAAGTAGTACATTTCATACCAACCTATTGCGTATTGTTTCCATAGTAAAGCTTTTTTAATGTAGGCCTACGTTTTTTATGTGATTTATATTTTCCATCTAGCTTCAATGGTTTTCTCGGAAAAGCATAAAAACGTATTTTTAAAGCTTCATTATTTTATAATATTACTTATCTCATTACAGGATCACCCGATTTTAGATTTTATTGCGGGAAATGAATACTTATTTTACACACATGATTTTACCATGGCCATTCTTTTCGAATACCCACCGGTTTTTCCGGAAATAAGAATCAAAGCTGGAGGTCCGGTTTTTTGTCTTTTTATGTTGCTCAATAGCGGATATGGTCGTGTAGGGCATCAAATTAAAGGTCCAGCGTTATGTACTAGTCTTTTGTCATATTTTTAATGTATCTTGGTATTAAATGCGTAGAAAATTTTAATTTCCTTCCCTTATATCCTTGGAATCTATGAAATCTTTGCCTATCGCAGCTTCTAATATCCATGCAGAATTTGTATCAGGCAACCTCAGCATTAAACAAACAGATCACAACTTTGTTAGGATTCCAACTGACCAAGCCATTGAACATGTCTATAAAATGTTTAAAGTTGCAGTTCATCATGACCCTACCGACTTGCTGTGCATTGCCACGGATGTCGTTGTTTCAGACACTATTTCAAATGAAATTCTTATTGCACCGAACAAAGGGTGGGATATCATTAACACTATACTAAACCACTGTCTTGGCCCTCAAACTGATGTAAATTTCTATGATAAAATATCAAATTATAACCCAAAGACCTTAAGAAATTTACAGTCAACTAAACTGCGATTGAGTAAACCAAACTGTGTGCAATCGTAAAGAAAAGTAAGTCAACGAGTATTGGCAAGTGCGACAAGATTAGATAAGTTCAATGCAACATGAATTGCTTGACTATCCACTTTCTCTTTTCAAACCTGATGGTTCACCCACATTGGGTGATAGAGCAGTTTTTTCACAAATCATTATTGGATATAATGTACCCGACTGCATACATATTGATAATTCGGTGAAACGTGCAACCGTTATTGATTGCTTGGCTCTTGTACAGCATATATGAAAGTCAAAACCGCACAAATTTTCGTAGAACTGGCAGACTGCTTTACAGAGAGGATTTCTGCTTATTTAAACCAATCATGTTCTCGAGTTGATGTTGTCTTTGATAAGTACGTTTCACCATATATTAAGTCGTCCATAAGAGCATCAAGATGTGGCATACCTACACCTATTCGAAGGATTATGAGCAACAAATTAACGCCACTTCCTCAATCCTGGAGCAATTTCTTAGCACTTGCTGAAAACCAAGATACCCTCAAATCAGCATGAAAAATCTGACAAGTGACAAATAGGTAACTGTTGGAGGGTTTTCCTCAGGAATATCTGAGTATTTCATAGCAGGAAATATTGATGAACTTCATTCACAACAAAAGAAAGCAGACACAAGAATGATATTGTATGGAAACTATGTGGTTTAACATGGTTCTACATCACTTGTGATGATACTGACGTTTTTATTATTCTGGTATGGCACAATCTAGCTTCCAGAGTAGGGGCGGAAAGAATAAATCCTACAAGAGTAATACCAATCCATAAAATTGTAGCAGAAATGTCTGAAAATATTCTTTCGTCGTTATTAGGATTCCACAGCGTAAGTGGCTATGATACTGTAAGCCAGTTTAGGGGAAATGGAAAACAGTAAGCTTGGAAAATTTATATGGAACATGCAGAGCTACTTTCTATGCTGGAAATAAAAAAAATACGCCAGATGAAGATGACTACTTAAGGTGGAACAATTCCCTGCAATGCTTTACCAACTACGCGCAGAAGAAAATGATGTTCTAAATGTACGAGTGAATATGTTCTACAAGGAAAAAGATTTTGAGCAACTTCGTCCTACTCAAGATGCTCTTCGTCTGTACATAAGCAGAGAAAATTACCAACTTTAGTTTGGAGAAATGCACTTCAGCCAAATCCAGATTTGCCTTCTCCGGCTGACAGTGGGTGGAAACTTGAATATTCTTTATACAGAACAGTCATGAGAACTATTCAGTCATTTCCAAAAGAGTTGATTAAAATATAATATTGTAATTGCACTACAGGATATAAAAGATCAGGAAGCTCTTGAAAATCTACAAAGCCCCCCCCCCCCCGCTTCCCAGGTTGTGAGTTATACGGAAAAGAGTGTTTCAATGAGTACACAAATGCAACTGCACTGTTTGATTCAGCTGGAACGTTGAGCGATGAAGATTGACCTTGAAAGGATAAAAATAACTTGCATTATTGGTTCAATGTTATTTCTAAATTACTAAAATATTGTGACTTATTCTATATTATTTAATTTTAAGTTTTATCTTAATAATTGTTTTAGTTAATTGATTAATAATTACTATATTGTTAAATACCTATGAAATGTCTACATTTTAAACGGAAGTAAAGGCTAATTTCATAGTAATTTATATATAAGATTTATTTAGACATCTGGTTTGAAATGTCTTGCTTCACACATATCATTAAACAAGTTTTTGTCTATCACATAATTATATAATATGACGGTTAATCAGCCTGGTAACAAAACTGACAAGATTTTATCGATACACCGAATGGGTAAAAACAAAGACACATAGCGGGAGCTTTAATTTTATACCCTACACCACCATATTCGTTATTGATAAACTTAAAAAAAGTGGACCGTCATCTTTGATCTTCATTTCCGGAAAAATCGGTGGATATTCGAAAATAATGGACATGTACTAAAATAGTGTTTATAAAATAAGGATTCATTCCGTAATAAAGTTTAAAATAGGGTGATCTTGTAATGATAAAAAAAACCTACTCCTTTTATTAAAGGCAAAACTATATGACCAGCCAATGCGAACCAAGCTAATACTTAATTATCTAGGAGTACGTCTGAGAATAAGATGAGGAGAATGAACCATCCCACAGATCCTAACTAACATATTTTTATCAACGTTGTTTTTTTAATCATAACTTTATAAGTTGTATGAACTATCTCCAAAAAACACGTTTAAAAAAGTATGTTATGTGAAATAGACAGCATTTTAAAAAATGTTTATTTTAAACCTCTCATTACTTGTAGAGTAAATAAGATAATATGGATGGCAAGCACATAATTGGGGAGCCAAAGATTGAGCTGGAGAAGATTCTAGAGAATATAAGAGCAACTATTGAAACCATGCAAGAAAAGGTTCAAGATCTGATTGAAATGGAAGGAAGTACTGTAAGAAGTCGTGATTTGTCCTGGTCCATGAATAAACCTAACTTCCTTGACAAACTCAAAGTTGGAATCGTTCGAGACCTCCAAGACGATATTACCGACATTAAATACAAGATAGAAAATTCCAAGAGGGATGACAAACACATAGACAATGAACGCGTCAAAGAAAGGAATAGATTAGAGTTAGTAATAAACAGAATGGGAGAATGAGATTGATGCTTTCTGTAAAATAATTTCAAGAAATAAACAAGATACAAAAGAATACAATGAAACAGCTGAAAAAGCTATACGGGAATTACAGCATAGATTAGTTGTGGTGGCTAAACACTTCGCTGAGAAAGAGGAACCGAATACCGAGTTTGCAGGATTTCAAAGTGAAGTAAATAAATTAGAGGATAAAATAAAACCAGAAAAATCCGAAATTGAGAATGTGATGACTCAGTTGGACTTACTTATAAAAACAGAAAACCCAAATAAAGCATATCTAAACCAAATACATGAACTTGAAAATAACTTGTCAAAAGAACGAAGCGGTAAGACGGAAATAGAAAAGAAATGAAAATTGCACATTATCGGATGAAAAATTTCCAAGAATATCGACAAAATTTAGAGGATTGCGAATTTGTTCTAATTAGCAAGGAAGAGGAATGCCAATGGTTGAATGAAATTATCAAAAGTTTCATTACGCAAAGTACTGATCTCCATGTGTCTGTAAAAGATGTTTTGCTTGATCATTTAAAATTTGAGAAAATCAAGAACAAATGCTTGATTGATAATTTGGAGGTGCTGGAGAGAACAACCAATAATACAGAGGCCCAAAGACTTGTAAAAGAACTGCAAATATCCTTAGAGTCTGAAAAAAATAAAAATGAAGGACTAAAAGCTATATTACAAATAGCAATGGAAGCTGGTTCCACTTGTGATGGACAAAATATGACTAAAAAAATTGTGGAAGATTTTGAAAAAAATCAAATAGAAATTAACAATCTAAAATGTGAGCTCGATGTCACTAAACACCCTACTAAATATATTAAAGAAATGAACTATCTCCATACTTGCTATGACAAGGAAAAACATACTAACTTGAAACTTCAGAATGAAATAGACACAATAAAACGCCAATGGTCCATGGTATTCAAAGAGAAATCAAAAATCCTTCCAGAGGCTCTTAGAATAGAACACGATGAAATATCATCTCTAAAAGCACACATTAAGTTACTCGAACAAGAACGTTCACAGTCAGACAGAAATGTAGACGATACCATTACACAATTAAAAAAACAAATTGTTGATTAAAACAAGTACTTGCTGATGAAGCTGTAAGTTATTCTTTGTTACTAGCCAACTTATCTCTACGTAAAGAAAACATGGAACATAATACGCTGGCATCGTTAGAAAACGTTGACACCATCAATCATAATAAAATAAGTCATGCAAAGGACCAGCAAGATGAAGATATTCAAGAAATGTTAGATAGGTTAAAAGAAATAACACTTTCTGTGTGTAAATTGGGAAAATCCAAACCATTAAATGATACTTTCATTAAAGAAGTCCAACAAGTAGACAACATATGTACTCTGCAGAATTATCAGATAAAAATGTTGTGCGATCAATTGAGTTCTCGTCTTCACTTAGATACCATTTCATTTTGTCAAGAGGAATCATCAACACAAAGCAGCAAGATCGAATTGAGAGACTGTCTTCAATATTTGAAAGAAAAAATTGTAGAAAAAGATGATGTGGAGAAAGTAATATTTGCCGAAGAAATTCTCAACGAAGTTATTCACTTGAGAGAAAAATTAAATAGAGTCGATTCAACTATTGGGGACATTGTAAATGTTATATTGGAATCAAAAAAGATGTTCACTAAACAAGTGACAGTAGGATCCAATTCAAGTGGTTTGGTCACAGACAATAAGAGACGCTTAGAAGAGACGAGAGAAACATTTATTCGAATGTATAAAATATTTACACAGCTGGCACAGTTCGGATACGGTAAATCAAACATAATGGATCGTTTCAAAACAGAGTTGATGGCGATGCAAGAGATATACGACAACATTTTAAATATGTATCCTTACGACAAAACATCACCTTTTAAAAGAGAACTTTTACTAGAAAGATTTGAAAAAAATGTGAAAGCAATTTATGGCGAAATTAAAGATATTAATTTATTTGAATACAATTTGTACACATCCAAGAAAGAGGCAGATGAGATAAAATACCTCGAGATCCAAGTTCGGGAAATGCTGTTGCATCTCCAATTGGAGAATAAGAAGATGACGGAGATGAAGAAGTGTGTGTGTGAGAGAGAAAAAGAAATTAATGAAAGAGATGAGAAACGCGTGGAAGAGAATAACAGGGGAAGAGATCTCCAAATGATGATCCGGAGTGGAACTATTGCCAAGATGGCACTGGAGAGGAGCCTGGAGAAGGAAAGAAGTCATCTGAAGATGATGTGGTTCAAAGAAGGGAAGGATTGGCTTCACAATAAGCTTCTCAATGAAGAGCCTGTGTCAGTGGAAGGGATGAAGATTCACATTCAGGAGGTCATAGACCAAGAGATGAAGGTCAGTTCTGGAGTAGGTAGAGCTAGGGTTTGGTAACATCAGTACAGTTAAGTAGCTAATCTTCAAGGTGAATGTTAGTACAGTTCACTAGTAACTATACAAGTCGAGTCACAATACAGTTCACCCATTACTACCCAAGGTGAATGTTAATACAGTTCATTAGCTACTTTAATAGTTTTAGTTTATTTTACATTTCAGTGACGTCCTGATAACTGAAGGACTGACCCATCCCAACACTTGATAATAGTTGTTTAATCTACTGACGAGAAAGTGTTCAGCCGTTTATTTCGTTTCGTTGTTTCTTTTTATGTTTTGATTTAAATGATTCCACTGTACACAAATACATTTCTTCTAATATCTACCTTCCTCCGAATAAATTGGTGTGGTTAAAACGTGTTTATTCTGGATTGGTAATAAGACGTGGTGTAAACATGAATGTGTCAAAACTATTGTTGTTGTTGTTGTTTTTGTTGAATGTAACAATCCGTTGCCGAGATAGTAACATTGTACGGTCCACTCTTAGGTTCGTTTGGAGCTGGAACATGAGAAGAGCATTCGACTGGACCTCGAGGAACAAATGAGCTCCATTCATCTCGATATAGAAAGAACATTCTTCAAGTCCAAGAGAACATCTCACGTCGGGAAGACCTGAAGATAGAGCCATGCCCCTGTTTGTACCGTATGGAGAACTTTATTCTGACTATGGCGAGAAAACATGACGTGTTGAACAAGTAGTTACATCTTATATCTGCTGCATGCCATTGATTATTTATTTTTACACACGCACTCTTCATGGAATTGTCTCCAGGGGTAGCCTCCCACTTTAACATGTTATATATCGGTAACTATTACCGTAAAGGAACCTTCATTAATAGCTTTTATTTTTACAGCCTCAAATAATAATCATTGCCGTAGATTTTACTAATAAAGTTGTAGAAATAAATAATTAACATATATTGATTCAGCCTTTTATTATTTCAACGCATTAAATTTATAATAAAAATTAAAAAAGAACTTAAAGTTATAATGTTATTATAATACGGTACTTCTTTTGTGACGGTCATGCTACCTATGAAATTTAAAAGAAATAAACAAATTTGTCGGACAAGGGGTCTACAAAATTAAAATATCTTAGGTACTGTACATGTTGTTTTGTCTTCCTTGGTCTTGGCTTGAGAGAATATTGTTTTTGTTGAAGCTTCATCTTTATTCAGCTTTATTTATGGGTCAAACCATATACAATTATTGCACAAGTACAAATTAGGGGGCTGTGTTACAATTAAAAGCACTTCAGAGAGCTTTTAGAGGTGTTTAATATTAATAATTTTTTCTAGCCTTCGACAATTGGAGGATGTGCTCACCAAACATCCTCTCTCCCCCTGAAATTATTGGCTAGCTACGGCCTTGCTTTAATGTATACCTTTTGTTTTGTTTTCAATACATGTAACCTTTGAAATACTCTATTGTATGTCAACTCCCAAACTCTCTTTAATTAGCACTCTAGTTAGGAATGAGCTATCGTTCTGGCATCGACCCGGGAAAGGAGTTTAAACAAAATTTTACCGGAAAAACTATTTGTGAGGGATTTAAAAACAACATATATACCAAAGACAAGATCTGACTTAACTACATTACATATACAAATATGTGTGTGTGTGTAATGTCAAGTCAGAATATAAATATATCTGAGTAGGTGGGTTGCAAAACTGTCCTTTTCCAAAAATTAAAAAAAATTAGGTGGCTATTGATTGAGTTTCATTTGGTACTTCTGCTTGTAATAAGAATATATAGAGAGCAAAAACTGTCTCGTTTCCTATTAGATTTAGCTTTAAAATAGACGTTTTCCGCAAAACTGTCCTTTTCCAGCTCCCTGTTAGGTGCAAAACTTTCCTTTTCCAAACCTATGGTTTATTAACAAAACTCTCCTTTTCCAATATTCAATATGGCTATTGATGCTGTCTTACATTTCAAAACAATCTTTCTCCTTACCTGCATAGACTATGAGCTTATTACTGCTTTTAACCCCACTACAAAAGTGACATCGGAACCGACTTGCCAATCCTAAAGAGAGGAGTGACTGTAGGCAACATGGTACCTGATCATCTGCCAAACATAGTTCCTGTAAAAGAAGCAAAACTAAAAGATGTGGATAAACTTCTATCTAAGCACTTTGGTGAAGGGTGGAAAGTCATGGCTAACCTCAACTACTTTAAAAGTGTTATTGATTCTCAATCTGAAGATGTACAGCATATTGAAGTGAACAAACACGAAGAAAACGTTGAAAAAATAGTCGATCTATTAATATTAATTAGCTTTACCTCTGTTTTTGCAAATGAATATTTTTCCTTTAAGAAGTAAACAGACAATAACCTCAAATGAGTAGATTAATATTCCTGAAGATGTATAGCAAATTGAAGTTGTAACGACTCGGGATCCTTTGCACCAGAAACTAATACGCATTGACATAGCACAAAGTGAACCAAGATGAAGAAAAGTTTGAAGAGATAGGTGATCTGGTTAATATAAATCTGTTTTAACTCTTGATTCACAAATTAGTCTTCTTTTGATTAAATAAATACTAGTAAATTTGTACGAATAGATTGTTATACCTAACACTTATGTTTTATTTCCAAACTGCTATATTCTAATGTGTGTACCTGCAAAACTGTCCTTTTCCAGCGGAACACTGCAAAACTGTCCTTTTCCAAACTATAGTTCTAATTATTATCCAAACCATATTGTCAATATTTGTTAAATTTACCATATTGACCCAGGTTGATATACTTTCATTCCAGGTAAAGTTTCATAAAAATCTAAACATAAATAAACATATTACAGGTTTTTTTGATTTCCTCAAAAATCTACTATAATGGATAAGGACAGTTTTGCAACTCACTACTCATCTATATTTAATCTTTTGTTATAATATATAAAAATGTAATGTCTCTAAAACATCACTGTTTACATCGATTAAAATAATATCAAATTTATTATCATTACAAGATTAAATCAACCCTCCTTGGATTCATTGAAAACTTGGTGATAACGTCGTTTGTATCCACTTATATTTCTCTGTGAACAGTGAGAAGGCAAGGCTGGTAAGACGACCTTGTGCCACGGTGTTACTCAGGTAGCTTTTCAATCTTTGCAATGTCGAAAACGAACTTTCAGGTGAAGCAGTAGAGATGGGAAAGGTCGCTAGTATCAGGAGAAGTATCCTCACATTTGGATAGAATGTTACATACAGTGTGAAAATGCTTCTATTGCAGTGCTTGACCTGTATTTTAGATTAAACCCTGCTCCACTTCTTACATATTTGCAATTCAGCCAAGAGCGGTCATGATGTGGAAAAACTTATCTATATAAATCTACACCTATTTGCAAGTTTTGGCCACTTTCACCATATGCAAGATGTTTAGGGGGCATCTTTTGTATATTTGGGAGAAGCTCGTTGTGGTTTTTAGAAGCGTTCCATTAATTTCACCTTTACATTGTCTAAAATGGTATAAATATTGCCCTCCTGTCGTATTCCTCTGGTCCTGAAGCTGGAACATTTTCTTTGTGAAACTGATGCACAGTTGATCTGGGCATTGTGGTAGTGCCGCCAACATTTGACGTCAGTATTAATGCTGTTTTATAGTGTCTTGAATTATTCTTCAGAATTACTGTGTTGCAGTTCTAAAACTTCCAAAACTGTATTAACATGAGAGCAGGGTTCAGAAATAGTATACTCTACTATTTGAAGTGCTTTTGACAGCTGGAGTGTAAAATATAATAAATAATCCATTACAATGAGGCATATTATAAACTGCCCTGCAGTAATGCACTCTAATAAATTATGTGCCAAATTTGATTTCCTGAAGACTGAAGTTTTTTCAGTGCATTAACTACTGACTTATACACTTCTTTGAACCTCATAACTGTCTCGTGTTTATTAGCCCATCTGGTTTCACACAGAGAAAGGAGAGATATTAGTTTTGAAGTAAGTGAATCTTGGACAATGCAGTCTTTTAACATAGAATTTTGCTGTGAAGACTTTAAGAGAAAAAAATCCACTTTATGTAATGTTCCGATACAATTTCTGAATGGCACTATTCTTGATGAGTCATACAAGGTTGAGACAACGGGTACTACAATGTACATAAAGAGCCACAATGTTTCGACAATAGTAGTAGGAAGACCCGCACTTGATTCCAAATCCTGTGTTTTACAAACGTACGAAGCATATTGACGTTTCGTATCACTTTGTGAGAGAGAAATATTAGGACAATGTAATTTAACGAAGTATATTCCAACATTAGAACAATTGGCTAATCAAAACCACTACCTAAATTTTTTTTTTTCAAAAGTTTATTCTTTACTTGGTGTGAGAGACTATTAAGTGAATATTGATTATTTAGCTCCGAAAACACTATTTTATGTTAAAATTGGCACTAAACTAGTGGGAGTATTGAGAATAATAATTATCTGTGTGCTCTTGTATAGTTAATTATTGTTATTACCTTACTATACCGTGCCTATGCACCGCTTCCGTTCTGTTAGTTCATGCCTTCTGCCGTTGTGTGTAACACGCTTTTTGTTGACGATTAACTAAAACATCTTCATGTAAGTATAACTAACTTTTGTTCAAATAATTAAAATTGTGTTGTGCATGACAATATGCCGGATACATTCTATTAGACACAGTCATAATAAACTGGTTATAAGAAAAGCAAATATTCTAATTAAGATAAGGGATTATCTAGTTTCTGTGTATAACACTTTTAATTGTTTTAATAATTTGCCTCACTAAGCAATCCCCTGTTTAGCTTGCACCCTGGTATATAATCTTGTTTAGTCCATTTGAGTCTGTTTTAGAACATGTTAATCAAGGACTGTTTAGTTCACATGATCTCACCGATTGGTCATATCTCTATGTAATCAAAACCAATTGTATTACATTAACCGTTATCCTTGGAACGTATTGATAAACAAAATATTAATTATATTGTTGTTTCACGTCAACACCTTTTAGAGTTTAAAATTTGTCGAGTAGACCTTTTCAGTTTAAAATTTTTCGTTATAAAAATTTATGTTAATAAATTACTAATCTGTGTATATTGATTAAAAATATAAATAATGAATAAAAATTTGGTAATATAAACATTTAAACTTGTAAACTATTTAATAATTTTGTTTGTAATACAAAGGGTTTTATGATTACCCACCATAGACAAATTAAAAATTTGGTAGGATAAAGAAAATTTAAGGTAAGTACAAAATAGTAAACATAGCATAAATACGATTCTAAAATGACACTTTTGTAAGATGAACAGGTCGGACACTTTGAGTTTACTGAATAGCACATTTATATAACTAGAGGCAGTGTTATGTACAGTGTGTTTATAAGTTTTAACCGAACTAAGGGTCGATGTTGAAAGGCCAAAATGTAGAAATAACATACAAGTACACACTCTATTCTAGAAGTTTGATCACACTATTTGTCGTAACACATCTTATACACGATACAAAATAAACATTTCCATGTTCTGAATGATAAATGTAATATAGTTGATTTGTGTGTCACTAGGTAGCAGTTGGGATGGAGTCGCCAGAAGAATCTTATATCCGATCCCGTCACAATGTAAGTGCAATAGTTGTCTTTTCCGATACAAACCTTATCGGTTATTATCATAGCTATGTCAGACTATTTTAACTTCACATTTTATTTCATTTAAGAAATTTACCTTTCATCCCTGAAAGCAAAATCAGGACAGGCATGAGTTAATTGAAAGTGCTGTTCCAACCGCCACTAGCCCCAATGAGTGTTTTACACGAGTTGTGCCCATTCTATAAAGTAGAATATTTATTATTTGTAAAAACATGTGCCGATTTGGGAATAGTTTAGTCGATGTGGTGCATGTCTAGTTGCTTTATTAGAATACCGGACGTATGTGACTTGGATAAAGTGGAAGGAGGTCTTACACGAGTGATTCCACTGCCTTATTTACGCTAGGATGCTTTAGACGTTATTTTATTTGAAAAGTGACTCAACTTATATATTTTAGGGTGTAATGAATATGATTGTCACATGATTATTGTAAATGTCTGTCAAATTATACTATGTTATTTTTTAATGGTATTTTGAGCACTTATCTATGAGCATGTAAAAGTTCTAGTTCCACTTATCAGACATTGAAGCCAAAAAGCGCTAGTATCTTAACATATTAACGTGCGCGCAATTCAAAAATTGTAAAGAAGTTTGAACAAAATATGTTTTCACTTGATGGTTTTATATATTATGGTGAGTAGAGAAAATAATTAAGATAACCAAAATAGGATCTTTTTAGTATTATAAACTATAATAATTGACTGCTTAATATTTTTTAATCGTTTATATTTATTTGGTTATGCAATAAATATTTGTTTGGATCAAACTTAGCTTGGTACATTGTGTGTGGGTTGGGGAATGGATGGGAGAAGAGGGGGCGAGTTTACGCAATCATTTAGGCTTTTTAAAATAGTGGTAATATTAAAATGCATCATTTTTATTTGTTGCTTAGTTAAAAAATACTTCTTCCTCTTCATTTTTAAATGTCAGATTTATATTTTTTTATTGGTCTTAATATACAGATAAATTAATATTAATGTTGTCCTATAGGAGTCAAATACTAATTTCCTTAGATGTCGTAAGATAGTTGATTAGACTAGTGCCTTACCACCTTCCAATTCTACTACAGTAGTTTCCAACCAAGGGATCGCAACCCTATTTGGTGTCAAACCGTGCGAAAGGTTGGAAACAACTGCTCTAATATTTTCTATTTATAATAATATTTCTACAATGTGTAAAAAGATCTCACGCCCCCACCCCCAGTGTACAGAGAACAAATATATTTAGCATTACCAAGCCACTTTAAATGTGTTTGTACACTTATTAACAAACAAGTATTGTAGTTGACGTGTTTATTAAAAATAATATATTTTGAAAGTTACTATTTATTTTATCTGGACTCCATATTACTTAAAACAATAGAATTAAAGCTTTATGTTTCAAAAAGTAGCCAGAACCATATTTCTTAGACTTTGGTCACCATTGATAAACTCAAGATTGAAAAACATTGGGAGATGACGTAACTAAAATAAGATGAAGAATCGGTTGAAAATGGAAATATGTCAGAACCAATAAAGATAGGATTGAAAAATATGGAAAAGTCATGTAGCTCACAGAGGATGGAGAATTGGTTGAAATATGTCAACATCAATAAAGAGAGGATTGAAAAATATGGAGAGGTCATGTAGCTCACAGAAGATGAGGAATTAGTTGAAATATGTAAACATCAATAAAGAGAGGATTGAAAAATATGGAGAGTCAAGTAGCTCACAGAAGATGAGGAAATATGTCAACATCAATAAATAAAGGAGATGAAAATAAATTGTAGTAAAGTCACTAAATCAAACAATTTTTGAAACTTATTTGTAGCTACCAAATAAACGAGAAAAATTGAAATTCTACAATATAAAAGTTTTCCTAGAAATAATTGGTTGAACTATTTGAATGGTAAAGCCAAGCTGTTGTTTCTTGCAGGGCCGCCATTACATCGGAGAGGTGGTTGAGCTGCTCAAGGCTAACATATTGACACTCAACAAAATACTGACAGGATGTCCAAAGATGAAGAAGCCCACATAGGTGAGCTGGCAGCCGTGCAAGATACCGTCAAGTTGATATTCATGCAGGGGGACAATTTGTCACAGAAATACCACAAGGTGTGTCTGAAGGATCTTGAGATCGACTCAAAGCTGAAACAGATTGATCTGAAGGTATCCCAGAAAGTAAAGGCGCAGTTCTTGACTCGTCATGTGAGAGACAACTTGATAGGTCAGCTCCAGGATGAGAACAAGGAATTGAGACGGAGATTGGCTGTATTCCAAGATGGAGACAGGTCTGTGATTGACTTGGAAAAGGCGGAAAGAGACCACGTGATGCTCATCGTGCAGAAGGTGGAAGAGGAAATACTGGCTCTCAGAGAGTACACGAACTTAGTCAAGCGAGAGATAGCTAAGACAGAGAAAGGGTGGAAGAGCTTCTGCACCAAGACGGTCAACGGAATGAAACTGATAGAAGACAATGTCGAAGAAATAGAGGAAAGGCAAAACACAAGGTAGTGGTGGGGAATTATGAGGTATTCCTGAAGGAATGTCAGAGAATCTTTGATGACAGTATTCGAGGTATTCAAGGAATTCCTCTAGTGGGAATTCGACGCTCCAACGTGATGCAGAAAGCTATTCGAGATGGTATGAACATGGCTACTTTCTCACAGCTGGCGCACATATACGCGGTGATCTCTGAGGATGAACCGTATGAAATTCACGGACTTGATGACGTCCTTGCATACATCGCCGACTTGGAGAGTAAGATTTTTCTCAAGCATGAAGAATACAAGATGCAGCTGATTCGATGCTCATGGCTATTATTGACATGAAGAAGCAGGTGGCGGTGATGAAAGAAGCTCTGGAATCTAGTCAGAAGCAATGTAAGCAGTTGCAAGAAATAATTGAAAATCAACCAGTTCCTGGCTTGCAAGGGGACCTAGTCACACGAGCTCTCGTGGAGCAGGGGAAGAAGAGAGAACTTTATGAGAGTAAGACTAACAGACTAACTGAGCTAGAAGAACATGCAGGAGGGGAAATATTAACATAAAATACCATTTTGAAAAGTAAAATAAACATTTCCTTTTCTAATAAATTTATATCTTATAAACATCTGAAAGACTAGTATAAGATAAAACTGGTCAATAAGCTTTACTTATTTTTTGTCCCAAAAATGATAATGACAAATCTATTAGTATTTTTTGTGCTGAATTCAAATATATATTTTAGAATATCTCTATAACGTAAGAATTTTGAGTGACACCCCCTTAAAGTTTACAATATTGTGTTCATTTACAATACATATTAAATAAAGCAAAGATATACAGTTAAGTATACATGAAAGGTGAAGTTTGGGAGATGAATGATTGTAAGTTACGGAAGAGATCAGTGGGCCAAGAGCATTAATACGTTAAGCCAAAGGTTCCGGGTTTGATTAGGGTGTCCACGTATTAATTTTCCATTTATTCTAATTCATACATAACAAAGGACTATCTTAACTGATAGGTAGAAGTGTAGGATATTCTGCCGTATTTTGCCTGACGAACATCCCTTTTAGGGTCCAACAATAGTCATCAAGCATACTTGGTCTCCACTTGACTTGGTGGAATTATTCGCCTTGTTCATTTTAATTGCTCCAAGATTTGGTGGGAAGAAATCCAGGAATGAATACAAAAGATGTATTTTCAAAGATATGTTATACATCCCAAGGTCTTGTCAGATATTAAGAAATCATCCACTATTTCTCTGTAGTTGCCTGCCTTATGTTTTCTTAAGAAGTTCAGACAAATACCCTTGAAGGACCACCATGTAACTTTTTCATCTTCGTTTAACTGACCATCACCTTTCTCATCTTGAATTAGTTCTCTTATTTGAGGTCCAACAAAAATTTCCTTTTTGATCTTTGCATCGCTGATCCTTGATAGTTATTTTCTTAAGTATTTAAATTCAGGTCCACTTCTATCCATTGCCTTAACAATGATCGTTATATGACCAAGCTGTATATGTAATGGAGATAGAAACACTATTTTAGGATCAACAAGTGGTGTATTGACAACATTCTTCTTTCCTGGGATAAGTGACGTTCGTTTTGACCACTGTTTCTGGGTGTAATGATTTCTCCGGTCTCCGCCATCCCACTCACAAAAAACAAAAACAGTGCTTCATGAAACCAAGTTGAAGTCTTTTAAATTACCACAGACATTTAATTGGTATTCTTAATAGGCCTACTCTATTTTTCTATTGGGCGTTTCATGCCCGCATATGTTTCTTTCATATCTACAAGTGGCACTGATGGAAACCTATTTCACTGTGGAGACGCATACCTCTCAAGATAGTGTTAGAAGCATCTATAATTAAACGCCACTCCTCTATTTTGCATTTGTGACCAAGTGCTTCCATAACGGGACAAACATAATCGCAAAAAAAAAGTCAATTTTCAAAGGTAAAGAAATCCTTAAAGTCACTATACCTGTATTTATAATCACATACTTTTGTTTCTTTGTGGAGGGGATTCCAGTCTTTAAATCTGAAGCCCAACTGTGCAGCTTTCCTTTTAGATAGCTTCAAATTTCGGACAAGATCCTTGAGTGAGTAAATGTAGTTGAGAAGATGAACAGGAAGCAACATTTGGATAAACCTTGCATCACCATCACTATGCTCTACAGGCTGTTTCTCTTGCTTATCATCATCTAGTTTGGCATTTTCTGGAGGCTTTGGCACATGAAGTTCTCCGCTCTGAACTACAGGCGTCATGGCAGATGGTAAATTAGGGGTCACAGTGTGCTTTGATTTGGAACTTATGCCCGAAATGTTTGTAAGACAAAAGTAACAGTTTTTGAGTGATCTTTTGGTTCTTGCCAAATCCTTCGACCAGCAAAATTCATGTTCTTAGAACCCTTTTACCAGCCTGTAAGGTTTCTGACGCAAGTGACACAACAAAAAAATTGGTCAAAAATGTTGCATCTAAAGTGAACCTTATATCACTTCTTAATGAATGGAGTAAAAACACGTTTACAATTTTAAATGTTATCTCACCATAAATGTAGCAAAATGAGTCCGGATGATTGGCACAATGTCTAGGCATCGTACCACTTGGTATTCTAAACACTATAAAACGTACACTGAACTACACTAACAACATAAAATGTATAGTGAACCACATAGATAACAGTTTATGATAAAATAAACACACAGTACTAGATGTTTACAGATCTAACTCTGACCACCAACTGGCCAGCAGTACTGACTTAAACAATAAGCAAGCAAACATCTGACTCATCGTGACCAAAGTAGGTCATAGTATGGCCTTTAACTGTTTGGGGTTGTAAAGAGAGGTTGAAGGGTTTGTCATAAAGTGGGGGGTTCGTTCTGTCAAATTAACTGCGATCGCTAGCCATTTCAGTTGGGACATAGTTTCCTTATGCACTGTATAATCTTAAAGTGTAAATAGCTGAGACCAGTTTGGAAATAAACGAAGAAAGTTACATTTAGATCACCCTTTAGTTGCTCTGGGACAAAATCTTTGTTGACCAGTGTAATTAGTATGAACCAGAGTTTTAAGAAATGAGCCTCCGTTAAAGGCTTGTTTAGCTAATACAAGTGTTGATCCTACACTGACACATGGAATTGCGCCCCGAATAGTTGTAATAAACCTGTAAGAATTAAATTTAAACAACTATAATTTAGAATATTTATTAGATCATTTTGAAAAAATTTGAAAAGTTGAACAAACATATATCTGTTTTACTCGCAATGTAACGTTTTTGTGAAATGAAAATAACAAACTGTAATATTTTTACAATTTGAACCCGAGTCCCCAATATTTTGTTTCTTTCAGAATGAGTTAGAAGATGTTTGCCAAACTAAAACTTGTTCGTTGAACGATCACCTAGAGATGTTGATGAATGAGATCAAACGAACAGTAGAAGCTAGTGACCAGCTTCCTGCAGCAGATCCGTCTAGAGAAGACATGAAGAGTAAGATTAAATTGTATCAAGAACAATTGAAGTTTATTATTGAGAGCGAAACATCGCGTCTTAAAAATGAGAACGAAACCATGCTTCTGATAGTAAATAATCCCCGTTCAAACCTAAAGTTGGGTGTAAATAAGCAATTGAATGTAGATGATAGCTTGATTAAACCTAATATCCATAAACTGATTTCCAATATAAATGAAACAAAACAAATGATGGTCCGACAAACAGAAGATAAGAAGGCCTTTCAGAAGAAAGCTTTGGATGAACTGAACGTTCTGAACGAAAAGATAATGGGGGAGGGAAACTATGTTACTCTTATAAGGAGAGTTTCTGAGGACGTAAGAATGAAAATAAAAACTATTCCCAACATATCTTTGAAAGAATACAACAAGGTTGTCCAGAATGCGTTGAAAGAGGCAATAGGTATACGAAACTAGCTACTATTAGTTATCTTTTCAGTGAGATATGCTTGGACAATCCCCCATTACCAATTGCGGGGAAATGCGTGATTCCATGTATTATTAAAATGGAAAACAAGCTATTTTTAGAAAAACAAAGACTCTACCAGATAATTATGAGAATAGAGGAATCCATTGATAAAGCTAAGAAACACTTTAAAATACAGAGATTAAAAAGTGATAGTATAAAAGAAATCAATACAAATTTAAAAGCTCTTGTCAGTAAAACGTTGCTTCCTCCCCCAACTACGACATTGGAGAAAACATTCATTGCATTACGCCAAGAAAAAAAAGTTCTAATCAATAAATTTGATGAGAAGAAAGAAGAAGCTGATAAGATAAAATCTGAGTTGTGTGAGCATTGCCATCCTTTCAAAAATAAATATATCCAGACATTCCCTCTATAAATATAGCAACGTAAATTACATGGAACATGCGTCTCAAACGAATCGAGCATACAAGAATTTTACAAGTTATTCATATCCATGTAATTATGTCGGATAAACAAATGGTCTTCTTTTCAACAAAATTATAAATTAAAAACCTTACAAGTTTTTAAATATACATTGTGTTTCACTAAAATTTAGTTTTGATTGATAGAAAATGTAAAGCATCCATTTGTTTTTATTTACATGTCATAAAACTTTAAGTTTTATATTTCGTCTGTAAGCAACATGTCTGCCCACATGTCAATGTCCTGAACCTCTAGGAGATATTCAAGGTTTCAAATAATATAATCATTTCTGAGGATATTGTTTAAATATATTTTACATTAAATATATCTTTAAATTGACTGTTAAAATATGTTTAGAAGAATCGATAATGGATTTATTTACATAAGAAATATTAAAATTATTAAAATCTTTCTTACATAATTTGTAAGATTTTGGAGAAATATAAGTTGATCTATTGTTTGAATTTAAGCGTAAATTGTTCTTAATAAAACAAAATATGTTGTTTGTCTACCTGATTAGTGCTGTCAAACTCACCTAAAAACATTATTTACTAAGCCTAGTTAAATAGGTTTGTCAAGTTGCCATATTGAAAATGAACACAACTCCCCTTCTTTCAGATCAAGTATCACCATCGTTCCAAACCTATGCTGGGGCGAACAATTGAAAATCTGGACAATTTGGTTGACCAAATGATGGTGGCCTTAGACATTCTGAGGACGATTCCTATGACCGAACAAGCTTTTACTCAGAGGTTCAATACAAGGAATCGAGTAATAAACTTATTCTTTAAGATCTTGTCAATTAGCGGGGAAACAAAAGCTCCACCTCAACTGGAAATGATGATTGAAGAAATCAAGCTGAACATAATGCAAGACATCAGATTCCATGGGGACGTGCTAGGGGAGTTCCCCGTTAGAAACACAAGCTCTCTGATTACGATAATTAAGAATTTGTACCACCAACTAGCTCTCGCCATCCAAGATCCGTACATGAATGAGGTTGACATACAAGTGTTGATACAGAATGCGATGAATTACATTATGTCCGTTGATTTCTTTGATATGCATAAGGCGAGAGAGGATAATGTACGTATGCGTGAACAACTGGCTCAGCTCATCAGAGAAAGCACAGTAGCATACGAGAAGGAACAAAGAGATCGTCTGGAGACAGACTACTCTGACATCAAGAACAAGATGGAGGCCTTACTACAGAGGGTCACGATAATCCAGAACACCATGTCCAAGAGTATTGAGACAAGAAGTTTGTATCGTGAACAAGTCACTACCACATATGAAGCATTCAAGAGCACGTTGGCCAAATTAGCGGATCCTGAGATCTACGATTGTCTGGCCAAGATCATAGGGTCATTGTATCAACAGTTCAGACAACAGGTCACAACGGAATACAGGGAACTCTTCTTTAAGATGGCTTATGACTCGGTGAACATAGCTACTTTGGCGACCTTGACATATCTATACGGCAACATTTTCCTAGATCATCCGACCCCCTCCAGTGACGTGTCACAGGCTTTACCAGCAATAGAAGACCTCAAGGAGAAAATATGTTTCCAAGTTAAACGAGTTCAAAGAGAGAGTCTTGAATTGAATGTCATGGTCGCCACGGAAAGAAGGCGTTTCCTGTCAATAAGTAGCAGCATTCTAGAGGTGAGAAACACGAATCAAGAGCTAGAAAATAAGGTTCATGGAAATTTGCCAGTAGAAGGTTTGCAGAAGACGCTTGGAATTGAGAAGAAACGTAAAGATTTACTCCTGGGAATGGTTAACCACAAGAAGGGGGAGGTTGATAGCCTGAAGGCTCAACTGTGCCAGCTATGTAGGTCCAACATAAGACGTGATATAACCTGAGTGTCACCGAGTTATTATCAAATAAACAACGATGGTTTATCATCAAAGCACAAGAAACATAGTCTGTGAGTTCTGTTGAATTGCTATAATTTTATTGAGTCAGATATAATAACTTCTTAGTTTAATGAAGAGATAGACAATTTAAATGACTGATTACTTTTCAAGTGTCATATTATTTACAAAGGTACAAAGGTTGACTTCACTGTAATTGTGATATTATTTTATAGGTTTTAATCTTCTGACCACTGATTAGTTCGTAATTGTTACTAAAGTGTATATATATGTGTCAACTGAGATCAACTCTCTAATCGCTGTGGAGTAACAATAAACAGGGGTATGTTTAATATGTAGATATTCACATATTGACCATGAGTATGACCATGTTATAGGAGGAGCCAGGGGATCATCTGGATGATCTGTTTGATTGGGTCCAAGCTCGCCGTGAGTTAAAGAAGCTCCTCCAGGAGAATCAGGAGCTGGAGGAGCGACTTTCCACGCCAGAGAATGTGGAGGAAAGAGACAGATCCCAGCTCCAGTTTGACATTACTGCACTGACTCAGCTCCACTACCACATGGACAAATATTTAGTTGAGCTCCAGGAACACGTGACTAATATGGAGGAAGGCTGGAGGGAGTATGAGTCAGAGGTCTCAGAACAGTTGAACGATCTGGTGAATGCGATAGAGCAACTGGATACTCAACAAGTTCTCCATCTTAGTGGTTTTCAAACGTTCCTATTCAAGTTGGTAGCAGTTTTCGAGGAAATGGACTGCAATGACGGTAACATGCCGGACAACGTCAGGACCCTGTACAAACTGTACAAGAAGACTATCTTTGAGGGCGTTTATTGCGCAGCACACACCACCCTGAGCTACGTGCATGGGCGTGTTGGAGGGGAAAATAGGCCCGAGTTTGCTAGTGTCACGATGTCCGGGATTGAGGCCCTGGAGAAATATCTCCTGGAGCAACACCGTCATGACATAGAGAAAGTAGATCTTTTGAGACTGCAGCTTGCAGAACTAACAACCAGGAGTAGGATGCTGGAGACACAAATGAAGAAACTAATAGATCACGGAAAACAGCTGGAGACAATAGTCGAGAGTCGACCTCCAACCTCTTTCCCGGAATCTGACAATCTTCTTATGGCCATTGAGGATGAGAAATCGCAAATAAGCGAATTATTAGACAAGTTACAGAATTATCAGATGGTGGTGAAGGAAATAAGAGAGAAGATGTGTAAGAATTGCTCCTGCAAGTGACTCATTATCACTCTTGTAACAGTATCAGATGCTGATCTTTGAGGTGAATCATTAAAGCCAGACTTGAAATAAAACTCATATTAATTACGAAAGAAAAATATATACTAGCTAAATATTATTTTTGTAATGGTCGTAATAAAGAAACTTCAACAGTTTTTTGTTTCATTCGACAAATTAGAAAAATTATTATTTGTAAAAGATATTTGGATAGGATATAATAAAAGGTGAAAGTCCTCTATATAACCTGGGAATTGCAACCACAGACGTAGCTAGGATTGATGAATTGGGGGGGAGGGGGGAGTCAACCCTGAGAGGTATGGACTCTACACCAGTAAAAAAGGAGGGAGGGAACTACAAGTCCTTCACATGGAAATTTTTGGATTTTTATGTTATAAAACACGTAACATACGAACTAATTTTTGCCGTAGTATATTGGTAAAATTATTGAGCAGCTAGGAAATTTTAGTCACACTCTTTGAGTTGTAGGAATTTATTTTTAATAATTTAGTATGTAATTGCAGTGAAATACCTCCAAAATGTATCTTCGAAACCTTAAACACAACATGTCTTTGCCATACTGTTCACCATTAGTGGCCAACTACTGCACTGACCCATTTTTGAGTGCCTAGGTGACGATTATAATGAATAATCATTAGGCTTGCAATTCAGTTAAAATTAAAACCCTAAAACAGGATTAGCCTAATGCAATACAAGTTCATTTCAAACCAATTTTATTTTATTGTAGAACACGAAAGAAACATTGTTTGGTTTAACAGCAAAATAACTTAAGGACCGTGTCCAATTGCAACATTAATTTAGTCTGAATTACAATCGACGAGGTGATTTTGTCAGTTCATCTAGAACTTTGTCTAGATAAATGCTTATTTCTCGATGTACATTTAACATCGGTAGGCCATTAAGTGTTTGCTACCCTGTTGTATTTCTCAAGTAAGTTTTTAATCTCCGAAGTGTTGAAAACGATATTTCACTGGTGCTTGGGGACACTGATAGGGTTGCTAAGATTTTCAACAAAGTAGTGACCAATGGGAATATTTCTTCATTGCAGGCAATATAATAGGTCATTGCCTTTCTTGAACTTATTTTCAAATCATTCACTCTTTCGTGCCACATTTAAAGTCACCAATTACTGCCATATTATCACTACACTGCAAATCTTGCGTGTAAAAGGCAGCCAGATTTTCCATCTGTTCCTTCTCTACTTCAATGATAACCGATTCCTCTTTTGGCATCAGGCCCATAAAACTTCCCAGCATTTTTTGATTGTTAAAGAAACGAGTTTTTAATTGACTCGCAAAATGATACAAAAACGGAAAGAAAAAAATTACCGCTCTGAAGTAAGACTCATCGGAGTATACTTTTACATCACACCTCTGTGTTTGTCTGGTAGATAGTCTTGATGTGACACGATTTGAACCAAGCAATTCAGCCAGTGTTTTAGCTTATTCGTAAATAGCTGAAAACTCAATTTCTGTGTTTGTTCTTATTTCTTTAATTTTTTCCTTGAGTTGATTTACCGTGTTAATGGCAGATAGAAGATTTATATTCTCAAGTTGCAATGATCTTCAAAGTGGTAAGCTCAAAGATAACACTTTTGCTAACACCTTTAAGTAATTAAAAACGACTAAATGTGTATGACACACTGAAGTTGAACTGATGATGATGATTATGCATCAGTATATTCCCAAGTTGACATTTCTCCTAGGGCATGATGGATAGCTGGCAATTTTACTTCAAAAAGAATAACAAGAGTCATGACGCTCTACCCAACGAGTTTGACACATATGCTTTAGCCTTGTGGCGTTTGCTTCGGGAAATTTATCCTAGATGGCCATTTTTAAAACTCCAAACCTTTCAGGAGTAATCAAAAATACACATACTTTAGTAGCCATCCCACAATTTCTTATATCGGTAACAGATAATGAACTGCTAATAGCTAAATTCAAACTATGAGATACACAGTGCACGTATATAGCTGTTGGGTGTGTTTCCTGCACACAAGCTTGTACACCGATGAATTTACCGCCCATTGCTGAAGCTCCATCGTAGCCTTGTCTCATCAAGTATTGTGTTTTAATTACAAACTTTTAAAGAGATGTGAGAGTAACTGTTGCCAAACTTCTACCAGTTAGATCAGACGTATTCACAAACTGAAGAAAATCATTTCTAATTTGGTCGTTGTAAATATATCTGACACCGTTGATAATTTCTCTTGTGTTGACCTTTCAGTTGTTTCATCCAATATGACTGTATAGCATTTAGTAGACTTCATAATATCAACTATCTTTTAAACATGATGTCATTACATGCAGCTATGATCTCATTTTGAATTTATGGTGCTAAGTAAGGTGCCTTTTTTGAACCTGTCTCTTAATGATTCTTTAGAATGAGATCTCCAGCTGATTGGCAGAATTTCTCTTCTATTTTCCGGCATTTGCTGTTGGAGTGCTGAATGTTGAAGAAGTTCAACGCTAGGTTGATTTACTTTCTCAACATTTGACCAATCTTCTGCTTTCAGAACGCTACTTTTATGGTAACTAGTGTTCTCATGATAGTTGAACTGCTCA
Source organism: Timema cristinae (assembly GCA_039000515.1). NCBI lineage: Eukaryota > Metazoa > Arthropoda > Insecta > Phasmatodea > Timematidae > Timema > Timema cristinae. Next base: position 61,229,165 of record JBCFYV010000100.1, read on the forward strand.
AATGCATATTTCCATAGATTAAACGATTTCTTCACCAAAACACCCAAGGTCTAGAAACCTCTTCTATCTCCAATAGATGAAAACAGCGAACATTATCTAGAGAAGGCACTGTCTAACGCCTTAGAATAGAGCAGCCATTTCTTTCATACCAACCACTGATGTTGAAATTTAAAGGTAGTGTCGGGCTTTCAGGTATTTTCCATGATTCTCCTTCTTTCTTTATCGCAAATCTGCAAATATATATAAAGATAAAAAGACTGGAAGTGGGTACTCCTTTTATTATAGCCTATGTAATATGCATTCTTTTTACGTAAAATATAAGATAAGCAAGTACACAATTTTTAACAAAATCAAAAACCCACTACGAATGTATTCTGTATTGAAATGTCTGCCGCAGCGCCTCCTGGTGCTCTAGAACTAAAAAACCTGTTTAAGAACTAACTAATTTTACCTGATTTTTCATGATGAGCCCTATATCATTTGAGCCTGGTAAATCTTCTGATCAAGTTGCAGGTATATTTTCTCCTTTATCGACTTTTACGCCATTTGTTGGTTCTTCCTCAACTCTAGGGGTGCTTTGGTTAAATTCTTCATCATTTCTTATTTTGAAAAATAAAACAGTGTTGAATTTTAAGGTTTACGTTTCCTACTACTATCATTATCTGCACTCATTTTAATTTAACACATTAACGTAATTTATTTTCCTGACCCCGTAGGAATGTACGCGTCTGAGAGCCATATGCACGATGCTCTTAGAGCTACAGTACCATCGTTATTATGTATTTTTTAACCTACTAATATGCGCGTTCAACAAATAAGTTTATTTAAATTCAAACAATTCAAATGGATTACAAATGGTTTGATGAGATCATATAATAAACAGTCCATTGTTTATTGATGGACATTATATCGGTTACTTTAGACATAGTTGTCCCAATTGGGAGTGTTAGATATGAAGCACCTTGGTTTGACATACAACCATGACAAGTATGTTGTTGATGTATTAGAAAAGGGTGTAATAGTTAAAGAAGAACAAACACACATTTTAAAACGAAGCTGCGTCTGCATCAACACAACGGCTATTTAAATTGGAAGCAATTATGGATTTAAGGTTAAGCAACAAACAATACATAACACCACTACAGCCATGCGGCTAATAGACTTTAACACTATAAGTATATAAAAGAATAATGGTTGATAATACCTAAATCTAGAAAGTCCTAGTTTAAAGAGTTACAACGTTGGTAGTTAAACAGGTTAGCCTTATTGAGTTACGAGATATAAAGGTTAAGTTACCAGTACAGAAACTATAAGTTTACAAATAGTTAAAGGCGAGCTACTAGGAATCTAGGCTGTAAAGATAATATGGCACGTCTATTCCCATTAGTACTGTCAGGTCATTCAATAGTGTATTTAAATTTCAACACAACTTTGGACACAGACTAAAACAACTTCTTACAGTTAAACATTAACTAATTCAAGCGGGCCTGAAGGGGGTTGGAAAAAAAAACAATACCACAAGTAATACAAGTAGCATACCCACGAGTTGACCACCGTACAAAAGGTACAACAATAGAAATAATAGAGACTATCAGTCAAAGATCCAACTTGGTCATGGAACAAAGCAATAGATCACCCGATATTTTTCAATCAAAAGGGTTAGCCCAGCCAGAACATGGCCATACAGTGTAGGCGTCTGATTAATGCTTAGATGTTTAGGACTATGTCTTATAGATATAGAAAAACATATCAGAAGCTCTTACATTCAAAACTACGTCTTATGGACATGGAAAAATAAAGCATAGGCCCTGACATTAAAAACTATGTCTCATGGACATAGAAAAACCTATCACGAAGACCCTATCAAAAATTACTAGATCTAGATCATCACAGTCACAAGCATTACTTCACCTGCAGCGAGGAGGTGATACCGACGCTTCAAACATCGTGATCACCGCTTGTTAGTACACTGGTCCTAGGATATTCCTCCGTCAAATCGTTACAATAGAATACAAACTGTGAAGCGAGGGGAGATGGTTTAATTGGTGTAAGTGCTAACGGGTAATTAGCATGTTACACTAAAACACTAAACAATTCACAATGCCGCGTTATATCATGAATAATTTGAGCGGTTATTAATAACGTGCAGGCTTTTTTTTTTAAATGCGTATGTTTGTTCTATTTATTTTTTCGTATCAATTGGATGGGGTGGGGGTTAAACCTCCCAAACCCACCCACCACTGTTTCTGCCACTGATCACAGCGGCATAAATATCAAAACACATTTAATTTATCTCTAGTTCTATCTTTGTAAGTGGACAAAACGAACTCAAGTTTCAGTTTAAGGTCAATGCAACTATGTGGCGGTGGTAGCACTGAATTATTTCCTGCAATTATTGTCCTCGTCGATGTCTTACTGTTGTTAATTTGTTTCACAAACACAACAAATGTATTTATTTTTTACAATCATTTTGAAGTATTTATTTGGTTTTCTTTGTAGCCTCCTTTATTATATCTAATAAAGGGAAGCGTACAAGACAAGACAAGAATAGCTGAAACAATCAAAGTGAATTGGTAGGGTATTAAATAACAATAATCTGAGAGCAAACTATTGCTCTCAGGGACACGCAACTCACACAGTTGCGGTAAAAACCAACTGAAATTAATTCTGGTCTTCCACAACAATGGATATTTTTAAATGTTTATAACCCGCCTTGGTGGCGTAGTTGGCTAACGCGCTTGTCGTGTTGAGCTCAACTGTTGAGGACGGGGAGATCAAGGTTTCGAATCTCGGTCGGGTGAACTGGGGTGGTTTTTAATATATGGTTTTCCACTCTCTCTACACGCAAATACGGGTTCACTTCCTCTAATTCAACCTTCCCAATTCCTAAATCATTAACGTAATTAGTACTTAAAGCGTATAACCCGAACAGGTAGTAAGGCGCGGTGCTAAATATTATTATTATTATTATTATTATTATTATTATTATTATTAAATGTTTAAAATGGATACCCATAATCTTTCTACCACATAATAATTGCCTGATGGAGTCTGTGCACACTTCAACATAATTATCAGGGAAAAGGCATGACTAATCAATAAGAAGAACGAAATCAATATTAAAGTAAAAATATATATATATAATAGTTGATAGTAATATTTGAAAACAAAAGAGAACAATAAATATAGGCAATATTTAGTATGAAAAGCATCTTGAAATATCTTACATCCATATAATATATGGTATGGAATAACCTAACCATAATCTAATAACATAAAATGTCATGTAATGGAACATTATAAGCATGACGTTAGCCTTACTCATATTCCAAATAAATTATTCTCAGAATTAAAATAGTTTTTATTTAAATTCATAACGATTTACATCGCCGAAATGTGCACAGCACACATAGTAACTTGAGCGTGCAATGACAAGAAATATTATTTACAATCTCCATGTAAATACCTTTAAAACTTCTAAATAGATCTATCTTTTACCATAAATAATATCTAATATAATTAATTCAAAACATCGACACAATTAATAATAAAGTAATTATTAAGCTTTTCAATAAAGACATGTATTTTTAAAAAAGGTAGCCACTGTAGAATGATTATGTATGGCTGTGTTGGCAATATGTCTTGATTATGATCATGGCGGTCACATGATACATCACTGACACATAATTATAAAGATGGTATATGCTCAGCAGTGGGTGCATTATTCGTTGAAAATTGTTCGTAACTGGCAATATATTAGGTGTAAAATAAAATAGTAAAGTTCATCAATATTTATAAATGATTGAATGTTAAAACCTAACAACAATTGTCATTACGTTACATTAATATATATCCCAATACAATAAACAATTAAATGCAGTTTCAAATAAATCTTAAAAACTTGTCCTTCAAAAACTAAATAGATGAACCCTGCGAATCATATCTCGGTGTAGCAACATCTATCTAAGGAACCTATTTAAGTGTAGAAATCTTTGACAATTTTAGATAGAACATTATTAATTTTTCATATTAAGGTGCGGAAGAAGGGCGCGCAAGTATTTTTACAGTTTTTATAGAATATAGATTTTTTGGCCAAAATCAAACATAGAGTTTAGTTTTCTGCACATGATAATATCAACAGGTGTTGAATATATATCAAGGCTGTTCTGGAATGTTGTCAAAACTTTTTAAATGAGAAAAAAAAGTGTTCACAAAATTCCAGGACACCCTTGACAGATATTCAAGATCTGTTGATATTAGCATGTGCAGAAAACTAAACTCTATGTTGCTACTGGAGAAATATTTGATTCATTTTGGCCAAAAGAATGTAATGCTATTAAAACTGTAAAATTACTCGTGCTCCCTTCTACCGCACCTTAAGAGAATTCAAATTTTAGGTCTAAAAATAATTTTGAAAAATTATTAAATTAAATGTCGAGAATAAATTTTCTTCTCACATTTTTAATTAAAGCTTAGACCTTCTACTAGTTGAAAATTCCCCAAGAGTGACGCTAAAAACAATTCTAACATTATTATAACCATACGGCTCGCCACAGTAAGAGGGGTGAAAAGGAAATAGGGAGAGGAAACGCCTGACGAACAATCTGCACCGCTTACAAAGAACTAAGGCGAGATGTCATGGAAATTAAAATCTCTCAAAGTAAGGATAACATTCCACTACTTTCCGGCCCGTCCTAGAAATTTCATGAAGCTATCACAGGTTCTATTAGCAGGCACGCTCAATAGCGGTAGTTCTTTGAACCATAGTTTGATGGATCAGTTCACCAGTGCGTGTTGATGAGGCCAGTGATGTCTGATTATGGTCCTGTTTTAGGACATAGCAGTCAGTTGGGTAAAATGAGACAGTCTAGGTGAGTTGAGTTATACCCACTAATTTAGTTGACTTTTTTAATTAAAATTGTATTTGTAGATAATCATAACGTTACAATTATAATTTAAAAATCAAATCAGAAATACATAATCAAAACAAAGTGTGTACTGAAATTAAGCTGAGAAATACCGAATAAAAAAATTAAATAAGGCACAAAAGTAAAGGTCCATTTATTGTATAAAAACTTCTCAGACAAGGTGAGGGGAAAGGGAGAAGCTTGCAATAAAAATATCTTAATCGATTAACCTTGAGGTTATTAAGGTGGTTGAGAAGTTACAATAATGACAAAAATATTTAGTAAAAATATTAAAATAATGTATTTAAATGGTTAAAAACATAACAGAATATATTAAGGTTGAATATAAATTTATTTATATAAAAAAAGATCAGAAAACACTACATAGTAGACATATTAGGGTGGGTAATCAGTCAGTTGAGATTTTTTTTAATGCAACAATGAAATTTAAAAAAGGTCAAAATGGGAAACTCTACCACATCTATAATATGTAGAATGTGGGGAATACCAGGCCTCCACCGTTGTTCAGATCCCACGTTAAACTGTAGATCCTCAATTTCATCTCACAATCACCCTACCATTACACATTAGCGTAAGTGAGTATAACCCGAAGGGTAGTAAGACACAGTGTTAGTAATAATAATAATATAGTAAGTAAATCTAACAATAAGTTTTTTGGACTCATCTGACATTTTAAGGTGCCCACAAGAACATAATTGAGAATACTTATAACGTGATGAAGGGGGAGCGGGGGAGAATAATTTTATCGCCACAGTGGTGAAAATAAAATAATACATTAATTGTGGTAATACACCCACCTCGGTTAGCAGGACATGCAAACCCTATGGGAAGATAGGAGGATAGGCTTAGAATGGACCCGAAAGAAATACGGTGTAATGAAGGGGACTGGATTGAACTAGCTTAAGACAAGGTATAATTGGCGTACTTGTGTAAGTGCAGAACTGAACTTTTGAGTTCCTGATGCCATAGAGTAAGTAAGTAATTACTTTTCCATGACCACTGTCCAACGGGGTTACTATTATTGTAAATAAACACTTTCTTTTGCTAAAATAAGAATTAACGTAGTTATGGATACATACGATGTTTGGGAATTTAAAATAAATTATTGCCTCTATTTTTTTATATTTACCAAAATTAATGTATGAATATAATATAACAACATTATTTAGGCCACCTACTAAAATTACACATTAAAATTATTGTAAATTTCAACTTTCAAACTTGTTTAATGAAGGGGACCCATATTAAATAAAATGTGCTTCTTGAAATATTTGCTAATATTTTGAAAGGGTATATCTGCTAGGAATAATTTTGTGTTTGTACTGGATTAGACATTTGTCATAAGATAAGCCATAAATAAAATGGAACATATTTTGGAAGCTATCAAAACAGTCGGCCTTTGTGCCCACGACCTTGAGAAAACACACAGAAACATCCCAGAACTGGTCGAACACAAGGAGTGTGTTGGGAAAGCTGTGACGGTTTGCCTCTATCTCATAGATATGATGAAAAGTAAAGTTCCTCCAGAACAACAAACGAAAATAGATCGGGTAGCCGCAACCTTCGACTTAAGTCCCAAAATGAAAGTGTTGAGCAATAAGGAGATTAGTGACATCAGAAAGCAGTTTTGTACTCGAAAACTCAGGGATCACATGATTGAAGAACTTCTGGATGAGAACAAAGATCTGCGTAAATCCCTGGCTTCCCTGAAGAACGACAACAGCAGTTTACTTGAGTTGGAGAAGGAGGAGAGAGAATGGTTGAGAGAAAGAATGGGAAATCTGGAGAATAACATTCAATGGATGAAGATAAACATAGATAAGGTTCAGTTTGACACCAATAAGGTTATCGAAAATTACGAGGCTCAGAATAAGCACAATGTAAAAACATATCAGGAGTATGAGACGTTCATCGATTCTTTCGAAAATCATTACAAAACCATACTTCGGCAAGAAAATAATGAAAAAAATATCTGCTTTGTCCGCCGTTGCTCAGATTGAAGCGACAAATAAGATATTTGAACAGAAGACGAATTCCCGGGGAATTTCAAATGGAGAAGAACTAGGACATGATATACAACTGAGAGAAGAACTAGAAGCACTAAAAGAGAAAGCAACAAGGCAAGATAATACAATAGAGAATCTTACTAGGGAAAATAAGGTATGTAAACAGTTCCGACAAGAACTTGAGAGGTTGCTAAAAATCAAAACCAGTGATATTACTACTCCCTTTCAGATCAGGGCGGAAGAAGATGTCAAATATGTTGAAGCATCCATTGAGCTTGTCGAAGAGGATATTCTTGCTTTGAAGAAAATTTTACCTATGGGGCCACATAATTATATGGAGAGAGAAGCTATTGAGAGGTTCATAACATTGGACTATCTACAGTTGGAAATTTATAAAAAGAAATTAGAAACCCACAAAAAGGAGAAATGAGGTCTATTATGGAACTACACTCTAAAATTCTGGAAGAGGTTAAGCGTAGAGTAATTCTATAAAACCAAGTGGTGAAGCCCACTTTGCTCAACAGATGCAATTGAAGACTGAAAGGAACAACACAAAACATTACAATCTTGCAGAGATGGATCGTACTTTTAATAAAGATATTCTATTCGCACCATATTGTGTACATTTATTTTAATAAAATTAAAGAAATAAATTATTTGTGACGGTCCTTCATCTTGTGTAATCCCTACATACTTCATATATACGGTGAACTAAGTACATATAGTTAGTTATAAAACAAGAACAATATCATATCCAGCACTCATATCTCCCTTGGCTCCTTGAAATCTAATATTTTTAATAACAGGTGCTTGGAAAACCTCAGTGGAGGGAGAGTTAGGGCTCCCTGACTTGGGATCATTATTTTCGAACCCTTGTCATCGGCTTGACGTGCCAACAGCTTTACCGACTCAGGTATCCGGTATTTGTTCGTGCCATTGAACTATCAGCCGGTAGAGCGGTTGGCACGTAAATCTGGATGACCAACAAGATTTGAATCCCTGTTTGGATGCCATATTTTTTTATATTTACATATAAATATATACTTACTTGAATATTTACACAAATACTTACTTTCACTTGAATTCATTTTGTCATTAACGTTTACGGGATTTGACGCTTAATTTCAACTTGTAGTTAATACATTATGACGGGGCATTTTGGTTTTAAATATACTTTTTAGTAAAAATAGTTAGGAAATGTATATAAATCATTTGGAACATTGTTTTCGAAACTATGGATACTTCAAGCCATCTGTAAACTGTATTAAATCATGATTTTGAATAAAAATTAATGCTTTCAAAATTATTCGTTCAGACTGCATCCGTCTTATTCATGATTAGAAATCAAATTTTTACTCTAGTTATTGGATTCATAAATAAACTAAAGAACTTTATAAAACTATGTTGAGAATAAAACCGCTAACCTTGAATGCGATGAATGCCAACAATAATTATTTCTTCAAACAAATAGTGGTGCTTGCTGCATTAACAAAAAAGCTAGTGGACAAAATGAGCTTTCTTCTGCAATCATTTGATTTTCAAGGAGAATAATCAAAGTCTCGTCTATTTCAAAGAATAAAATATGACGACACCAGGTACAAACTATTTACTTCTTTTGGAAGCTATCAAAACAGTCGGCCTTTGTGCCCACGACCTTGAGAAAACACACAGAAACATCCCAGAACTGGTCGAACACAAGGAGTGTGTTGGGAAAGCTGTGACGGTTTGCCTCTATCTCATAGATATGATGAAAAGTAAAGTTCCTCCAGAACAACAAACGAAAATAGATCGGGTAGCCGCAACCTTCGACTTAAGTCCCAAAATGAAAGTGTTGAGCATTAAGGAGATTAGTGACATCAGAAAGCAGTTTTGTACTCGAAAACTCAGGATCACATGATTGAAGAACTTCTGGATGAGAACAAAGATCTGCGTAAATCCCTGGCTTCCCTGAAGAACGACAACAGCAGTTTACTTGAGTTGGAGAAGGAGGAGAGAGAATGGTTGAGAGAGAGAATAGGAAATCTGGAGAATAACATTCAATGGATGAAGATAAACATAGATAAGGTTCAGTTTGACACCAATAAGTTATCGAAAATTACGAGGAAAGCACTAAACATTTCAAGAATGCTTTGGATAACTTTATTAAAAAGTTTGAGTTTGAGTCAGTTGATAGGGTCACTAGTGTTTCCCAAATAGAAGCTGAACCCGTTAAACTTGAGCATGCTTGTACTTTGTCAGACCCAATGGCCGCAGAAGAAAAGAGAGCCAACATTCAAATGAGAGCTCAAATAGGAATGTTAAAAGAAATTTCCTCAGATTATAATGAAACAATAAACAATCTCTTGATGGAAAACAAAGCTATGTGTGATTTCAAGGAAGAGATCGCTCAATATTTAGGTTTGGAGAGGTCATTTGAAAATGCTGAATATGAATACATAGAAGCTTCAATCGCAGTCGTTCAAGCAGATTTAGTGTCACTAAACAGCATCATTGTTCAACTACCTTTTACTGGTACTGAACAGAATATCAAAGAGAGGCGTATGCTTGAAGAATACATAACATGGGGGTACCGTCAATTACAACTTTTAAAAAAGAAAGTGGAAGTTCTCAGGAAAGAGAGATTTAACTCTTCTGTTCAAAAGTTTAACCACATTCTATATACCTTAAAACATAAACTATTAGAGAAAGAAACAATTGAACAATTGGCAAAGAAATTGCAAAAGCAAATTGATGACCTTTCTGATGGTGTTAAAGCAGAGTATACAATTGAGTCAATCAAAAATTTGCAGGAGCAAATTGAAGAATTGAAAAACAATATACAAACAGAATATCCCATTGGAATTTTCGAAAATTTGAAGAAACAAATTTCGGAATTGAGAAATAGTATAGAAATTGAGTATCCCCTTGATTTAATCAAAGGACTGAAAGAGCAAATTTTAGAACTAAAAACTAATATTTCAACAGAATATCCGAAAGAATTGATCGAAAATTTACAAAAACAAATTGTCGAATTGAAAGACAATATAAATACACAATATCCAGCTGAGCTGATCCAAAACTTGGAGGAACAAATTGTTAAACGTAATAAAACTATAGAAAGAGAATTAAATTTATTGAATCAACTAAAAATAGAGAATGCTGAGCTTAAGAAGAGATTAACCAGAAATTTAATTCCATTGGAAGACGATAAAAATTCCAAAAATCAACTAAAGGAATGTCAAAAGTCGCTTAACTTTCAAAAATATGTTTGCGCCTGCTTGAAGGCAGTAATAGCTCTACTCATTGGATTATCAATATATTCTAACAAATGCTTATAGAGTTGCTATAACAGTTTTAAAATAAACAGTATTCTCATAATTAAGGAACAATGAGCAATTAAAATATTAATACCCGGATTTTTCCAATAAAAGTAATAATGTAGAGTAAATTATATATATATATATATATATTAAATATATATATATATATATATATGTGTGTGTGTTTTTTTATTTGTCTACCACAAAGCTTACGAATAACGAGTAGTTGAGCATAAGGTTAATTTTTTAATAAATAAATGCAACACTATATGTCTAGAGAGTATGAAAAAACAAATGCGTGGGAAAATAATCCCCAGTAGACCCGGCTAGGACTCAAACTAAAGTCAAAGACCAACAGGGTAGAGCTGAGCCGGTGGCCTCATAGTTTAACGTTTCACTCTCGGTTTAGCTGTTCTGGGGAAAGGACTATTACAGCTTTTATCTTGGTCAGCTGTGTGTGCTGAGGGAGTTATTTCAACTTTCCTTCCACAATTTCCTCAAATTCAACCCTAGCTTATAGCCTGAACAGGTAGTAAGACATGGTGAAAACAAAGTTTCGTATTTATACTTTGTTTCCCAGACATGTCGACGACTCTAGTTCAAAACTGGCTGTGTATAAAGTACCACTAATATATTGAAGGGAAGTTAGTGCTGGTGGACCTTTCCCCGATAGATACAGCACACTCGCAACTGATCCAAACTAAATTGTGACGTGAATTATTTTTTTAAAAGTTGAGTATCAGCTAAAATAGATAATAGTTAACTTCATACACATCCCTAAAATAATAAACTCAAATTAATACTTTATTTGTGTAACGAGCCCATGGACCATTGATTTAGATAATGGGTATCTATAACTAGCTCTCATGTTCTCTCTAGAACACTGTTCACTATATCACTGGTGGTGTCCTCCCTTATGAAGTCTTGTAGCTCAAGTAGCTTGAGCTTCATTGACTGATGTCTCATCTTCAGCTCATCCCCAATAGAACCAATGTTGAGATTATCCTTGTATTTGTTGTTCGTTTCTAGTCTGGAGAGCTCTTCCTTGAGGAACAGTAGTGTGTCCGTCATGCTCTCAACTTCTTTCCAAAGGTACTCAACATCTCTCTGCGCTTGCATAAAGCTGTCATTGAGCTTGAAGATGAGGTCTGTTTTCTTGAGTGATTGTATCTCCTCATCCTTAGCCCTTAGTTCATTTAGAAGCTCTGTGTTCATCTTAACGAGAGTCTCTTCAATCGAGTGTGTGCTCATCTCGTTCTTAGAGGACATTTTCTCTCATTCAATGATACACCTCCCTGAAGCGAGATGTCGAGAAGACTACCCTCACTGTGTCCTTGGTCGAAGAATTGTCTGCATATGATTAGTCATTCTCCGGAGTTACTGGTTTTACTGTCAACTTTCTGGACTTCACTCTTGTTTTTACTCACACTCTCATTTTGTTTGTATTTATTTAAAATGTGTCTGGGCTCTTGTGTTTGCCTGTCTCTTATTATTAAGGTTGGGCTGTAAACACACTATTGTATCAGGTTGTACAGGAATACAAACAATTTAGGTTTCATAGCTTCAGACGGTGACTCTTTGAAAACTTGATAAGGGTGTATTGAATGGTTAGGCCTACTTAATATAGAAACAAATTTTGAGTAAGTCATACTACTCCACTAAAAAAATTTTTGATAAAAAAATATCAGCCCCAAATTGGAATAATATTATTTCTGTAGTAACAGAATGTATTGTTAGAGTAACAGGTATAATGAATGTTAATTTTAAGTGGTTTTGTACGAGTGCGGCCCAATAAATGGTTGTCCAATTGTATGTTAAACATATAAACATCAGGGAAATACGTCATAATGAGATTTCTAGTTTGTTTATCAATAATACTGTTTTGTGAAGGCTTCTTTAGTAGGTAGGCAACAACAGATTATCACCGTATATGTATGCCACCCACAATTGAGACACACCAACCACGTCTGTTGGAGAAGATAGTTACAACTTCTTGTCACGTAGTCAGCATAGACCATACACCAGAATCATTGATTTTTCATTCAAGTAAATCCTAATTGGTCCTCACTAGGCTAAGTTGACCCTGTCCCAGACCCAATGGTTCACAGAAAATCTGGACGATCTAACCAGGGACCTCAGGATTTGTGGCCAGGAGCTATGATCACTAAATTAAAGAAGCAGTCTATATTTAGTTAATTTAGTTAAATTTGTATCCAATACTACCTACCAGTATCCAAGAAAGCTTAGAATGACAACAATAATAACAATTGTTATGAAAGAACATGAACCAAGTTCCAAGTATATTCTGTCCCACTATATAAGAGGTGTGTGTATACATACATATATACGTACGTCTATATGTATTTATGTATGTATGCATGTGAGTATGTGCACAATACTGGAAATATTGTTTGCATGGATTTAATATTTAACATGTGTATATGGTACATACACTATTTATATCTCAATATTTGGGATGATTTATTATTTATTGGGAATTCAGTGCCCCCACTACTGCCTTCATTTGTGAAATGATCTTGTAGTTCATTTCAGGATTTATTTAGTTGATATTTGTCAGGGATATTGTTCAAATTGTGCATAAAGCCCAATTTCAAGTGATGGTTGTTGAGCTGTGAAAATCGCTAATTCAGGGACATATTTAGAGTGTCAATTAAAGGTGTGAGGGAGTCATTAAATTCATTCTCCTAAAATGTTTGAAAAAAAAAAGCAATACAATTTTTTTTAATTGGTTCATCGTCAGGGAAATGTCTGCAGTTTTTCCTTACCAGATTCACCTCACACAGTATCTCATACCAAGCTATCAAGTACATGGTAAATGAAAAATCATCCATGTGTGTAATGAGAGATTCTACTTCAGAAGCGAGTGTTGTATCATCCCCACTTTCCCCCAGCTGTATTAATGCATTTCGAAGTTCAACATACTGATAGCGAACAGCTTGCACAGAATTTAGGCGTGCTTCCCAACGAGTCTCGCATACTTGCTTTACAGTAAGGATCTTCAAGTAATCACTAATAACACACCAACGCTTCACTGATCTCGCAAAGCTGGTATATAAACGATGGAAAACACCGAAAAGTGACGTAAATTTTACTGACGATTTAGCCCCGTCAGCAACAACCAGGTTCATACTATAGCAGCCACAAGGAACGAAAGTAGCTTGAAGATGTTGTTATAGTATACGTGTCTGAAAGCCTTTGTAGAACCCTGACATATTTGCGCCGTCGCCAAATCCCCGGCCTCTGCAGTCATTCATATTCAAGCTACAAGCAGCAATCTCGCTATATAGCAATAAGCAAATTATTGAGCGTTTCACCTGTGGATTCTTTGGCGATGCTGTAACCAATGAAGAGTTCTTCAATTGATATAGATCCATCAACATCTTGGTCTACGTGGTTGTAACAAATGGTAAGCGACGAGTGCTCTTTATGACTGGTGTGCAGTCCATATTAACTGAAAAGTATTTTGAGAATTTTATTTTATCAGTGATAGCTTGCTTCACTTGTGCTGCCAGAAGACAGATGAGCTGGTTTTGAATAGAACAGCCAAGTATGTGAACGCTATGTTCACGATTCATTATCTGTCAAAGATGTTCGTACCATCATCACGGTAGCCAACTTTCCCAAGAGTTTGACTAAACCAAGGAAGTTCCCATTGTTCTTTGTAAATAACAGAAATGATGTACCACGAAACTAAATATTGTGTTCAGCTAAATACAAAATGATTGTAGCTATTTGCTTAAAAACCTCTTGCGACCAAACTTGGGCTATCAGCTCTTGATTTATTGATTACTTTCCTTTCAATCCTGATTCTGCCTCAACCCATTGCTTGATATATTTTAAATGGTCTGGAAAAGTTTAGTGTGAGCAAAGGCGATCCTCAATGTGTTTCCAATCGTTGTTGCCTGGTTGTTGTCCAAATACATATTTTGAGAGTAGATGAAAAAGTCAACAGATAAAACAAATTGCTGAATCAGAATTTGGTGAATAAACTAACCTTCACGTTTTTTCGCCATTTTCCGGACGTCGATATTGATAATCACTTGAAAAAGGTTTTTGAGAGTTTCGAGGATATTGGTCATCCTATTTAAAGAAAGGAATAGGTCCTTTAAGAACCAGCTGATCTCGCTATTAGATGTTCAGGCCAAGTGGATGAGTCACCAGAAAGTAATATCACTGGATCTTCATTTTTCGGGGTGGAGAGTGGTGTACTTGTAGCTGTTTAAGTTTGAACATATATTTCAATTAAAAGATCAGACCCATCAAGTTTATTTCCACTATTTTTATTTTTAATTTGAGCTAATTCTCCAGGCTGATCTAACTTTTCCTCATAAACAATAGAATCAACCGGTAGAGTTTAATATTTGTCAACACAGATTTTACTTGAGCTGCTTTCGATATCAGGAAATGAAAATGTTGTTGGTGGTTTACCTGGTTTTGTTTGTTGTGGTTTTTTAACAACTGACTAGAAGAAACTCGCCAGTTTTAGAACTTTTGAAAGTAGCGTTTCATGTGCTGTCTCTCCTTCCTCAACTAGTTTACGCCTCTGCGCACCCTACAGTTTTTTAGACATATAGATTTTTAAGCTTGTCAACAACTTCACTAATTCAACCACAAACACGAACTAATCGATCCCAGAAACTATGACATAATAGTTATATACTTTAACTGGCACATTAATCACATAACACGAAAACAACCAAACAAACCACAATATGTTAGGAAAGTAAGTTCCAGTCACTCGATAAGCCAACAGAGGAATGTAGTGCTAGTGTAGGCTCCCGCTGGACGCCAGAAGGGTTAGGGGATTATGTTAGCGGAGCCATCATATTAGACTGAACAGTATCGAGGTGGATAGAAAGGCAAGGGTGATCACGAGACCTGTGAGCTGAACGAGTCCATGTCGTAACGGTGCCACCGAGTTACAACGGTTACTCTAATCACTTTACCGATTTAATTACTATAACACGTTACAGTTCAAATCAAATGGCATAATACTCACCCTCCGACCTGTTGGACTCTATCGCCTGCGCACATAGCCATAACCTCCTCTCTCAAACATACAACTTCACGGACTGAACGGATTCGACCCTCTGCACAAAAGAAAGACACGCCCAGGGAAAACAAGCGAAGGCGGCTCGGCGCGCCTAGCTATTATTTTCTCTACCTGGGTTTGTTCTGGCACATTCTACTAGTTCCCAGGAAGCCCGAGACATTTCCCCGCACTGTCTGATCTCATTCCTTCCACTCCCCTTTCCCCCTCTACGCTCTGTGTGCACGTCATATATGGCAAGGTATGTTTAGTATTGATACTCATTGTAACATCGTCTTAGCACGAGGTGAGAACTGAAATTTAAGTTAGGACTTAACTTCAACTATTCAAAATTCCCTCTCGGTTAAATTATTTGATCGTTTTAAAATTATTTATTTGTGAATATAATTTAAATGTATATTATGAGACCAGGATTAATATGTGTATTAGCGTGGCTAATGGGTAGCCATGTTTCAATTAGAACTTTGTCTATTGATGATTCTAAGTTTATCCTCGATGTTAAGGGGTAACCCCCATACCTTCTATTTTGTTTCAAATCCGCTACGCTTCGTGCGTGTAGAGAACTTCAATTCCATTTCCCCTCTGTTAATTCACTTGTGTACACCTTAACATCTCGTCACCTGTAAGGTTGACTGACTGGCAGGTATACATTCTTTCCAAAAATAGATTCCGAGACAAAGAAAGTAGAGGGTCGGTTTATTCTTTTTTTGTCTGCTAATGTTTGGAAGGCCGGGTTTGGGTTCTATCTCAAAATTATACATAGCTGTAGTAGTTTTCATTCAACATTATTTAAGTGTATACCAGGCGTGGAGGCGCGCGCCCCCCAGCCCCACGAATCCCCAGTTCCTTTTAAAGTTATTATTCGCACTCTCACAACAATTTTATCTTACCATAATAGTTTCAAGAAAAATATGTTGCCCTTCACCTCTTGTCTTCGAATGGCATGCAGTCAGCGCGCGACGGTCAGCGCCATGCATTGTGAAACCAAACCTTCCCTCCCCTTAACCCATTGTCACATCCTGCTATAAGCTGGCTAGAATTGCTTATTCTTCTTTTGAAGGCGCACTCCCTTACGCGCCCTAAGATTTAAAACTTGTTAAATGTGTATAGCGTGAACTAGCAACAGTTGTCAGTCATCCTGCGTGCTCCTGCATCTTGAGGATGTGTGTGGAGTATGCGTTTATAATAATATTATGTAGGGTTATTTTAGGATAATGTTTGAGTTATGTGTTTTAATATCTTTTGTAACTTGGCTTAATATGAATAGTTCAATTCAGACGCTTAAGTCAACGAATATTGCAAGATTAACTCTTTATAAAAAAAGAGAATTGAATTCATCAGGTAGGCCATGTCCTGAATTTTGTATGGAACAAAGTGAAAACATACATACCTATATATTTATGCACATTACACAGATGCAGAGTTTCTACAACACATCCACGTCCTTTGGGGGAAGTTTTTTTTTATCTTTCCATGATGTTTGTGATATTAATTTTTAAGTTTAACTAAATGAATATTTAGCAAACATATTCCGAAATTTGTGTCTTCTTTTAAATATATTATTTAGAAATAATTTATGAATTAAACAGGCTGCGCCCTCCAGCTTCTAAAGTGACGAGCCGCCATTGGTATGTACACATGTATAATATTATATATTATTATTTATCAATAATAATATATTAGATTTGTATTTCTAATTAAGGTGCAGGCCTAAAACCTAGATATTATGCATTAATAAATACAATAACTAGTTCTAATTGAGAGTTAATAGTTAAAATAAAAGGTCCAATAAATTAAAATGTAGGTAAATCTTTTAAATTGTTTTAATAATAATTCATAATAGACCAAATTAAAACTACTTTTGATAAAAACTATTTATTTTTAAATTAACATTATATACAAGGATTTTACTTATAATAATTTAAAATTAAGAAGGATTGTTTATTGGAAATGCAGAAACATTCTACTGACAAGGATGTAAAAAAAAGAAATGTTATACCTATAAAGGTGAAAACCACCCCCCAATGCGTTTGGTCAGGTATACTCTAATTCTTGTAGGAAGAACAGGTTTAAAAAATACAAATAAATACATAACAAAAAATTGTGTCAAAGTTGATGACGTTTTACTTAATAATATTAAGTAGCATTATAATATATTGAAAGTTAAGATCATTTATCACTTATTGAGATATGAATAAATAAATGTAGTTTTACTAACGTCTGTGACAGTCATTTACTATTCTTACGATCAAAATTATAGTATACTCAATCTAAGGACAATAAAAATATAAATTAATTAAGTAAAATTTTACAATACTGTATTTGACAAAAAATTGTGAAAAGTTAATACATTTCCATGTGTGTTTAATTCCCATAGTATTTACAAAGTCCAGTCATTTAGCGTTGGGAAGGAACTATAAATAAAACCAATGACAAACTAAACACTTCTTTATTTATTAATAAACAAAAATCTTTGTAAAGTGTCTAATCTTTAAAATTATTTAAATTAAGTATTGAAGTTAGTGATTAACTAATGTTGAAATGAAATATAACAATATAAGATTTCTTTAAATGATTGAGTAATGTTGTTTTGGGGTTTCCTATTGTTTACAAGTATCAAACAACGTATGTAAAAGTGTAATTGAAAAAGTGGTTTTATAAAAAAATTAAATAAATTTCATGTCAAGTCACGTCAACGATATAAGTTAACAATAAAGATAAAAATGTAAAGGTAAATAATATGGATGCAATAGCTCTTTGTTACAATTGCATATAATTAAAGCAAGTAGAGTTAGTTAAGACAGGTTTGTTACAATTATATCCAGCCCAAAAAAAACCACATGGGTTTTTATTAAAAATACCCACTTAAAAACACAACAAAATCTTATTATAATTTGAATACGAAGCAGGTGTATAATTTTTTAAGTAGTTGTCTATTTTCCTTTTAATATTTAAAATATGATTAATTACTTTAAATAAAAATGTTGATAGACTGGAAATGGAATTAAACATACTGACATAGGACTAGATCAAACTAATGTTATTGAATATTTTAAAGAATACACATACAATTTAAATTTAAAACATTCTTTTCTAAGACCCAAATTTTACTAACATGATTGCATGAAAGTTTTATTTTGAATTTTGTTAATCAGTGTCTATTGTTTTAATTCCTTAAAAAAAATTGATTTATAAAATATAATATTATTGTTAGGCGTGGACGTTATTTTCTTTGTAAAGTAACAGTCTAATATGTTGGGAATGATTGGTCAAATCAGATAACATACATAAATCTTTAATCACACCACAACAAACCCAATAAAACCTAATATAGCCCAACTTCTTTTTTAAATAGCCCAACGTTTTTTCAAGCCTGAGCTAAGAGCTATTCATTGAGAATAGAATGGTTTGAATTTCTACAAAGTTAAACAATTAAAAAAATAACCATTCTAGAATCGTACTTTTGTGTGTGTATGATATTTTAACACACATGCACACATATACAAGGACACAAACATGTTTGGTTTGTGATCTTCCTCCTGCCCACAATTTATAAGCGAAGTGTGTCCAAATTAATGTATATACTCAGTCGAGTTTAAAAAAATCCCGTAGCTTATGGAAATAGCCATTATTTAAAAAATGTTCTTCACTAATTTAACACACTTTAACATTAGCCCTAATCTTTGGTTAACTTTTTTAAATCACCACAAATATTTGTATTTAACTAATGAGTTTATAGGAATAAAATATTTAAGAATCTCTTAGAAATAAACAAACACAATATATCTATTGACATTATTTATTTGACATCTTTTATAATCAAAATAGTGGTGATTTTACACTCAAAGCACCTCAATGTGTGATTCGTGTAAAGTTTTTTTTTAATGAGAAGAACAATATGAGATTAAAAAAATTCATACAAATTATCACAAATAGCTATTTGACATTTTAGTAAGGATTTCCCTGGCTCCTATAATGAGCACAGCACCCTAGATAAGGCCCTGCTCGACGTTCTTTGACTTTATTTTTTAGCTCATTGCCTTACTAACTGTTCGGGCTATAAAATTTACTCCCGTTAATAGGTTAGGGGTAATGAAGGTATAATGTAGGTGAAATGTACCTGTACTTGCATATAGAAATAAAAAAATAACATTTAGAAAAAATATCTCGAGAATGACCAGCTGCGAATTGAACCCCGATCTCACTCATAGAAATTATTGTGTTCTTATATAATCATTTGGTTCTGAAAGCGCACGTTAAATACAACAAATAAATAAAACTAGTGGTTGGACTCGTTCCTTACCCACGCAATAAAAATTCAAATAATCAAATTAATACGTTTAACACCAAACCAATTATTGTCATTAGTCCGGCCCTGCTACTATCCATCTGTGTTATCACATTTTAATTATGATAACGCAATACAGCTAAAGAAAATATATATTAAAGTAAGCGTATCCGCATTTGCGTGAAGGAAGTGTGGATAAACACTAGGGAAGAACAGCCCTCGGTCCACGTGGCTGAGATTTGAACCCAGAACTTCCAGCTACGAGCAAACCAAACATGATCCTGAAACTTACCTCGCGCACCCAACGATTCAGATCTATTTAATAATTGTTTGATAAAATTTCTCTTTAAAATATTTATTAGTGTTGTAATTTATGAAAACATTTTCTTACGAACTTAATAGTTCTAGTTCCTACATTGCACGAAATAAACTATTAATATTTCTAATGAAAAGTTATAAATGAGAAAATATGTGTTTATTATTACTATTATTAAACTATAAGGAGTGAAGATGTATATATTGTTAGCTAATCTAAATACCGGTTCATATTTGATATAGATAAAATTTAAATTCTAACACCTACCGAGGAATAGCTATTTCATTTATTTGTTTAGAGTTTTGTACATTAGAGGGTGGTGGTTTTTTGTTCCCCGTGGGCACAGTTTTTATTATTATTATTATTATTATTATTATTATTATTATTATTATTATTATTATTATTAGCACCACGTTCGGGTTATGCACACTTACTCTAATGTGTAGTGATAGGGTGATTGTGAGATGAAATGGAGGACCTACAGTTTAACGTGGGATCCGAACCACGGTGGAGGCCTGGCATTTCCCACATTCACAAGTTGTGATTAATACATGTCTTGTCAGAGGTGACGGAAGGGTTTGGCAATCAGATAAATCTGTGCCGGGACCAAGGATTGAACCCCGGACCCCAAGAACAGAAGTGTGACACCTTACCCTTAGACCGCCAGAACACCTCTGTATTTAAACTGTAGGAAATGAACTATGAACTTTTGGTGTTACACTCTAGGTTCGTTAGGTGTCTAGGGTTGTATTTTTTTTGTGAAGAATAGGGCATTATCCAAGCCATGGATATTTGAGTTTTGAAGGAAGCGTACTTCTTTTCTGTTTCTATCATTTAATATGTTCATACTTTTTGGTTTAAAGTTTTGAATGTAATGTTAGAACGAGAAATACGTATTTTGTCAAAGTTATAGTTGAGAGCTTGGTAATATGGCCGTTGGCCCACGGGTATTGTAAAATTGCTGAGAGTATTGTGAACTAAGTTAGTTGGTAACTTCATAAAGTCACACAGACTGGACACCTGGCGAGTATGCAGTTTAAGGTTGTGAGTGGTTTGTCTATCGGCCAGTTCGGCTAATCAGAGCAGTCCTGAATCACCCTATTCAAGTATCTTGTTGATGCATCGTTCATAACTTGTCAGTTTTCTCTTCGTCATACAATTTGGTGGGAACTAGTCGGGTTATGGAAATCGTGCTAAGCCAGAAGATACAATGAGTGAGCAAAGCACATATTTTAGACATAGTAAGTTTTGTAATCTTTGATATTGCAGGATGTCTCTAAGTATCGGCATTATTCGGAGTGGGTATTATTAATGTAAACTAGCTAGTCTTGCTAGTGTTACTATTGCAGTATGTCTATATGTATTGGTTTATTTGGGGCGGGTAGTAATAATGTAGCATTAGCTAATATCGCTAATGTTACAAAACATTTGCGGGGAGAGGGCCCTGAACTCTTTAGACCTGGGGGAGAGAAACAAGATCCTTAAAACCCCTATTTTGTTACTCAACCCCTCCCGCCTATATTCAAATAAAGACAGTTCCAGTTGACCAATGAAACACACAGGTATTGAAATGGTGACAAATCACAAGGAGAATGAAGAGGTTGGGGTTGTTTGTACCCTAGACCATTCCAATGGCGGGAATAAGAATATTACAATAGTTATATATAGTGGTGGAGGTTGAAATTGTGCTTCCTCCAACCATTAGGGTCTGGTCAACAACCTTGTATATGGTCAGATTCAAACAGAACAACCCTTTTGAAACAATGGTCATATAGGTATTCATATGACTGACAAGCCATGTGATCCACTTTTGATGGATATTATTAATACCTAGAAAATAAATTGTATCAGCTGTTACAGCAAAAAAATCTGTTATTTTAAAGCCTCTTCCTATTAAATACTAAGGACTAGATTATTTGTTTTTTAGTGGAATTCACAGAGTTAACTTATAAAATCAAGTTTATAATTCAGAATAAGTTTACCAGTTTTACCTAAACAATAACTTACCAACTATCAACTACCAGCTTCGGTGGCCGAGTGGCCTAACGTGCTACTTTCGTGTTAGACTAGATTGCCAAAGACAGGAAGATCGAGGTTCTATCCTGGTCGGGTGCACTTAGGGTTGTTTTTCTTAAATGGTTTTCCACTCTACCTCCACGCTAATGTGGGTGCATTTAATCTCAATTAATCCTTCCTAATCACTAACCCATTGGCGTATCTGAACAGGTAGTAAGTCTATGACTAAAGAACATAATCGCAGACTAATTGTTTTTAATGTAATTAAACATAAGTTAGACAACCCCTCCACCTCTTTCCACCATGATAATGTACTTAAACATAAGTTAGACAACCCCTCCACCCCTTTCCACCATGATAATGTACTTAAACATAAGTTAGACAACCCCTCCACCCCTTCCACCATGATAATGTACTTAAACATAAGTTAGACAACCCCTCCACCCCTTTCCACCATGATAATGTACTTAAACATAAGTTAGACAACCCCTCCACCCCTTTCCACCATGATAATGTACTTAAACATAAGTTAGACAACCCCTCCACCTCTTTCCACCATGATAATGTACTTAAACATAAGTTAGACAACCCCTCCACCCCTTTCCACCATGATAATGTACTTAAACATAAGTTAGACAACCCTCAACCTCTTTCCACCATGATAATGTACTTAAACATAAGTTAGACAACCCCTCCACCCCTTTCCACCATGATAATGTACTTAAACATAAGTTAGACAACCCCTCCACCCCTTTCCACCATGATAATGTACTTAAACATAAGTTAGACAACCCCTCCACCCCTTTCCACCATGATAATGTACTTAAACATAAGTTAGACAACCCCTCCACCCCTTTCCACCATGATAATGTACTTAAACATAAGTTAGACAACCCCTCCACCCCTTTCCACCATGATAATGTACTTAAACATAAGTTAGACAACCCCTCCACCATGATAAATAAGATTCATATTTTAAATATTTATGGCAAATGAAAAGCTTGTGTTAAATATAATTCATAAATGAAACGAGACTCAACTTTATTTTGTGTTTGTTTTGTGAATTATGTGGAAATATTTCGGTGACACATATTTCTATCTATCTCTAGCAGCAAAGCCTCACAGTAGCAAGAAAAATACAAAAATCAAAATAAATATGGATTGTAAATATTCTCATAACAACTTACTTTTGAAGAATATTAAAGTAATTAAAAAAACTGCACACTTACATTTTCTAGTTTATGTTAAATTTAATCACTTTCAATATTAATATTGAGACATCGACTGTGATGTTACAAAACAACATCTATACGTAACGAACCTCTTTGTGCGCTATACACAGTTCAGATTTGACATATTTACGCTACTGACCAGCCCTTTAAGTAAATCAGCTCTAAATGCCATTATTTATTATCATTTGTGCTGTCCATTTTTAAACTTGATGTTTATAAATGTAAAATGAAACTATATATAAAAGTGTTGTTCTAAACTTGATGGTTAAGTCGAGCGCTTCTTAGGCTGCCCACCAAGTTTGTTTGTTTTGGTTTTCTGATTGTGTGCTTTAGGACCCAACAACTTGTGTTGTTTGTTGGGTGTGACACCACCTTCCACCATCTTGTCTGTTTCCCTGACTATCACACAAATGTCCTGATTTTGAATCTCATTTTCTAATACTGTCATTCTTTCAATCAATTGTTTAAGTCTGTCTGCTACTCCCCGTAAAAGTGGTGACTCTGTCTGGGTGTTGTCACCGCTGTGTCCTTTGTGACACTGTTGTCTCCTTCTCTCTTTTGTCACTTGCTTGTGAAGAAGATTTAGCTCAACCTTCATGAGTTGACACAATTTGTCGCAAGTTATTTTTGACATTTTGGACTGCATTTGAACGTGAATTGTCTCATCAACCAGTTTTCTTAGTTTATCTTTAACGTGTATTGAAGTTAGTTCGGTTGAATTATGGTCTGAACATGAACATTCGTTACTATCATCCCCACTTGGTTTTAAATATAAATAGTTCACTTGTTCGAAAGAAAATTCAAGTTTTGTAATTTTATCAGTAAGCTCTCTCAACGCTACAAAATATTTTTCTTTCTCACTCATTTGTGTGTTCAAAACTGTTTCTAGTTCGTGTATCTGCTCTTCTTTTCCCTTGATGTAATTTTCAAAAGAGTTTATGGTTGTTTGTAGCTCTTTCTCGTGGTTTTCACGTTCGTTTTGTAGCATTAAATGAATATTCTTGTTTTCTTGTACAAAATAATAGACTAGGATTGTAAGAGCCCTCTTATCACAATATTTTATATCATCCCTGGATCTGTCCTGTTCTGGTACAGCTGATGATGCAAGATCCAATAACCTGGGAATATTAAGGTATTGTGTTGACAATCTGGTTGATAAACAACCCCCAAAACCTGCTTTAGGTTCAACAATGACTGCTCATAGTAGTGCAGGCTCAAATCAACATGTTTTTTGTAGTGTGACATTTCACGCTCCAAGTGGTTAATGGACACAGACAAGTACATGTTTTCCTCATTTAGTTTACTGATAATGATATCTTTGATGGTATCCTCATTGAAGGGTCTATGTGCCAACATTATCAGCTCACCCTCAATAAGGTGTAACTTTACCAGCAGTCGACGTTGGACTGACTCTTCCATGCCCTCTTTGTGGTTGGTGTCCGAGTCATGTAACTTTACCAAGAGTTGACCCTGGACTGACTCTTCCATGCCCTCTTTGTGGTTGATGTCCGAGTCATGTAACTTTACCAGCAGTCGACGTTGGACTGACTCTTCCATGCCCTCTTTGTGGTTGGTGTCCGAGTCATGTAACTTTACCAAGAGTCGACCCTGGACTGACTCTTCCATGCCCTCTTTGTGGTTGGTGTCCGAGTCATGTAACTTTACCAGGAGTTGACCCTGGACTGACTCTTCCATGCCCTCTTTGTGGTTGGTGTCCGAGTCATGTAACTTTACCAAGAGTTGACCCTGGACTGACTCTTCCATGCCCTCTTTGTGGTTGATGTCCGAGTCATGTAACTTTACCAGCAGTCGACGTTGGACTGACTCTTCCATGCCCTCTTTGTGGTTGGTGTCCGAGTCATGTAACTTTACCAGCAGTCGACGTTGGACTGACTCTTCCATGCCCTCTTTGTGGTTGGTGTCCGAGTCATGTAACTTTACCAGCAGTCGACGTTGGACTGACTCTTCCATGCCCTCTTTGTGGTTGGTGTCCGAGTCATGTAACTTTACCAAGAGTCGACCCTGGACTGACTCTTCCATGCCCTCTTTGTGGTTGGTGTCCGAGTCATGTAACTTTACCAGCAGTCGACGTTGGACTGACTCTTCCATGCCCTCTTTGTGGTTGGTGTCCGAGTCATGTAACTTTACCAGCAGTCGATGTTGGACTGACTCTTCCATGCCCTCTTTGTGGTTGGTGTCCGAGTCATGTAACTTTACCAAGAGTTGACCCTGGACTGACTCTTCCATGCCCTCTTTGTGGTTGGTGTCCGAGTCATGTAACTTTACCAAGAGTTGACCCTGGACTGACTCTTCCATGCCCTCTTTGTGGTTGGTGTCCGAGTCATGTAACTTTACCAGCAGTCGACGTTGGACTGACTCTTCCATGCCCTCTTTGTGGTTGGTGTCCGAGTCATGTAACTTTACCAGGAGTTGACCCTGGACTGACTCTTCCATGCCCTCTTTGTGGTGAATGCCCTCCATTGGTTACAAGTCTCTAGAAAAAACAAACCTAGCTCAATGGTAGATTAGATCGCCAACACAAACTACTAAAACATATAAAGTTGTATAGATAAAAACGTAATAAAATTATCAATTAAATAATGAAAAGTTTCAACTCAAACTGTATACACACACACAAATTTACCATGTCAACCATAAACTATTATTTACTCACATTAATTGTTGTAAAGCTTAAAAGATAAACAATGCATTTCAAGAAATTAAAATGTCAAGTGTCCCTTTGTTCCATTTGTGTTGAGGTCTGACGTGCAAGTAAATGTATAATCTATTATTAAGACTAGAAAATTGTGTAGTTCTATCTTGGATTAACTTATCCGATGTATTATCAAAATTTTCTACTATATCAACAAATAATTTTGAGATGTTTTGATTGGCTCCTAAAACAAGAGAAATGTCAGTTATCCTAGGAGATAATCAAACAAAGGGTCACACTAGCCAGAGGTTCATAGTGTTGAAGTAATTTATAATGTTAGTCCATGGTAGTGCTATGTAGTTCTGTTGCCAAGGACGTCAACAAACTTACACTTCCCAAAAGAAGATTGCACCAAACTATTCTACAACCCTGAGTCTGTAATGCTTCTCTCTAGCAATGATCTTAGAAACTATGTAAACACCATCTAGAAAGAAAACTATTCATATTGGTTTAATATACATTCTAAGAGTTAATACTCTGTCTATAGTACGTATTTTAAAATAGAATGTGCAATTATTTAGCATACTTACAGATTTTTGACTACTTTTTTTCACACAACATTTCAAAAATATCAACACAAGGCTCATAAAGTTGAAACGGCAGGTAATGTAAAATTATGCACAGCGACGAAAACAAAACAATTGATAATCAAATTAGATAATAATAGAAAAGTTGCCGATCAAACTCCGCACTAAGGCCAAACGAGGATGTTTCAGCAATGTGTAGCTTCTATCCTTGGATCCAAGGATGTAAGAGCGATGCATTGGCATTCTTCGTGATTATTCGGACAGATCTACATTTGATCACATGATTTCCATACAACGTATCAAGGCGACAGTGCATAAATAGACTTATCAATTGGAATGTATATCTGGGCCCAGCTAGTGCTGCTGCCAAGCGCACGTCCATCATGGGTTCATGGGTCAGGGGGAAAGAAAAACAACTTGCAGGGGAGGGGAGAAGTAACAAGGTGCACTCGACCACTCACATTACAGCTAATGATAAGTTTTGTTAGAGTTGAAACCAAAATGTTCTTTCAATTTTAAAGAATATAGGCTAAGTTTGTGTTTCAATTCTTAAAGTACTACAATAATCTATATAAATTACTTTTTTGTTACCGAGTCTTACTATCCATCCGGGCTATATGCATATGTACTAATTATGCTAATTTTCTAGGGATAAGTAAGGTAGAATTTAGAGGTAAAGTACCTAGATTTGCAGGGGAGTAGAAAACTATTTAGGAAAAACTACTCTCATTACATCCAACTGGGATTCGAAACCCCATCTTAACACTTGTCAGTCTAGTTTAATGTGAGAGTGACACCCTGGCCATCGTGACCATTCCCCCACCTAAGTGGAAGACATGACTTCATTTTGCTTTACTTTATGGTGGAATTTATTCATGTATTCAAACGTTATCAAATAAATGAAGAATGTTCCTGGGAAACGCAGTTAGTAATAAAATAATCAGTTGCCAAATAACTATATGTAGAGCAGTCGTGGGAGTTCTTAGTTAGATACACTTATCTGCAATATTATTCAACTCCCGTCGATAGACACACAAACTAAACATCAAGCTCGTCTAGTCTGGTTGGTTGGTGACGGGGAGGTCAAGACTCGAATCCCGGCTGGATGTACAGAGTTTGGATAATTTCCCACTCTCACTTCTTTATGAAGCTATAAAAGACAGCTATTTCACAGAATATGTAGTCATTCCCTACGGCGTCAACCAGAGAACCGGGTTTGAGAACCACTGGGTTGGACATTATTAGAATTTAGCAAATGAACACTTTCATAGCAAAACACAGATCCAGATATCCTGGCATTGTGAAGCAGTGGGTCTGGAACGGTCAACTCAGCCTCGTGAGGACAATTGAGGAGCTACTCGACTGGTATAGATTGCTTGCGGACGCACACCATGGAGACCTCGTGAGAACAGTTGAGGAGCTACTCGACTGGTATAGATTGCTTGCGGACGCACACCATGGAGACCTCGTGAGAACAGTTGAGGAGCTACTCGACTGGTATAGATTGCTTGCGGACGCACACCATGGAGACCTCGTGAGAACAGTTGAGGAGCTACTCAGCTAGTATAGATTGCTTGCGGACGCACACCATGGAAACCTCGTGAGGACAGTTGAGGAGCTACTCGGCTGGTATAGATTGCTTGCGGACGCACACCATGGAGACCTCGTGAGAACAGTTGAGGAGCTACTCAGCTAGTATAGATTGCTTGCGGACGCACACCATGGAAACCTCGTGAGGACAGTTGAAGAGCTACTCAGCTAGTATAGATTGCTTGCGGACGCACACCATGGAGACCACGTGAGAACAGTTGAGGAGCTACTCAGCTAGTATAGATTGCTTGCGGACGCACACCATGGAAACCTCGTGAGGACAGTTGAAGAGCTACTCAGCTAGTATAGATTGCTTGCGGACGCACACCATGGAGACCACGTGAGAACAGTTGAGGAGCTACTCAGCTAGTATAGATTGCTTGCGGACGCACACCATGGAAACCTCGTGAGGACAGTTGAAGAGCTACTCAGCTAGTATAGATTGCTTGCGGACGCACACCATGGAAACCTCGTGAGGACAGTTGAAGAGCTACTCAGCTAGTATAGATTGCTTGCGGACGCACACCATGGAGACCTCGTGAGGACAGTTGAGGAGCTACTCAGCTAGTATAGATTGCTTGCAGACGCACACCATGGAGACCTCGTGAGAACAGTTGAGGAGCTACTCGGCTGGTATAGATTGCTTGCAGACGCACACCATGGAGACCTCGTGAGAACAGTTGAGGAGCTACTCGGCTGGTATAGATTGCTTGCGGACGCACACCATGGAGACCACGTGAGAACAGTTGAGGAGCTACTCAGCTAGTATAGATTGCTTGCGGACGCACACCATGGAAACCTCGTGAGGACAGTTGAGGAGCTACTCGGCTGGTATAGATTGCTTGCGGACGCACACCATGGAGACCACGTGAGAACAGTTGAGGAGCTACTCAGCTAGTATAGATTGCTTGCGGACGCACACCATGGAAACCTCGTGAGGACAGTTGAAGAGCTACTCAGCTAGTATAGATTGCTTGCGGACGCACACCATGGAAACCTCGTGAGGACAGTTGAGGAGCTACTCGGCTGGTATAGATTGCTTGCAGACGCACACCATGGAGACCTCGTGAGAACAGTTGAGGAGCTACTCAGCTAGTATAGATTGCTTGCGGACGCACACCATGGAAACCTCGTGAGGACAGTTGAGGAGCTACTCGACTGGTATAGATTGCTTGCAGACGCACACCATGGAGACCTCGTGAGGACAGTTGAAGAGCTACTCAGCTAGTATAGATTGCTTGCGGACGCACACCATGGAAACCTCGTGAGGACAGTTGAGGAGCTACTCGGCTGGTATAGATTGCTTGCAGACGCACACCATGGAGACCTCGTGAGAACAGTTGAGGAGCTACTCAGCTAGTATAGATTGCTTGCGGACGCACACCATGGAAACCTCGTGAGGACAGTTGAGGAGCTACTCGACTGGTATAGATTGCTTGCGGATGCACACCATGGAGACCTCGTGAGGACAGTTGAGGAGCTACTCGGCTGGTATAGATTGCTTGCGGACGCACACCATGGAGACCTCGTGAGGACAGTTGAGGAGCTACTCGGCTGGTATAGAGTGCTTGCGGACGCACAACATGGAGACCACGTACCCACCGATATAGATAGTAATTAGTAAGCCCTGTAATAAACATACTAAGGGGACTACAAAATTGCTTTTCATTGTTTGGCATGTTATGTTCATTTTTACAAAAAAAAATTAAGTTATGTGCTTCTATTTCTTGTAAAACCAAAAGAGTATCCAGAATATTTTAAACTTGAACCCGTCTTTAGAGGCAATAGGTTAGATGTGATATGAATAATACTCTGACCAGCAGCCTCCAAATATGCAACTATTTGGGTCTTTCGAGTCAAATTTAGAAATATAGTAATAGAGAGATGCATGGTTTTAGCTGAATACATGATTTACCACCAAATATTATAAAATGAGCTCATATAACGTAGGCTATGTCATATTATAAACTATACTGTACTCGTATGTAAACTCTACAGTTGCAGCTTATATAGGCTGTCGCCTACTTAACTAATATATAAGAACTTATCAGGATATTTTATGACTAAATATAGCATAATGAGCTGCCACAGATAGATAAATGTCCCTGGTTTGATTCCCTTGTCCTTATTAAAACTTCATGAAATTGAATGTACTTTTAACTATAATAATGCATTATACACAGATAAGAGAGGTGACAGGAAGTCAAAATGTAAAAAAGGGCAACAGTGTTTATTTTGATTTGGAAGGAACAACTATTTTTTATCCCAGCAAAAAGGTGATTTTAATTAATGCAATTTGTGAAGGTAATTTGTTTAGATGGGTAACATCACATCAGAGTAAAGGTTCTGCTCTGATAGGTCAATCCATTCAGCGAGATAGTGAGAACAGTTACATGATAACTCTTCTAGTTTGAGGAAACTTAACCCTTAAACACTCAGTGCGCCATGGTACTGCTAGAACACTCCCGCGGATGATATATCGGCTCCAGCTAAATCTGGCCGTGTAAGTTTATTTTTAACAACTAGGTGGCACTACACACAGTATTCTAAATATTTAGGTTTATTTCATATTTTTTCCAACAGATAGCACCATTGGTCTTAGAGAAACTATTTATTTTGAACAGTTGAAATATGTTATGCTCATTGTTTACATCATGGTGTGAATACGTTTCTAGTTCGTGGTTTTTTCCTTATTCCTTATTTATATAAATATATTTGCTTCTATTATTTTTCTTACTTGTTTACTTTTTATATATTATTTATTATATTTTCGTTGTTTTATTCAAAGTTTATTATTTATAAGTGTTGTTTTGTTGAAATATTCAAACACAGATGCTGACTCCAAATGTAAGCATACATAATTTTACAAAAAGTTATGTAGTTCAGAATCAGAATAAGTTACAAACACCAAACTAGTATCAAATTTTACAGAAATAAATTCTCTTTCTTGCAGGATGACATAAATAAGCAAGACCAGAAATAAATATTAACTTTTTGCTCTGAATTAGAAATTTTAATTTAATTTTAAGATTTTAAAAATTTTGAGTTTTTTTACAAAATAACGGTAGTCTAATAATTTATATAATTTTTTTTTATAAATCTACATGTGTTTAGTATAAGTGTGATTTTTTTCATGTATATAAAATAAAAACTTTTTTATGAAAGAATTTAAAATGTTTAAAGGTAAATATGTGAAAATTTGCCTGAGTGTTTTAGCTTAGTCTAGTGAAAATACGCTGAGTGTACACTTAGATTTCTGTGGTCATGTTGAGGAACAGTTTTTGTCAGGTTCACGTTATGTTCTCATGTTTTTGGGTGATTTC
Source organism: Timema cristinae (assembly GCA_039000515.1). Lineage (NCBI taxonomy): Eukaryota > Metazoa > Arthropoda > Insecta > Phasmatodea > Timematidae > Timema > Timema cristinae. The sequence continues at coordinate 61,260,474 of JBCFYV010000100.1, forward strand.
AGTCATAAATCATTAGTTTTTTTAATATGTTACAATCCCCAAGGATTCAGCATCAGAAGTCAGCCCCTTTTACTTCTGAACAGAACAGCCGAGTCGTTACATGACTGTTGAGTTACTCAATCGTTCGAGTAAGCGTATTGAAAAAACCCCAGAGGAGCTTTGGTCATGTAAACCGCCCACCTTGAAGCATGTTCATGTTAGAATGTTTGGGCGTAAGGCTCATACCCATGTACCAATGGCAAAACGGAAGAAGCTGGACACAAAATCCAAGCCATGCATATTAGTAGGCTACAGTCTTGAATGTATGATCCTGAAAAAAAACAGGTTTTTATCTCCAAAGATGTGACTTTCTTTGAGACAGAGAAGGGTAGTTCACTTTTGCCGAGAAATTGCACTGATAGTGAAAATAATGTTTTCTACTTTCCTGAGGAGTTCACTGAAGCTACAGCGGCAGTTTAGGCTACTCCAGTGGTATAGAATTTACCAGAAGCTAATCTGAAACCTTCAATTCAGATGACAATAGCGATTCTACACATCATATCAGCGCTTCAAAGGAAACGGAAGAGTTGAGATACAGTGATGTGAAGACAGTGACAACAACTTTGTACCTCCGCAACAGTCTACCATTCCATGAAGAGGAGAACGAGTAAAAAGGCCTCCCAAGACTACGTCTGTACTGCGCGCTTGGTGAAGAACGTGGTAATCCCATGTCAGTAGATGAAGCGCTCAGCTGTTCAGATAAAGAATCATGGCTCCAGGCTATGAATAATGAATGCAGAGCTCTGATTGAAAACGGTACTTGGCAGTTGGTAGCTTCATGATCAAAAAAAACCTTGAACTGTAAATGGGAATTCAAGATGAAAGGGGACGTGTATGGAGAAATCGCTAAATGCAAAGCCCGTCTTGTCATAAAGGGCTACGCTCAAAAGAAGGTCGTTGATTTTGAAGAGACATAATCTCCAGTAGTGTGGTACAGTTCAATCCGATACTTACTCGTTATGACGGCGGGGAATGATTTGGACATCAATCAACTTGATGCAGTAATGGCATTTATACAAGGTGATAGAAATGTTTATGGTCCAACCAGAACTTTTCGCGAATCTAATAAAGTGTGCCGCCTTAAGAAATCACTGTATGGTCTGAACCAAGTAAGCTGAGTCTGGAACTTGAAGTTGGATGTGTGTCTAAAAAATGGCTATGAAGCAGTCTCAAGTATATATGATAGAATCAAAGGAAAATCAATTTTAATACAGGTCATTTATGTTGATGACTTGATCTTGTTTTCAAATGATAAGAAGACAAATAAGATATTAAGAGTTAGCTGATGAAACATTTCAAAATGAAGCATATTGGAGAAGCCAAATTTGCATTGGGATTCCAAATAAAAAGAGGTTGTTCAAATAGAAAAATTTGGATTGATCAACATCCATAGAGTGAACAAATCTTGAAACAATGCAATATGCAGGAATGCAATCCAGATTGGAACTCCTAAGGCCGCAGGCGAGACATTATCCCTAGAACAATCACCAACTCATCCAGAAGATGGAAGCTATACCCTACCAGGAAGCTGTCAGGAGGACTTCTGGGCTGCAGTGAAGCGCATGGTTAGATACCTGAAGGGGACCATCACATATAGAGTTTAATGGCAAAAATGTTCCAGGAACACCAGACTGTGTGCCGAGCTAATGGACATTAGCCCAAACAATTATGTGGCTTGTCACTTTTCAAGAAATCAGCTACACGTCATGAGCTACAGTGAGTTTGGACTTACCTTGACCTAGATGGGGCTGTATTCTGAGATCATCGCTAATAAGCTTCGTCTAATTAGAATGTAATGTTGATACTACACATGTTTCGTATCCCCTCTCTCTTTATCTGCTCATTACGCATGCGCCCATCCCTCACTGTAGCCCTGAGATGTGATTGGTTGAACCCCATTTTCCCCTTCCTTGTTTGGTCTCAATCAAGGAGTTTATTTAATATGTTGTACGAGCAGAATTGAAGACAGTACATTTTACAATTTACTGCTAGTCAGATGATTAACTGTTATTGTCTACGTCCAAACTACAGCTACCCAACAGTCGAAGTCACCACTCGAGTTCGCCGGAGGTAGTGTCCCGCCACACCAAGATCATCAACATCAATTAGTCAACCGTCAGTGCACTTCAAGTACACACTATCCTATCGCTGGGACTAGAATGATGGAGTCAACGTAGGAATGATTATCAAGTTCTAGTCAGTGAATGTGCTGACTATTTTGTTATCTTTTTGTCAATGCCTTAAGTCTACGCCTGGTGTTGTATCATATATATATAGTGGTCAGCAATGGTTAGGATTATTGCCAGGCTTGCATATGTGCAGTTTGGTTCCCATGTTGTAGGTGTTTATTTATTGGGGGCTTGGTTTACTTGCCTGCTGATGCTACACGAGTCAGCTAGGGATAGTTAGTTCCGTGAGATTATACCGTATCATGGAAATATTATTTTACTTGTTCTGTATGATTGTGGGGGGAACGTCCGCGGTTATGATCAACCATGGCTGTAGCTGCGATGCTCTAATTGGGGCTTATTATCCCCAAACTTGCGGGAGATGTTAGCACCTCCCTATTGTGGCCTTGGCGTTCACGCTGTATATTTTCCCTTATAAAAGAGTATCAAATTACTTATATGTTAAAAGCTTCAGTCCCTATGTTTTTAAGTGTCCAAATAACTATGAGCAGCACGAGTTAATGTGCATACCTAAGGGCACAACTTTAGTCTATCACAAAGGCTGTGGTTTTGGCCTTTTCTTATGTAAACTCTCAAATCTTGCGGAAAGAGCCAATGTCAATGTAGGCAAGAAGGTGTCATGATTTATTCGTTAATTATTGAACTACTAGATGCTGATCTCCAAGTATAGTTAATTAAAGATAATGACGTTATCTCATTAAGTTCTACTTAAAGGACTCTTTAAACCGGTGATTATGTCTGTAGCCTGTTATATAATATCTAATTATTCTCTAATTTAAATACATTGATTCACTACTAAACTTAATAGACAGGACAATGGAAACCTAATGAACTATTCATATGTATACTTACATACTATCCTTTTGTGACTACTCAACAAAGTGATGTTAACATTGTATTTATTCCTTTGTATGTATGCAACCCTCTCTAAGCCATTAAGGGGGTTCAAATGTGATGCAGATTGGGCTATTGACCTCAAGGAGAGGCGATCTGTCATGGGTTATATATTCCTCAAAAATAACTCCCGATCTCGTGTAACACAAAAAGGCAACCCACCATAGCACTCTCAACAGAATCAGAGTATATGGCTCTGTCTACGGCTGCACAAGAGGTGCTCTGGCTATGAGGTTTAAGTCGAGAGCTTTACTTCATGTGGACAATCAAGGTCCCTGAACTTGGCTATGAATGGCCCATATCAAGCATATTTATGTCTGCCATCATTTTGTAAAGGAGATCAAGAATGAACAGCTTTGCAATCCAAGGCTGTGGGCTGAGAGAAACAAATTAAATGTGCTATAGAGGCCATAGACTCACATTCCAGTGTTAGTCCATGGTAGGCTATGTAGTTCTGTTGCTATAGACTCAACAAATTACATATTACGATGGTTTAATTAGGAGGATAGCCACACACACTTGGTGATACATGGAGTAGATTGTTTAGATATACATTAAAAACACACAAACACATTTTTAAGGACAAGCTTTCACTGTCACAGACAGTTATCAGGTAGAGAGTAGCTGTTGCCATGATGCTTTTGGTTGAACTGTAAGGTTGACTGTTTTTCAGTTATGACATCACTGTATAGATAGCAGCACTATGAATAATGTTATATTGAATCTAATAAGTGTGCTGGTAGGAAGGAGAGGAATTATCTAAGGTTGAGTGAGGTTAGGGGTTAGGGGCTTCTCTGGGTTTGATGATATATTGATGGGCCAGTTCCCATATCCTTAGTTGTGAAGGGTTGCATATTGCTTTGTTCAGGGATTTGACCACCTTGGTTGTGTAACAGTGATTAAAGTCCAGATTATGGGTTTTCGGCATGTGCTGCTACGAGCTTCTCTTTATTTTTCATTTTTGTGTTATGGTGATGACCATTCATTCTCTTTCTTAGTGTTTCTGTTGTGAGACCAATGTATTGTGCTTGACACTGGTTGCATTCCAGTTGGTAGAGAGGTTTTCAGAACACAAGTATGGTGGCCTTTTATAGGATAATTTATTTTAGTTATGTTGCTGGAGAATGAATTTGTTGGTTTATGTATTGTGCAGGTTTTGCAGGGAAAGGAACCTGACATTTGTTTGGGTTAGGGTTGAAATAGGGGGGTCCGGCAGTTTGGGTTTTACGAGTAAATTGCGTAGATTGGCTGGTGTTTATGGGTTACTTTTGGAGGTTCCTTGAAGACAAGCTGTGTAGTGGTGGAGGATTGCAGTATGGGGAAACCCGTTTTCAAGAGATTGTTGAGTTTGTGGAGTCAGGGTGGTATGTAGTGACCAGAGGGATGATGTTGTTTGTTCCTGTTGATGTTGTGGGCCCGCTATTTTGAGCTCTGTCTATTTGACTACACACCAGTGCTTTGGGGTAGCCTCTGTTCATAAAAGCATGTTGCAGTTTTTTATTGTATTGTAAAAGGTCATTGGGGTTGGAGAAAATCTTTTGAATCCAATGGCTAGGCTATGTGGGAGTGATCTCTTTGTGCTCATAGGGTGGCAGCTGTCATAATGAAGGTATTGTTGCTGGTTGGTTTCCTTGGTGTGACAGTTGTTTTAAGGTGTCTCTGATGGAGTGTGATGTTTACATCCAGGAAAGTAATGCTGGATGTGGATATTTTCCAGGTAAATCTTAGCGGTGAAAATATCTTGAGATCTGCCAGGAAGGACTCAGTTCTTGTGGTGCTGGTCCAGATCATAAAGATGTCATCGTGTATCTGAACCAACCAAGGGGCTGTAGCGGTTGTCTGCCCAGGAACATACGTTCCAGTCTCCCCATATACAAGTTTACATACGAGGGGGCCATGCGTGTTCCCATGGCAGTACCTTTAATTTGTAGGTATATTTTGTCCAGAAATCTGAGGTAATTTTTCTCCAAAATGAAACTTGCTAGTTTTATCAGGAATGTGGTAGTGGGTCTGATGCCAGCAGGACGTGTGTTTAGATATTCCTCTATTGCTGCGAGTCCGTGGATATGGGGGATATTGGTGTAGAGTATCTACTCCACTATCACCGAGGTAAGTGTGCTGGCTATCCCTCCTAATTTAAACCAAGATTTAGCCTAGTGCTCTACTCCACATAATACTAGGCGTAACCATGTTTTGTGTGTTATTGTGACTAGTATCATCCTTTAAAATAGTTAATATGTGTTAATACTCTCTCCTAACAAAATATGTGCTTGTTTGATTCCTAGTCAATTCTAACATGAACAAATCAAACCATATGAGTGAGGATAGTTGCGGATCAAATGGCCACCATCCTACTCACTCAAGTTTAAGTGAGGATAGTTGCGGAATCCACAAATGGGGCGTAAACCACATCCTACTCACTCAAGTTTAAGTGAGGATAGTTGCGGATCAAAGGGCCCACACCTACTCACCAAGTTAGTGGTTTGCGGATAAAGCCACATCCTACTCACTCAAGTTTAAGTGTCAATTATTTAACTGACACTTCATAAAAAGGTTTTATTATGATAAAATTAATGTGTAATAAAGGCCGAGTTTATTTATAGCAAAGAACTTTTACACAATTAATTTTTTGATACCGGTAAATATACATTAAATAAAATTAACACCTTAAAAAGATATGTTTAAAAAACTTTGTTTTAAATTCAAAATAAATCTAAATGATCAGAAAAAGTGTTGGTATCATACCAGTCATGTCTCTGAAAGAGGGTTCTTTAACCAGTAATTGCGAGAGTGTTTAGTTAGTTCTGAGATAATGGTGGGATGTGTCTCTCTATTCCTTGATTGTTGCAGTCGCTAAAAGATGCTTGTGGACCATCTCTTCTTTGTTGATTAGATGTGTGGTTCTGTTGACCAGTTGCATGAGACTAGATAACTGCTCCGACCACTGGGTGAGAACCGCTCCTGGGTCTTGTGAGTGAGTGAAGCTGACCACTCCAGCTGGTCGGTCTGTGCGGGCAGTGACTGCTTTGCTTACAACCAACTGTGACAAGATCTCTTCAGTTTCCTGTAAGCAACAGACCAACAGGCTATCTTCTTATTGGTTCAACACTCGGCTATTACTCACCTCCGGAAGATTAAGCTCTGACACTTGCCACACTCGGCTATTACTCACCTCTGGAGACAGATCTGATAGCTCTGCCACTTGCCACACTCGGCTATTACTCACCTCTGGAGACAGATCTGGAGCTCTGCACTTGCCACACTCGGCTATTACTACCCCCTCTGGTAGGGCAGCAATCTGATTAGCTCCGACAACTACTCTGCCACTACACTCGGCTATTACTCACCTCTGGAGACAGATCGATAGCTCTGCCACTTGCCACACTCGGCTATTACTCACCTCTGGAGACAGATCTGATAGCTCTGCCACTTGCCACACTCGGCTATTACTCACCTCTGGAGACAGATCTGATAGCTCTGCCACTTGCCCCCACACCTCGGACTAATTACCCCACATTACTCACTCTGGAGACAGATCTGATAGCTCCGACACTTGCCCCGCACCACTCGAGGACTATACTCACTTGGAGACTCGATCCCCGGATAGCTCCGACACTTGCCACACTCGGCTATTACTCACCTCTGGAGACAGATCTGATAGCTCTGCCACTTGCCACACTCGGCTATTACTCACCTCTGGAGAGGCAGAATCGTATATACTCCGAGATAGCTCCGACACTTGCCACACTCGGCTATTACTCACCTCTGAGGAGGACAGGATCTGATAGCTCCGACACTTGCCACACTCGGCTATTACTCACCTCTGGAGACAGATCTATTGCATTGCCACATGCTATACCGATTATCACTCTGGAGACAATCAAGAGCTCCGACATCCTCTTTACACTGATTTTGGTGTAGTATTTTGCCATTATACGAATATTCTGAAACAAATATATTTATATTAATTAGGGAAGTTCTTCAAATTCTTAAGGATATTTGATATTTGAGGATTCGAGAAATATTTAAGATTCAAGACTCAAATCCTTTTAAAAAAATGTTTTTCAATTTTTCATGCAATATTTGTTTTATAGCTCTAATACTCATTATTGGTGGCGGAGAAGCAATCATAATTATAGGATGAACTTACAACCAGAGCCCAGACCAGTAATTTAAATTTAACTGAATGTATGAAAGTTATAATGAATGGATTATATGAAAAAAGTTAACATTTTGTTACTTTTTTGTATTTCCTCTTTTTGTCCATAATTTTTTTTTCAATATTCGAATTGGGAATTGACATTCTGGATTCAAAGGTAAATTTGAGATTCAAATTCATAAAATATTGGATTTTACCCAACTCTAATATTAATAAATCCACCACTCATTTCAACGTATAGCCTGCACCAGTGAGTTTATCTTGCAAGTCCACTTTTCAATTCCAATCCAATATCTGTATAAATCACAACTTAAAATTTAATCATTTTACATTGTTTTCATGTCAAGATTGATTTATGACAGCTCAAGACAACTCACAATGCAAATAATCTACCAAGAGTTGAGTCTTTTAGCTGGAAACATTTTTATTGCTCAAGTTTGGTCATTTTTAAAGCCGAGATTTCTTTTGATGCAAAGTAAAAGTTGATATTTGTTTCTAAGTTTTGTAAACCCCTATTTATCATGTGTATAGCCTAACCTAGCACCACATATGATGGCTGTTCATTTGTTATCTGTTTAAATAGAGTTGATAAATAACACCTGTTCTAGTACCACTCAAATATTTACAATTACTTGTGTGGTTATGACAAGTTGTAGCTTTGACGTGTGTTTGGCATCACAAGGAAGTCTAAGAACATGTCTACAGCTCTCCACGTACTTACGTAACTTGTGACAGTGTGACACCATCATGGAGTTTGCTCAAGGTGACATGATATTACTGCTTGCACGATAAACCTGAGATTAGAATGTGCACCAAGACAAAGAAACACATCACTCCTTTAAGACAGACCTTAAACAAATGGGTCTTATCTGAGAGAGAGTTATTTAAAAATCGCATCGCTCAAATTGACTTATCAGAAGTGAATTTCATGGAAGTCAATTTTTGAGCCCTTCCTACCTAGACCTAAACCTAGACCTAGATTGACCTTGTGTTTGTATATCAAGATAGGAGTCAACAAGGTGCAATGCTTACATGTTCTACAACTCTACTACGCAGATCCTGCCATCTTTTACGACCTTGTTCGGAGCTAGCAGAGAAAACATCTGTGGCCTTGAGCTGATCTGATCCTTGTTTTAAGTGCAGCTCATATACTTCACACAGAGGACCCCACTTGATGAGTTCTGGAGTCGTGAACAGTTGTAGTAGCTTCCTGGATACAATAGGAAGGACATTAGTACAACATGGTGGACATTAGTTCAACATGGAGGGCATTAGTACAGTCTAGTGGAATGTCACCTACTTGTAGAGAGGAATCTCGTCCAATAGCTTGTCCTCAAGGACTCGGTGAGTGAGGTCGGCCTGTTCATGATCGAACTGTGCTAGCACCAAGTAGCACACCACATGTTGTAGCACTGTGTGGCGCTGGTCAGCATCCCCCTGGATCGTGGGGGTAGCTAGCACAGCCCGATAATGTTTACAAATTGAAAGATAGGATCCCTCGTGTTGGTCCAGTTCAATCATCAGCCTGTGTGACAGATATACAACACATCACCACTTTAATAAATCTACTGCATAGAGATAATGATGTAAGAATAACAACTATATGAAGTCTGTTACTAGAAATTACCAGCATATAAACTTGATATTAAGTTGGCTCACTTGTGGGTTGGTGACTTCTAGTGGTGTTTGTGGGTTCCTTTTAATATGAATTTTGCTTCGGCTATAAATAAAATCTACTCAGTTGTTAGAGAAATGAGCTTTTTAAAACATTTTGGGACTTTTGGGATGCAAAAGGGACATAGTGACCTAGTCTGACCTTCGACAATAATGACCATAAATTGACCTTTGGTTTCTGGAAACAAACCAGGACCCATGCCAAGAAAACTTACATGGGTAATAAATACAAACACCGTTTGAGGAAATGATATAAATAATAGTCATGCAAACATCATTTTAGATATTATTCATGATTTTAGTTTTCCTCCCCTTTGGTTGAGTAACAGTACTGAGGTAATCCATAAATCTCTTCTTAAATATTTTAAAATTGTTTATTTAATGTTGTGGTATTGAAAGAGACAAATATTCCATTGGTAATAGATTAAAAAAATTAAAATATTGAAATGAATAACTGTCTCGCACAAAAACAAAGCTCATTATGAATCTAGATGATTTAAAAGATTATAGTGAAAACTATATTGAGAGAAAATAAATATTTTGTATTAAAAGATTACTAAGATGGTAACAAAAGGTGTTGAGATAAATTCATTAATTATTTTATAATATCTATTGTTTAAATACTGAGCAAATTAAGTCTAATAAATCTAGTTCAGTTCTTGGAGAATAGTTTAATAGTTTCTGTTCTTGAATCACTGGGAAGAGGAAAGGATGAAACAGAATCTCACAGATGAAAAAACAAAATGTCCTGTGATGAAATAATGAAAGATTTACTTGCCTTGACATTGAAAACCTTCATATTAAAGAATACCATGTAGACAAACATTTCCAGTGATTTAGTGGACACTAGGTCACATTTTTACCGTAATAATTCAAGTTGGAAAAATCAAAGACCGAATTTAATTATGGTCAGGACCACAAACCAAATGGAAGACCATCATTCCAATTTTAAATAACAATATTTGTCTGTGGAAAATAACAGACTCAACAGATAGTCCAACAACAAAAGATGATCAATTTCAAATTTAATCAGCTTAGATAATGCAGAAACCATTTAAGATTTTTTAAATAACAGCACCTCCAAAATTGTTTGGGAAATCAAAGTGAGTTATAAAAAGTAAAAATATTGACATATACTGTTATAATTCGAATATCGCGCTATAAACTAAAAAACAAATAATTCTCCATTCCTTGGTTTTGGTTAATCCCAAGCCGGCCGCTAGAATGCAGTAGTGATTCTAAAGAATCATCACACAAGTATGTTAATCATCTGTGGTAGTAAACAAACTGCATTCCTCTTCACAAAAAAAAATTATTTTTTTGCAAATTTAGTGGTAAGTAGACTAATCTATGTTTTTATTTCCACTTTATATATTCTGTTTGACATAAGGACCATGATTTAAGGAAATATGTCCATGCATATCAGAAGATAAATAATTAAAACCTTGTATTCTTGAAGCGAGTATTGTGGAAAACCAAGGCTACAAACATAAAAATTGTTAAGTCACACAACAAATATATTTAAAATTAATGTTAGTAATGAATAAAAATGGAGGATTAAAATTAATGTTAAACCACTACCCCATAAGCTTTCCAACACCTCACCACCATCACACAGCCACTTCAACAACTCACCACCATCACACAAGCTTTCCAACAACTCACCACCATCACACAAGCTTTCCAACACCTCACCACTATCACACAACCACTCCAACAACTCACCACCATCACACAAGCTTTCCAACAACTCACCACCATCACACAACCACTCCAACACCTCACCACCATCACACAAGCTTTCCAACAACTCACCACCATCACACAGCCACTCCAACAACTCACCACCATCACACAAGCTTTCCAACAACTCACCACCATCACACAGCCACTCCAACAACTCACCACCATCACACAAGCTTTCCAACACCTCACCACCATCACACAACCACTCCAACACCTCACCACCATCACACAAACTTTCCAACACCTCACCACCATCACACAGCCACTCCAACAACTCACCACCATCACACAAGCTTTCCAACAACTCACCACCATCACACAACCACTCCAACACCTCACCACCATCACACAAGCTTTCCAACACCTCACCACCATCACACAAGCTTTCCAACACCTCACCACCATCACACAACCACTCCAACACCTCACCACCATCACACAAGCTTTCCAAACACCTCACCACCATCACAATATTTACAACCAAACCTGTAATATTTCAGCTTCAGTTCCTGGGTCTCTTCATCGTCAAAGAACTTAGTGTTCACCTTCTTGGAGATGATTTGAGTCCTCACGTAGTCTTTCTTGGCAAGACACAGCCTCATCTGTTCCAGTATCAACTCAACCTGACGCAACCATTCAGAGAAACATTAGTATTACCCTCACCTAATACAACAATTATAATTACTCTATTAATATATCATATCTTTTGGTAGTTTATGACATAATAGACAGGAAAAACTAGAATTTATCTTTTGGCATTAGCACCTAGTATTTTTTTCAATTCAAATTTGAATATTAAATTTTCACTTTTACTAAAATTGTACATTTAAAAAGATTCAAGTATCAAATAAAAATTTAAGATTCAGATTCGAGAAATATATGATCGGACCCATTTCTGGTGATTATGAAACAACTCTTGTATTAGCTATAGACACGCTAGTAGCTATGATATGGTGATTATGAAAGACAACTCCTGTATTAGTTACAGACAAGCTAGTAGCTATGATATGGTGATTATGAAAGACAACTCCTGTATTAGCTATAGACATGCTAGTAGCTATGATATGGTGATTATGAAAGACAACTCCTGTATTAGCTATAGACACGCTAGTAGCTATGACATGGTGATTATGAAAGACAACTCCTGTATTAGCTATAGACAAGCTAGTAGCTATGATATGGTGATTATTAAACAACTCCTGTATTGGCTACAGACAAGCTTGTATTTCTTGTTGAGAAGTATCGCCTGTGTAGTTTGTATGTTTATTCTGTGCTAATTTCAGGTCTGTATTTGTTTGTCCAGATCATTGCTACTAGCTTGTCCTCATAAATTATCTGAACTATAACCTCACTATTAAATACCACTATAACTTAGAATTCAAGCTGGAGCCAAATTCTGGGTTTTATATAGAGCATGTAAGGATTGTTTGTTTTTTTGTTTTATTCAGGGGGTATGTATATTTTGTTATTATTATTATTACAACACAATAATTTATAATATTTGATTATTTTTAATGGTTATACAATTAAAATAAACCTCACTAAAATGCAGAAAAGGAACTATGGACAGCTTTGTTTGCAGCCTGTAGTTGGGTCAGTTTAGTAAAATGCCTCCAGCTTCCTCTATCCTTCCACCATTCTTCTCCTCTCACTTGAACATTTTCTGTTATCTGCTCCTCCCACCTCTTTCTTGGCCTCCCTGTGGTATTTTTATACATGCTTCATTTCTGACATTTCCCTCTCTTTCTCCAGCCTCATTACACGTCCATACCCTCTCAGTCTTGCTTCCTCTATCTCATGTACTCCCTGCACCTCCACTCTTTACCGGATAACTTATTAATTCTTCAAACAAGATAAAAAGATAATTTTGTCTAATTTGCAAGCGTTGGGTTTGCTACGATAAAATATGAGATTATTAAACTGTGTGCTTGTATGAACAATACTGTGACTCTTCAGGATAGTTTTAGGTGTGCCAAGTGTTCCCAAACACATTGACTCAACATGGCCAACCACATCCAGTTTCTTAGCAGCGCTTTTTATTTTGTAAAAATTACAACAAAAAATTATATATACTATTGATTCGGTGTATTAATTTGTTGAGGTAAGTTTAATTATAGATTGTTGGTATTTTGGAAATTTAAAAAAAAAATCCTTCAGGCCCTACTTTATCAGGCACGCCAAACTTGTGACTTGATCCATGATTTTATAGGGCCCCCGGGGCTTTTGGTGTACCAACATACAAAACTGTGCGATTCTTCTTTTTATAAGTAATGTATAAATGCACAATTTGGGAAGTGGGCATTATTTGGGTAAATTTGGCAAGTGTGGTTGGTGTACAGAATTTTTACTCTTTAATTGCTATGGAACTTATTCAATTTGGTCCGTAAATAATGAAAAGTAACAAACACCCAATAAATCACAGCTTACAGACACAAATTTGTCAACAGTAACAGAAAGAAGTGTGCAAGTGAGAGGAGAAGAATGAAAGAAAAGAGTGGTGGAAGTATAGAGGGAGGTGAGAGCATTTACTAAAGTGACCTGGCCGCAGGCTGGAAACAGTTGATGATTATGATGCTTTGTCATCAACACAAGATTTAGAGCCAAACACTCTCAAAACATTGGCTCCATATTTATACATCGTACGTAATATCTGTATATTGTACTATTATAAAATAGTAACCTTTTCTTTCTTGTTCATGGAGCCATAAGTCTCCACTTGCAGCTCCTGGATAATGTTGGCTGCCTCTACCACATCTCCATCATCTTCCTTCATCTTGGCCAGTTTGTGAGTGAGACGAGCTCTCTCCACTTCTACATAGATCTGTGTACAATCCACAACAACAACATCACAAGAGAGACCGGTCAATGTGTCTCATTATTACTTATTAAGCTCACATGTGGACTGTTATAGTACCTTTCCTTCAGTGACAGTCCGGAGGGTGTCAATGAGTTTCACCTTGGTCTCCTTGTCTGGAGCTTCATCAACAAACTTACAACACTCCTGCACCATCTTGGCCACGGCCTGCTTCAATTGGCTCCGTCGCTTCGAGAGCAGCAAAATGTGCTCATTCAGAGCAGACCAGTTCTTCGCCTCAAAACAGATCTGTACAATGGCTACCAACACACGGCCGGTGGACACCATGTCTGCTCCCTGGTGGGTTAGAGCACAAATAGATACTATTCACTCGCAACAATAATTAATGAGCAAAGTCTTTCATGGGAAACTACTCACAGTTCTTGTTTGTTTTTCCAGGGCTAGCAGCGAATCCAACGCATCCTCGGTTTTTCCTTCTTTTGACATTTTAATACATTCTGGAATTTTTTCATCACATGTGGACTCGTAGTCCACCTCCATTTTAACTAGTTTCCCTGTATCCATAGCCATGTTGTCCGCCATTTTAGAAATCCAGAACTCTGTAAAAGAATTGTCCATTTAAAACAATAGAGTTTATTATCAAAGACCATTCTAGACAGTATCAACCAACATGACAGATAATACTTTTAAAAATAATTTATATAACGTTGATCTGTCTCATATGTAATTATTTGTTTATACGTACGCTTACTGGCGATTATGTTTAGAGTGATGTGTTTAGAAATGTATTTAGTTAAAAGTTAGTTACTGAATAAACCTGTTTTGTTTGGGGGTAATTCATTTATAAGCTAACCTAACCTTGCCTGCCCATACATTTTTTTTAAATGTCTATACCCTTAGAACATATTTAGATGGATCTTGACCCAAAAAAGTTTTGAAAATTGGATGCCTCTTAAAGATATTTTAAGTAAATATTGTCTGGAAACATTTTTACAATTAAGTGTGTCTAGAAACTATTAGAAGAGAGCCTTCATTGAGATTTTTTTTAAATTGGGTGACTTTTAACTAGAATCCGCCTTGGTGGTGTAGTTAGCTAACATGTTGGTTTTATGTTAGCTCGACTGCCGAGGACTGGGAGATCGAGGTTCAAATCTCACTCGAGTGAACTGGAGGGGGGGTGGGGGGGTTTCCTAAATGGGTTTCCACTCACCCTCCTCGCAAATGCGTGTTCACTTCCTCTATATACAACCTTCCCAAATCCTAACCCATCAGCGTATAACCTGAACGGGTAGTAAGACGCGGTGCTAAGTATTAATTACACAAGCAGCCAAGCTAAGGCTAAAAATGTTAAGGTGTGAGATTTTTCTGGAAATTTAATACAAAATTGAATTGAAGAAAATCCCTTTATCTTATCACACCTTTGAATAGAAGCTCTTAAAAACATTTTAAATTCCCGACAGATGTCAAAATGCAAGCACTTTTCCCAGGTTTTTTCCTGATGCTCAAAATTCAAGCATAGTTCCCGAATTTCCCAATGAGTGGCCAATATCAAACTTACACAAAAGAAAATCCAAACTCAGATAATTCTTTAATTTATTAAGTTGATATTTTAACTCAAATATTTTAAATTACATTATTCTGCTTTTTTGTTTATCTATCGTTGTTGCTTTTTAAATTATGTCAATGCTTTTTACTTTTTTAAATGCTTGTTTGTACTATTGCTTCTTTATTATTATTATATTTTTATTATTATTACAATAACCACTGACCTTAAGTGGCAGCCAGATAACATAAAAGCCCAATAATAAAGAATCCGAGTGTTTCAACGTGTGTTTGCCTCCTTTTTTTAATTTTCACAGAACATTTAACTTTGTTTTAATAGAATCTGCTCATTTTCTGATTGTGATGTAAAATAGGGCTACAGGATATCTAGGTCCGTGTGAAAGGAATTTTCAAAATAAACAGCATGCATAGCAGTTATGCTTCACTGTCGCCAATGTATCTTTCTTTTTATTGTTTACTAATGGATATGTTTATTGTATTTTATTGTGTAGCTGTCTGTACTTGAGTATGTCTCAGTGCTGGCCTGTTATAGGTCTCGCCACTAGGCACAAGGATATTTATTATTATCGGTAATCTTTTAGCTGTCCCAAAGTGTACCTGTGCTTCACCCTCTCTTCCTGATAGGGATGATTTTGAAAATGCTCAACAGATATCTGGCGTCTGCTTATTGGGAACTAACTCATATAAAGTTATTAATGTGGTCACTATATCTCTAACAATCGAGTCACAGTTGGGCATGAAGGCCCTGCCTGCTTCACTAAATTGGCTGGTGCATTAATGCTTCTATCTCCCTCCACTTCCTCTCAATATTTCCCCAAAAGGTATTAGAGTCAAAGGGTGAATCATTCGTTAAGAAATAGAACGAACTGCACATGAAAGATATTGAGAATGTTTTAACCCAGTCCTCCAAGAGCATATTAGAACAACTCAACATTGTTGTGAAAGATGCTGTTAAAAAGATTCTCAAAATTCTAGTGTTTTCTTCAGTAGTCCATCAATAATATCTGCTTGTTTTTCCAGATCTCCACAAAGACTCTCAGTATACCCTCGAGGGTATTCCACGAGGACCAACAAAAGATGAAATTTTAAAAGTAGAGCCATTAACACTGTGTATGAAAACAGACTGTTTTGAAGATCTTAAAAATCCAACCAGCTAGCTACAGTTCGGTTCGAGCGGCTTCAGGACTAGTTATAATGCTAAACGACCAAGAACTTGTATATCTGTGTCATTTTCAACATGTCATGCCTCATGTTGATTTGTTATATTATCAGTTGCAATAGCGTCAATGTGGGTAATTGTGAACGCTTTTTGACAAGTTTATCTAAGCTTTCAATTTTATTAAACACTTTTAGTCTGACCATGAAATGAACCCATGGTATAAAGTTCAACATATCTCAAGATATGATTTATATATTTTTTATAATTTTGCAGCCAATAATAACTAAGCAATAGTGTGTTCAAAATTACCCTGGAATTGACAGTATGGAAGCTGAGGGCATGTTATGCTCTTCCCTTTTGCCCAGTTTCAAAAAGTTATGATCAAAAATAAGAGTTCACAATTGCCCATATTCTATGCCATGCAAAAATGATCCAAAAAAAGTCATAAATAAATTTGAAACAGAGGATATATTTACAAAAAATTGTTGACTGGTACAAAACACTTTTCTCCTGGAACAAAAAACAAACAAAGCAAAATCTTAATCTACATATTATGTTGATTTACAGCACTATATCGTGTGAATTTCTAGGTAAGCCTAGGCTTAACTTTGGGCGCATTCACAATTACCCGCTAAATTGAAAAGTATTGGGTAGTTGTGAACTTGTAAATTAGGAGACTAATACAAGGTTTAAAAGAACTTTATAAAAACCAGATCATCCTATAGTTAAAAACTGTAGCCCCTTTTTCGTCCTCCAGGATCAAGGCTCCTGGTTCCCCGTAACTCATTCAGCATTTTAGCACAAAACAAAATAAAGGAATGACCAGATGATAATAAAGAATATTCCCAGGATAGAGCAAAAATAGATAGAGGAGACAGTTGAAATCATCAAATCAGAAGATGGACTCTGAATATTTAACAAACTTTCCTTGTAAAAGACTCTGCATAAATAACATAATATTCCTCACAAAGAACTCTGAATATTTAAATTACAAATACCAAAAATTAATTTAGAGCTTACATTTTATACGTAGATGTGCCCTGGATATATATCCTGCCACGAGTGATCTGGTCTCTGACCTCCTGAAAGTATTTATCCTATATCAATTGCTCAAAGAGGGGGGAAGTATGGGTTACACACACAAAACATACAAAGAGATAAAATAAGGGGCAGGGGTAGTAGTGGATGGGGAACATGTGACGAGAGAGCCCTGGATCCATCCAGAGCCGTCCATTGGCATCGGCAACTCTCTAGCACCGGAACATCGTTCTTGCGAAAACGCGGTGTTAATGAGCCTCCTGGCCTCACACTGTCAGTCATTACAACACGTTCACGATGGTACAAACTACAGAAATTGGGTTTCAACCTGTAGAAGTTTTTATGTACCTAGGAAATATTATTTTGTGAGCCTATGCACACTTACTTTGTTAAAAAAAATACAAAGATTTTTTATATCTAATCTTGATATGAAAAAGTGAAGATAAATGATTGAAATTTTCGCAGGTGATATAAAACTAACCACATTTTCATAAAATATATTCTTCTTTTCACTAATATTGAAAATTAAAAAATTATAAATAGTGTTCACAATTACCTACATTGAGCCTACTGAAAATATTATTCAATTACAGTGCATCGAGGGTTGGAATGTTTTGATGAAAGCATTTCAAGTGTTCAGAATGATGTTAGAGCCATTGGTGTCAAAGAAAAACTATTTATTTAAATATTGCTGCCAAATCAATTTGTGACAATTTCTTTTCAAGCTAAAGAATAGCTAACATTTTCAAAGCACTTATCAGTTGGGAAACTTTTATTTTGTGTAAGTTTTCAATTCTATCAAAATCAATTTCCTTCAAAAAAACTAGATGAAACTATTTCTGCATATCTGATCTTAGCCAGAAATACTACAAAAAGAGTTGGTGTTCTTTATAATAGGCAAGAATTTCATCAAATGGCTGATGTGGTTAAACTTTTACAGCTTTTAATGAATAATGGATTTAAAAATTCACTCATAGGTGTGTTTTTCATGTTACAAATCATGATAACCCCTCCAGTCACAACAGCTGAACCAGAAAGGTGTTTTTCTAATTTGAAAAGGATCAAAACATTTCTCATAAGCACAATGTCAGAAGAACGATTGTTGGTGTTGGCATTGCCAACCATAGAAAGAAAATATGATAACAGCCATCCCAAACTACAACAACAAAGTAGGTAATTATTGAAAAGTTTTCTCAACACAAAAATAGAAGAATGGATTTTATATACAAATAAATAATTTGATTTTAATATGTTTTGTCTGATAATTTATTGTTATTTTGACAGGATTTTATGGATCGAAGTTTTAACCGAAAACAAATTGGCTCTGATAAGCCAAAAGTAAGAAAAAATATGAAAACACATTTTTATTCTATTATTTTTGTTCAGAAATTGTGTAATGGTATCCTTTTACCAAATATAAAGCATAATTTAGAGTATATATGTAAAATACATTATTGTTGGTATTCTTCCACCAAATACGGCCATCGATTTGAATATCCTCCCCTCCCCCCCATCAACACACAGCCCCAACCTCAAGAACGGTATCCCCTGTGTTCTAATTCACAAACCACCACTTGTACTAGTGTCTTCAATCCAATGTTAGTTTATAGTTTTAATATTAGCCCCTCAAATGGAAGCTTGGAAACAATCTTTAGTTATAATCGAATATAAAAATGGGTCCAGGATCAACGTTTGTATTTATGGGGGTATTTCTCTGCTATATGGCTACTTTCGCTAAAAGATTTGAGACAATATGTGGGTGCATCTTTTCATCAATTCAAAAACAATTTATCTGGATATCCAACACTGTTTTTAAATAGAACTATTGTAATAAGCTTAGTGAAATTTCTGGGTCAAGTAGATCCTCAAAGTTAGATTGATGCACTTTATTTTTAGCAAAGTAAAGCTTTTGATCTATGTTTGTAAAGAATTATTCTCTCAAAGGTGATTATTTTTTGCCATAGGTTTTCCTGTGTGAAGTGGTCTGGCAGCTTTTTAGCTTTTTTAAAGACTACATACAAAGTGATGTCAGATTAAGAATTTGTAATTGTTCAAGTGCTTTAAAAGCCTCCAATAATGAATTGAGAAATTTTTCTAATTTAACATTAATTGTTTTAAACTGCGTAGTTTTATCAAAAGAGACGGAAGCCATAGTATGTCCATCTTTTGAACGTTGTAATAACAACACATAATTCTCTGGTGTGGGAGAAAAGACAAACAGAACCTTTTAAGTGGTAACCAAAAAATTAACTTTGTTTAGGACTACTAGAGGTGTGTTAGCACCTGCCAATTGCTTGAATAATTGATAAAATTGTGACCATTCTTCTGGAACTTCGGTAAAAGTGTGAACATTTAATGTCTTATGTTTTGTAGCATAACGTACTTAAGTCACAGCTGATGAAGCTGGTTGCATAAATGAAACAAACCTGTGTTAATTACAATATATAAATCTTACAATGCAGTATTGAGCTAAAGTTAAGTATATAATATTTATTTAATTCAGACTAAAGCTCATTAATTTTGTCCAAAACAGCAATGAATTATCTACATAAAGTAG
The DNA here is from genome assembly GCA_039000515.1 of Timema cristinae. NCBI lineage: Eukaryota > Metazoa > Arthropoda > Insecta > Phasmatodea > Timematidae > Timema > Timema cristinae. The sequence goes on from JBCFYV010000100.1 coordinate 61,280,307, forward strand.
TGATTGATTTCACTTTGGCACATGATTAATTAATTATTTTCGGATCCTTAGCTACTCTTTTACTGTGGGCCTACTCATAAATGCATTGAATTTGTGCAAATATTGTTTCTTTATTATTTTTAATTGCTGTGATATTTTACTAGTCATACTCTGACAGGTTATGGGCTCAGGCTTATGATTGTGGATTTTAGGACAGGTAACGCTATAAGTCAAGTGTGCGCAGTAATACGCGTGAGATCTACGTGTTTGCTTGTTTGTGACGCCGTTGCCAATCACCATCGCCATAATGGTTTTAGAAGAAGGCAAAACGTACAGAATTCCGCTTTTTGACGGCACTAATTTCGACAACTTTAAGTTTTGGGTAGAAACTCTTCTAGATGAAATCGATCTGTTGCCCTTTATTCAAGGTGACTATCGGGACTTTGTGAAAATTGTGTCTAGTGATAGCGCTGAAATTAAGGCGGAGGAAGAAAGAGACCTGGACAGTGTGTCACATATTATACCACGAATCTCAGACAGCCACTTGGATTGTGTGAAGGATAAGAACACCGCATATGATATATGGCAAATGCTTTGTAATACTTATGCTCGTAGAGGTATTGCTAATCAGTATTTACTGTGAAAAACCTTGTTGATTATGAAATTTGAACCCTCTTTAAACCCCCATGAATTGTATTTTATTAGGTTTGATCGTACTATTCGGGAATTGAAATCGTCGGGAACTAACCTCGAAGAATTAGATATTGTCTGCCATCTTCTCTAGACTATGCCATCTGAATATCAAGTAATTGTTACTGCCATAGGGACATTATCTGATGATAATCTCAACCTGGCATTCGTACTTGATGAGCAAAGCAAACGCCAAGCAGAGAGTATTAATGGATGCAGCCAACATTCCCTAGCGTTACTGATTGTAAGGCTAGAAAATTGAAATCTTCGCAGCCGGAATCTTGTCCTAATTGTAAACAAAGCCTTTCAAAGCAAGTTACTGGTAATAAGTGTTTTTTCTGTCATAAAGCTGGTCATTTTCGTTCGGACTGTCCAAAATTGAAAGGCAAGAAGCAGCAGAATAATTCCATATGTAAAGCAAACGTAGCTGAAGTTAGTGATGATGAATTTAGTTTGACTGTGTTAACGTCAGTGGCTTGTTGGGATGGATCAGTGTGGTTGCTTGACTCTGGCGCCACTGAACATATGATCAGTGATAAAAATATTAGTTTGGCCTATCAAAGTCTATCAAAATAAAAATTGTCAAATCAGGATCGATGTTGTGTGCTGAAGATATCGGAGACTCACAAAAGTATTCAAAACTTTATCAAAATTTCCAACGTACTTATTGTCCCTGGATTACAATTTAATTTACTCTCAGTTAGTAAAATGGACGCTAATGGGCTTAAAGTTATGTTTGAAAAGGGGAATGCTATTATTTTGAAAGGCAATAACTTTGTGGCTGCTGCCACTCTTTCTGGTAAAGTGTTTACAATGTCTCTTCCGCTTCGTGAAAAAGCATGTGCTGGTGTTGCTAGTTACATTGTAGCATCATCTGATTTGTGGCACAAGAGGCTTGGTCACATTGGCAAAACCGGTTTAGTTCACTTAAGTAAGATTGTAGATGGAATCAAGGTTGATCAAGGATCGATCCTCGATTTATGTAACTCTTGCATACAGGATAAGCAAACACGTCTTCCTCACACAAAGGCACGCATTAGAGCTAAGCACCCTTTGGAGATCATACACAGTGATCTTATAGGGCCTATTAAGCCTGTATCATATGATCAAAAGAGGTATCTGCTTACTCTGATTGATGACTATAGTCACTTTACAGTCATTTACACTCTAAAGACAAAGTCTGAAGTGTTTACATACTTCAAACAATTTGAAGCTATGGCAACAGCTCACTTTAAACTAAATATAAGTTGCTTTAGGTCAGATAATGGTGGTGAATTTGTGTCGCAGGAAATGCTCAATTATTTAAAAAAGAAAGGTATCCAGTCAGAGTTTACGATCAGGCATACCAGTCAGCAGAACGGTGTCGCAGAAAGACTGGGACGTAGCATCATGGAGAAAACACGTTGTTTACTCCTTCATTCTTCTCTTGATAAGTCACTCTGGACGGAGGCTGTTATGAATGCAGTCTATCTAATAAACAGATCGCCTACTAAAGCTCTTGAAAACAAGGTTCCAGCAGAACTGTGGTATGGTGTAAAGCCTGATATGTTAAAACTGAGGGTTTTTGGCTGTGTAGCATATCTTCGATTACCTAATCAAGTTCATAAAAGTATACTTGACAGTCGCTCGAAAAGTGCTATTTTGTTGGTTACTGCCCGAATGGGTACAGGCTGTGGTGTCCACAGGAACGAAAAATCATACGTGGGCATGATATAATTTTTGATGAACATTTGTTCATAGCCAGTGGTGTTGCTGGTTCAACACCGTATCGAGCTATTGAGGTTATCGGTTCAACTCCAAATGAAGTTTTTACTGAGGAATTGCAGGAGGAGCCGTCTTCAGGAGGAGAACCGGAGGCAATTTCTGACGAAGGAGAGACTCCTGGTGAGGAACTTGAACCTCTGCGTAGGAGCACGAGACCTCGCACTGCACCAGTGTACCTAAATGACTATGTCACACTGGCTCTTGGTGCTAAGTCATTTATTGACAACTTGCCAGAAACCTTTGAGGACATCCATAGTAGAGATGATGCCCAACAATGAATGGCTGCAGTTGAGGAAGAGATGTACTCATTGAAGAGAAATGAGACATGGACCCTTACAGAGCTGCCGTCTGGTAAACGAGCTATCAACTGTAAGTGGGTCTTCAAGATGAAGCAGGATGAAAATGGACAGCTTGAAAGGTACAAGGCAAGGTTGGTGGTGAAGGGCTGTGCACAGAAGAAAGGGTTTGACTACAATGAAACGTACTCACCCGTAGCCCATTTAACCTGTCAGAACCCTGCTCGCAATTATAAACAAAGAAGATTTAATTGCCTTCCAGTTAGACGTGAAAAATGCATTCCTACATGGAGACCTTTCTGAAGAGGTGTATATGAAGCAGCCACCTGGCTTCGTAACTGACAGCAACCTTGTTTGTAAGTTACATAAGACCCTCTATGGATTGAAGCAGGCACCACGGGAGTGGAATGCTAAACTTGACAAATTTGTGAATTCTATCGGATCTAAGCAGTCTGAAAACGAAAAATGTATATACTTAGACTTCAGCAAAAGCATCAAAACTTACCTTTTGGTCTATGTAGATGACATAATTTGACGAGAATCAATCTGCAGAAGTTGAAAGACATCAAAACATATCTTATGTCAGAATTTGAGATGAAGGATCTTGAAGGTTTGCACAACTTTCTAGGTATAGAAGTTGATCAGAAAACTGATGGAATGTCCCTTAGCCAAACAGCCTACTTGAAGAAAGTTTTCAAGATATTTGGTATGGAACAATGCAAATTGGTCAAGGCAAGACATTGATGAAGGCAAAACCACCTGAACTAACTACATCAGAGTGCATAATAAAAATAAAAAAAGTACCGTGAGCTTGTTGGTAGTTTGATGCATGTGATGCCCTACACTCGTCCTGATCTGAGCTTCTCAGTGAATTTCTACAGCAGGTACCAGAGCAATGCAACAGAAGCTCACTGGATTGAACTCAAACGAATACTACGATACATTCAAGGAACACTTGAAGTTGGTCTCTTCTTTCCGAAGAACTGTGATGTCACCTTACGAGCCTACGTTGATGCGGACTGGGCCAATGACAGCAATGATCGTAAATTTACATCTTGGTACTTATTCCAAGTTTAAGATCCACTGTTGGTTGGACTACACCTAAGCAGATTACAGTCGCCCAGAGCTCAACGAAGTCAGAGTTTGTCTCCCTGTCCCCTGGTTGAGAAGACTGATCCAGGACTTTGGGATTATTCTAGAACCCACCAAGGTGTGCGAGGACAACCAGTCCTGCATAAGATGTTTGGATAAATGGGAACATCGAAGACTAAAGTATATTGATGTCAAATACAGCTTTGTTCGTGATTTGTATCTAGGTGGTGTGATTTATTTGGAGACAAATTAACAATGTTCTGACAAAGAGTTTGGTTGGAAACAAATTGAAGTACTTTTGTAATTATATTGGTTTAATCAAATGCTGATTAACTAGAGATTATTAGTATGTTTTTAAGGTACATGTAAGTTTGAGGACATTTTGCCTAATTTTGTGGTTGTAGTAGAATTGAGGAGGAGTGTTAAAATATGCAATTATATGCAGGGATATTCTAATTTAGATTGGCACCACCGTTAAATGTGTTGTTAGTTTTCTTAGCTAATCTGTGTCTATACCCATGAACTTGTGTAACAGTTGAGTCATGTTCTTAGTTATAGCATGTATTGTTAAGTCTAAAACGGTTAATTATTTCTATAAACTTGTGTCCTTTGACAGGTACGGAGGGCCGGATAGTCACGGGCCTACTGTTCTTATACACGTAATATAACAATCCGTGATAGTAATAAGTACTGTAATATAACTATCCGTGATAGTAATAAGTACAGTAATATAACTATCCGTGATAGTAATAAGTACTGTAATATAACTATCCGTGATAGTAATAAGTACTGTAATATAACTATCCGTGATAGTAATAAGTACTGTAATATAACTATCCGTGATAGTAATAAGTACTGTAATATAACTATCCGTGATAGTAATAAGTACTGTAATATAACTATCCGTGATAGTAATAAGTACAGTAATATAACTATCCGTGATAGTAATAAGTACTGTAATATAACTATCCGTGATAGTAATAAGTACTGTAATATAACTATCCGTGATAGTAATAAGTACTGTAATATAACTATCCGTGATAGTAATAAGTACTGTAATATAACTATCCGTGATAGTAATAAGTACTGTAATATAACTATCCGTGATAGTAATAAGTACTGTAATATAACTATCCGTGATAGTAATAAGTACTGTAATATAACTATCCGTGATAGTAATAAGTACTGTAATAAAGAGCAAACCTACCAAGTAGGTTCTTTTTTTTTCCATGACTCCCTGGCGAATAATTCCACCAATTCCGTCCAAGCTAGTTTTTTATATCTTCACATTCTATGTGCCATATGGCAGAACTTTTCTCCACCTCGTCGACAAAAGTTCTGTATTGAAGCGCTCCATAGGTAGCATTTATTACCATAAAGCTACAGCTGTTATTAAATAATAGTAAACTGGACACTAGTAGAATCAAAACAAGCAAACTCAGCTTGGTCTCACCAATATACTCCCGGCACAAAAAAATAACAATAACAACATGCCACAGTGGGTTGGAGTGATCAACTAAACGAGTGAAAGTCATGCAAGACCGAACTTTGCATTTTCATAGAGCATGCTGGGAAAACTAGTGGAACACTTGCGCAAGAAGGTGGTGTGGTGCGAACATCCTGTCTCTGGAATATTCTACTAGCTCCCACAGCTTTCTACCCCCGTCTATCATCCCCTCCCTCTCTGCGTTGTTCTGTGTTGTTCCTTTGTTTGTTTACCCCTCTTCCTCCTCTCTGAGCTTGGATAATTTTTGTATATAATGGTGTAGTGCATATGGACGCACTACTCTTGTTAGGATCTGGTCCTCGGACACACATAGGTGTCAGAGATGTCTTTTAGAAGGTATAGAATTCTTTTTCGACAATTATACTTTGAAATTCCATTTGGTATCTAAATTTAAAACCTTTTCAACTAAAAGAAATATCACGTAATACCTTCAACCATTTTGGATTGGTCCTGTTAAGAATGTTTATCTTATATATAGTTTTGTTTAGCGTGAAGCCCCGTCTGGGTTCGCTGAGTATTAAATATGTCAATTTTTACTAAACGCAGTTTTGGAATAGTTAGTCTGTATAGCCTGTCTGACATGAGAACTCTTAGTGTTTTGGTCAGAATGACTGTTGGTAACTTTTTAGTGACTTATAGCCCGTCTGGATTTAATGCTTTATCTATTCTGGAGAAATAATGTTAGTGACAAGTATGTTAGTAACTAATAGCCTGTCTGGCTTGTACACTTTATATGGATATTAGTAATGTATTAGTAACTTATCGCCTGTTTGGGCTTGAGAGTTTTTGTTATTGCCATTAAGGAAGAAATGTTAGTAACTAACCAATTTGATAATATTCTTCATTACTTGTTAGGGGTAAATCTATATTACTTGTCAATTATATTGTTTGCTAACCGATTTTGGGTTATCAAAATTACTAGCGACTATTGTTTTTGTTGCAACTTACATATATATTTATTACTGTTAAATGTTTGATCTACATTTATTTAATATCAATAAATTAATGTTATTTTCTGAAATATTTCTTTACTTCAAATATTCATGTTATGTCCCTCTCACTGATAACCAAGGTACTTATAACAGTCACATTGCAGGAATTGTTGGGGAGAGAGTCCAAGGAAACAGAAATGAACGGGCCTGGGTACGGCCTATTTACTTGGTCATTATCCTATCGGCTTCTGTGCAATTGTTGTATGCCTTTTATTATTCTTAATGTTGTTGTGCACCAGCCTTACTTCATTGGGAGCTAAGGGCGGTGTTACACATAATTTACTTCTCTGCCTACATCCAAACCGTGCCGAATCCTCTCGTCAAATGAACGCTCTCATTGAAATTCATAGAACTCACGCTGTGCAGAATACGCTCAGTATCAAGTTTCTTGCAGTCGGTCTGCAGGGACCACTAGGACGATTGCACCGCTCCACCTCGTGTGAACAATGTATGGAGTTCAATACAACGCGGACAGATCCGCTCCATCTATACAAGCTCTTACAGTATCTCTTACAGTCGAAACACAAAAAATTGAAACATATGGAGGTGAAATATATTTTGTTCTAGCGTTAGCGTGTGATAAAGTTGTAAAAATTGAATAGTGAATTTCAAATTGCTGACTGTTTAACTAAATGTTTAAATGTTACTAAATTTAAACAACTTATAATGAGAATGGCTAGGATTGAACGCATCACACAAAATAGTTCAAGATGTTTGAAATCAAGTTTTTGTGTTCCTAAGCATCCTTAAATTTAGATAAAGTATTGATATAACAATTTAGCATCTATTCACTTAGAAAAAGGCCCATTTTATGTACCAATGGTGGTATTTGTGTTTGTCACCAAGATGTATTTTATGTACCAATGGTGGTATTTGTGTTTGTCACCAAGATGTATTTTATCATGGTGTCTACTCAACTTGACAAAGGAAATCCCCGACCTTTTCCCTGATTTCCCCTGATCATTTCCTAAAATTCCCGACTAAAAAAAAGTATATCACATCCTTCTAACTTGCCCCCCCCCCCTCCTTCCCCTCTCGTTTTTCTATTAATCTTTTTATAAATAATAAGAAGTTGTAAAGTTTGTATTAAAATTGTTTACTAAGAATTAAAAATATATTACACAGCTACAAACAAAAAAATGAATTATAATTTACTGATGTAATGATTATTGTATATTATTTTCCCGGATTTTTATTGTGATTTACCTACTTCCCCACTTATTCCCGTTTTTTCCCGATCACTTCAAATTCCCGGCTAATTCCCGTTTTCCCTGATTTTCCCGGATGGTAGACACCCTGTTTATGTACCAATGGTGGTAGTTGTGTTTGTCACCAAGATGTATTGTTCCTTTTCTGCCATGCTTAATTTTTGTTTAATCTATTATATTATTATTATTATTATCACCGCGTCTTACTACCCGTTCAGGTTATACGCACTTACGCTAATATGTAATGGTAGGGTGATTGTGTGATGAAATGGAGGACCTACAGTTTAACGTGGGATCCGAACCACGGTGGAGGTGGTTTGGCAATCAGATAAATGTGCCAGAACCGAGGATTGAACCTCGGACCCCAGCACAGAAGTCCTTACCCCTAGACCACCAGGTCACCTACTTTTAATCTATATTAATTTTTATTTAGTAAAGTATTTCATTCTGGTTGTGATGTTCGTTTAGCATTTCATAACTCGCGGTGGCATGTTTTCTAATGTTGATTACCTTTGTGGCTAAAACTCTTGAAAGTTTGAGTTTAGGTGAAATTAACTTTTCAAAACAAAATTCAGTAAAAGACTTAAAATAAAGCCAAGCTAGCTTAGATTAACACCAAAACTTGAATGTTATTATGGGTACAATGTGGCTATGGGTGCAAGGCTCTCGCCTACATGTTTTGAATTAATATATCTTTGTTAATGTATGTACCGTAATTTAATTTAAAATTGCTTCATTCATAATTAATCTAACATCTAACATTTTAGAATACTATAAATTTTTATATATTATAATTTATACTTTAGATTATAAATATGTTTTAATCTGCTGGATGCTAAATACTCAGGACCGAGGAAAATAGATGTCTAGCTGATACATGACTCAGGACAGATTCACAGTAGAAGATAAATATCACTAAACATGAGTTTAATTTCACTCTGTAAAGCTATACTATGTAATACCTATACCCTGATAGATTTAAATATTTAATACAAAACATCTTAATATATATCATTATCATTAAATAATAAAAAAAAATTATAATTACTTACCAGAATCAAATTAATATGTCACTGGTAAAATACAAATTTTACTGTCTTTTCTATTATACAAATGCCAAGAAGAACTCAATACTTTATACATTGATAATACTTTGTTGCCAATACATTAAAACAAAAGGTTACCAAATAATAAAAAGAATAAACTACAGAAGAAAAAGTTGTGTCATCGCCGAAGAAAGAAAAACGTAAAATCAAGATATTTATTCAAAATCAGAATGAAATGCTATAAAACGTATTATGTCCTCCATTTCATCTCACAAACACTCTACCATTACAGATTATCATAAGTACGTATAACCCTAACGGGTAGTAAAACTTAGTGCTAATATAATAATAATAATAATAATAATAAATTCATCCAAAAAAAATTAAAATATATTATTTATTGAAAATTAAAATTCTTTAGGCATAGTTGAAAAATGTTATAAGTTCAATAATATAAGAATAGGTAACATTAGGTGTTGAAAAATTAAAATAATTTGTAGTATTATATTTCTACAAGAAATATCAGGTAAAATAAATTTAATTGATTAATTTTATTTATTTATCAATGATTTAAAATAGTTTCTGGGCATCAAGAGCTAAACTTGGGTTAGGCTAAAACTTGAAACAATCTCACCTTTAAAAAAAGTCATCTTTGTCTTATTGTAAATTGAGATTAAATTTGAAATTTTCTTTTGGGTATCTATAGATATAATAGAACTTCAAATACTTACAGTGACGTATTATACACTGGGCTAACTTTTGTAAAGATGTTGTCCTACTTCACTGGGCTAACTTTTGTAAAGATGTTGTCCTACTTCAGCAACCTTTTTATCTTAATTCTTTGAATTTGAAAACAAAAACTAGCTTATATTTGCTTCAAAGTCCAAAATACGTAGAAAAGTAGAGTCCTTGATTTATTTATTTTTTAAGTGTTCCATTTCACTTCATTAAGGACCAATTCAGAAAGGTTCTAAAGAGGAAGTGAAATGTAAAGTATGGACTCTTAGGGAGTAAATAAAAGTACCGAATATGGTCACTAAGATCCCATGGAATTAAAGAGGAATAGTAGGAAATGATCAAAGAAAAAAAATAGACTAATACAATTGTAAAAACGAGATTTAAAAAATAAATATTCTTATAGAAGTAATCTATCACTTTTAAACTCCCAGCTCAAAAAACCACAGCTCCGTACTTAATCCATCCTAACTAGCTTACTCCGCACTTCCTGTCCTTGCATACTTCGTTCGCTTCAAAAACCTCCATAACTATATCGTTGTACAAGATCTTTTATTCTTAAAACTTTTAATGTTACTCTTTTCACACATTCATCTAAAAACTGTACAATACAAAGTTCTTATGAACCATTTTTAGATAGGCTACTTAGGTGTCTTCAAAATATTTTGTTTGAGTTTTATTTGCCGTTTATTTTAATTATTAGAAGTAATTTTGCCTAAACATTTTTTAAAAAGCTGTGTTATTATGTTTTTGTTTTTTGCGAAGGCAAAAGAACGTGATTTTATTTTGGAAATGAAACGTTTCACTAGGATCACTTTATTGGGGTTATTTGAAAACATTTTTAAACGCTTTTTTTTCTAGGCCGCCAATTTTTGTCTTAATTTGTTTTTGAAATACTAATTCAATTAGATTTTGCAGATGTTTATTCAAAGTTGATCCATCTAAAGTTACTTAATTGGACGTTCACCGCGAATTCATTGACTTGACGGCGATATAGTAGGGTTCCTACAGATAATTCTCTACCGTATAATTTGAGTGCAACTATTGTATTTGCGTTGAGGATTTCCCTGTATTTTAATCTACTACCTAGTGATTTGTGAGTCATGAGTGTGAACAATAAAATTGGTTGACATCGTCCAGCAAATGCACATGTCTTGGATATGGTATTAATTAATGTGCCTTATGCTTACTTTATCATGCAAATTTAGAGATGATATTTAGTCAAATTAACCCTATACAATTAGAATATCACGATGTACCAGTACATTAGATGTTAATTCAATTTCAAAATTTTGTTTTGCTCTCAAATGGATTTGTAAATGCTGCCACTCACAGCCATAAAATACCAATACTTGTTTTGAAATAAATTGAATACCGTACCAAGAAAGGGTATACCCTGAACGTCTAGTAAGACGCAATGCTAATATATATATATATATATTATATATATATATATATATATATATATATACCAAGAAGACTACAGTGCGCTTACTTCTTAGGACTAATTCTGAAGAAACAAACTAGGACTTTGCTGAAAAACTCATGTAATTCATTCAGGATATTTAAATCAATTATAAACCCCTGTTTATAATGAGAGGTAGCGTACCTCCATGATGGTACAGCTTATAAGATAAGCCACCAAGGCCGTAGTCGGGGGGGGGGGGGGGTGGATTGGGGTTTAAGAACAAAATGTATATGGCTTCATTTATTGTTAAAACTATGTCAAAATTAAGGCACAATTACAAATTAGGGGATTGTGTTAACGGGTACCATTAAAAAAAAACCTTCATATAGCTTTTAGAGTTGTTTAAATGCATACATTTTTCTTAGCCTCTGGCAGTTAGGGGGTTATGTTACTATAAAAAAAACTTTAGAGCTTCTAGAGGTGTTTAAGATTTATAATTTGTCCTAGCCTTCAGCAGTTAGGTGGCTATATTGCCATAAAAACACTTCAGATAGCTTCCAGAACTGTTTATTATTTATAATTTTTCTCTAGCGTAAGGCAATTAATGCAATCAAGGTTTGACTATTATATTTCAGGGTAAATTGAGTGTACACTTAGAGCATTTCATATCATTTAAATCTGCTTTCTCCACAAACATTCTGAAACAATCCAGTCCAGTAGGGAAGCGTGGTGCGCACAATTTATCCTCCCTCTGCTTCGGGTATAATGTTCCTCCATAAAATATTTAATCCAGTCGTTATAATCAAGTAATTAAAATCTAGCTAAGAGTTCAACGTACTTAAAACTATCTATCTTGTTTGACTAATTTCCATATATACAAACAAAAAATATCAAAATTAGAGCATACATTTACTTGCCTACAATTTTTATAAACATTCTATTTTCTCCCCTTTTGGCACACGAGCATTATATATTGTATATTTTTTAAAGTTATTTGAACTAGAAATTTCCCTTTATTTAGGTCAAATATAGCGGAGAATATGATCGTTATGATAGTCTAGGGGTATTCGGTAATTTCAGATGGCACCACTGAATTCATGATGAAATATTTCAGTATTGTTCTTGTGATAAAGCCCGTATCACACGACACTTGCTTATACTAGAAATCAAGTGTGCTAGCTAGCACCTAGATATCTGTATACTAGCTAGTACAATGGAAATGGGACTATAGTATTCACACGCTGCTAGTTTGGTACTAGGTTCTAGTGCAAATATTTATCGAACGTCAGAGATTAATTTTGAGTGCAGCAGCTGCATTAATTACTAATAAATATATTGAAAATTATGAGAGGGAGCGTAGGAAAAAGAATATAGACACGGGAATGGTTGGGAAAGACGAAATAATGGTCGCAGGATGCTAAATATGATACATTCGGAGGTTAGGTAATAATCATTCGGGGTGACACAAACGTTTAGTATCTCCCTAAATTTGTATTCATTTATTTACATTGTGGTCAGAGGCCCCTAAGCCCATGGGTGTTCAAGTACAGCATCCTTGATAAACAAATGTTCTTTTTTAGGCCTACGCACATTTTATATTCTTAAAAAAAACGCCCAAGGTTGGCATGCTATCAAGTTTATTTAGATTAAAATTGGGTCTGGAACATAGTTTGTCGTTTTTAGATGACATGTTTTAAATTAAATTTTTATATATATTAAATATATTGTCATACTATGGCAATTTGGTATTATATAAACAAGGTTGTTTAGAATAATTTTCTGCCAACAACAAAGTCACATCCAATGACCATGTTGGCGTCATGTATAGCATTTCTCTACAAAACAGTCTCAGCGCACATGATTGGTTGAATTACACAGACTAGTGTCAAAACTAGTACGAAAATAACACGTGTTCTATCCTCACAACTAGTATGGTAGCCAGTACCAAGTGGCAGAACCAGTATACTTTTTCTGATTCACACGACGCTAGATGATGACGTGCTAGCTAGCACACTGGATTTCAAGTACGATCTAGTGTCGTGTGATATGGACTTAACTTAGAACAACTTTACTGAACTTAGCCACAACCACATAAACGTTTATTTTAGGGGAAAACAAGAAATGCGCAGGATGACAATATTAAACTATGAAACCAGATATAACTATTAGTTTATAAATAAACCATTAGAGGGCACTAAAAACGAGAAATAATAAAGTACGTTTTAAGTTAAGACAATAGATGGCAGTATCGAATAACATGATGGATAAAGTAGAGGTTATTGAGGAATTGAGCGATATTCCTATAAGAGACATCGGAACCGAATTATCTGGGCCCGATACTAGTCCTCCAAAGTCTGATAAACACAAAGGTATTTATATATTTGTGACACTTTATAAGAACTGTATGTATCACAAAAACAATATATATTCAACACCCCCTCCCCCGAAATTTTATGATCAAAATATATATATGACTTTATTTATGGTTCATACAGTATCATAATTAAGATTCAAGTACTATTTATTGGGCTTTGTTACCAGGTGTTTAAAAAAAATATTTAGAAATTTTCCTAGCCTTCGGCAGGTATGGTGTTATGTTGCCATAAACACTTCAGATAGCTTCTAAAGGTGTTTAAGATCTAGAAATTTCCCATGGGTTTGGCAGTTGGGTGGTAATTTTTCCATTAAAAGCTCCTCAGATAGCTTCTAGAATTTTTTATCATTTAGAATTTCTTCATAGAGGGGATGTGCCCACCAAACCCCCTCAGAAACGATTGGCTGGCTGCAGCCTTGAACCTTGTAATAGGGTATATATAGATAATAAAAATCACTTATTCCGACTTAATCCAGTTGGATAATCCGATTCTGCAGCATGCTCTATTGCTGGATTCACACATTTTTTCTTGTGTGTTTCACACAGTGAGCTGTACTGGAAGGTTTAGTAGAGTGTTTGAAGTCTTTGGGTGGTTCTGTCCGTTGTACGCATGTGCAGCACAAAATGTAGCGCGAGTGAGATGTAGAAATGGCCCGGTCTACGATTTCACTCGCTAGCGTGTTGTGTAAACGTGTTCACTTAGAAACTTGGCTAGCGATCCTAGAACATAGTATAGTGTAGCGTAGCTTCTTGTGTTCTACTATCGCAATAGACTACTGCCCAATACTGGTAAATGGAGGGTAGTTTTTCACTCTCCCTCCATGAAAATACACACACACACACAAGTGTAACTGGTACCTAACTCGGACAGGTGAGGTAGTAAGAGTTTGTGCTAGCAATAAAAACACTCGGTTGGTTTGTAGTGAGACCGACTACTGACATACTACTCTCAGTATGCTCATAGCCTACCTTGTGAAATGGGAGTTTACCATTCCACACTGATGAATCAATGGCAAGGGGGCTGGGTGTTGTGTCTGTTCTAGAATTATTTTAGCTTGTAGGATATCAATTGGTTCAGAAAGTGTATGTTCAATATTAAAATAATAATAAATTACAAGTGTATTTAGGTCGAGGTGAGACTCGCCTAGGGATAGCGAGAATACTACCAACAGTACATGGCCTTATTAGAACTATTGGAGACACCATATTACGTACCTCGAGACATTATAATACACACTCGTTCTCTGTCAAATTATAGTAAATATATTGTTTTTATAATGAATACACACACAGCAGGTAAACTCTAACTAGGGTACTTTAAAACTGGTCGGAAATAATAGATTAGAAAACTGTACCTATAATTTAAAATTAAGAAACGCCTGCTGATCTCATCTGTTCCTCTTATTGAGGTAGCAAAGTTTTTTTTGTGATTAACATTACAGTGAAAATTTAAAGATTTTTGTAAATTATTAATTAGGCTTCTTATTTGTCTTATTATTTTGATTTAAAAAGTATGAACCTTAGGGCTAATATATTTCAATGGCATCAGAGCTTTTCAACTGCGTAATAATACTTATTTTGGTGCACAATATTTAATATGCTTATAATGAAAACTTATCCCAACCTAGCTTGACCTAACCCTTCATACATCATTAAATACAAATTTTATTGAAGTTGTAATAGTTAATATTGTTAAAGTAATCCTATTTCATGTTTGATTTTGTTTTAATTTTGTTTTTTAGGCAAGAATGGAATAGGGGCCAGATAATAGAATATGAATTTTGAAAACCATGGATCAAAATTGTGTTTTGTTGATGGAGCATTTTAGTGAGACATTTCAGGAAAATATACGGTTGTTGACATAAGGAAGGCTAGGTTTAATTGGGTTGGAATAGTTCATTGAGGGGATCCTGATTCGATATCATGGATATCTCAATCAGTGTCAGATTGTTTATCAATATTGTTATAAAAAATTTACACAATTTAAATCTCAAGTCAAACTTCTTCCTGTGTCTTTAACTCTTAAATGGCTTTTCACTCTTCCTCAACATGCAATCGTTATCATCTCCATCATACTAGTTTAATAAATAGAGAGATGCAGGGTAAAAAAAACTGTGTTTAAAATGTTAGGACATCTTTCAATTTGTAGAGTTAGTACAATTTGATTATATAAATATTTGTTCTGGAAAACACGGAATTGTATTTAATGTTTTATGTTACAGTGGATATTTTACTTAAGGCAACGGGTAATGCTCCAATAATGAAAAAGAAGAAATGGGCTGTGGACCCTGATAAACCAATTGGTTGGATAATAGAATTTATCAACTCTTAACATGCATGGTTATCACTCATATACTGTTAATATGGATGCGGTAAAAGTTGTAATGTTGGACCTTTCAAGAGATTAGCTTGAGTTAAGTTGGAAACCGGAGTATTTAAGTTTTATTCGGGATATACTTGGAAGTGGAATCCCAAGAATGAATAAGAAAGTTGGACCTGATAAACATTGGTTGGATAAGTTGGATCGGCAAATACTTGAAGTTGGATATCCGGCAGATAGCTTGGTAAGTTGGATCCGGCAGATAGCTTGGTAAGTTGGATACCGGCAGATAGCTTGGTAAGTTGGATCCGGCAGATAGCTTGGTAAGTTGGATACAACAAGTTTCGCAATTAACATGATGTTGGGCTCGTTATTCTATTCTTGTTATCATTATGCTGCGTTGTTTTATTTAGGAGCTTACTGTGCGTATCTATGATTTTCGAGATGGCTGAGCTCCACAAGCAGCATATCAAAATTAAATTTTGCGTAAAACTTGGGAAAACATCTAAGAACTGAAAAAACAAGTTTATGGAGATCAGTGCCTGGGTCGGATCTAATTTATGAATGGTGTAAGCGATTCGAAGATTGTCGGCAGTCAACTGATGATCCACGTTCAGGGGGACCCTCGACATCAACTGATGATGCTCATGTGGCCCAAGTTCGGAGAACTGTATGTTCAAACCGTTGATTGACTGGTAGAGAAATCGCAGATGATTGAAAGATTTGAATGGGATTGTGTCACGACATTTTGACCGAAAAATTTGAAATGTAGCATTTTGCTGCACAGTTTGTCCCAAGGCTTATTATTTTATTATTATTATTATTATGTTGTTTGTTGTTAAAAGCTCAGAGTGTTAGAACACTTAAAATAATTCCTAAAATATTTAATGTAGGGAAAAATTGACAACTATATTTTGGGATGTCACTGTAAGTACCCCCCACCCCCTTTACATCTCGCCCCCTCCACCAAGGCCGTAGACAGCCATTAATTTCAGGGGGAGTTTGGTGGGCACATTCCCCAATTGCTGGAAGCTAGAAAAAAAATTCTAAATGATAAACAGTTCTAGAAGCTATCTGAAGAGTTTTTTTTAAGGCAACATTACCCCCTAGCTGCCAAACTCGAGGAAAATTTCTAGAACTTAAACACCTTTAGAAACTCTCTGAAGTTTTTTTTTATGGTAACAAAGCCTCCTAATTTGTACTTTTATCTTACTTTTGATACCATTTGAACTATAAATAAAGCCATATATATTTTGTTCATAAAATTTTGAGGGGGAGTTTGACCTCCCAAACTCCCCGGCTACGGCCTTGCCTTTCACCCAAAAAAGACTGGGTACAGACGTGGTTAAATCCGTCCTCCCAATAAATAATAGCTTGAGACGCAAATGGTACAGTAGACCCATGGCTTCTTTAGTGCTGAGTGATAGCTCACAGCTGTCACTTCTGGCAGTCAACATTTAGGTATATACCTAAATTTTGATTGTCAAAAGTGACAGCTGATAAACACATGTTTTTGCAGATCATTGGTTTGGCGTAGGGATACATAATTTGGTCTGGTAACTTTTCAAAGCTGTCAGCTGTGAGCTGTCGGTCAGCACCAAAGAAGCCATGGGGCTACTGTAAGTTGCTACAGTATAGCATGTAAGTTCTACAGTTATTGTACGTTACCCCATGTTACAGTTCCTGTATGTAAACCAATCGTTTGCACCATCTCCAGACCAGATCGTGAGGAACTTGTATGATTGCTACGGAACTGACGGGAAGTTGATCCTGCACTACTGCAAGAGTCAAGCTTGGGGTTGAACCTGTAGTGACAACCATTGCTCCAGTCATCACTGGACAGTTTTGTAAATAAATTCTTGCTGCAATGTGGCAGGCATATTAATGAATAATTGTGAAATTTGTTATTTAAGAACTCAAATTGGGGCTATTTGCCCATACAAGAGGGCAACAAACTTATAATATTGTTAAGTTGATGTTTCGCTGGCATTAGTACCTCACACTTGCAACTTTCTATTTAGTTGTGTTGTCAATGGTTTTGGCACATTAACTCAAGTGTTTTTTATAACAGCATTTCTTAAATTTGGGTGGAATGTTTTGAGAGCAAAGAAAGCTTGTAAAAAAGAAATGAGGGATTATTTTGTTTTCCATTTAGTCATTTTCTCTGATATTCTGTATTAACCAAACATAGCAAAATGGGTTATATAGTTTTAACTTTCAATAAACCAATTATATAAAGGCACTTTTCAGCAATAACTCCTTAAACCAAAGGCAGTTGATCTATTCTTGTTCTTTTATAACATCTAAAACGTAGAGAATTTGGAGACTTCTTTCTTCATTCTAAATTGAAATGTATTTAGTAATTATTCCTAATTTCCTTTAACTTTTGGTCAAATGTGTGAGCTATAATATCATACCTTCCTTCATCCATGACTTTTGTACTCAATATCCAAACAAATAAATCTTTAATGTACGATCTTCCCTCATGTTTCGAGGCATAAGATTGTTCTCGCTTCTTGGGGAGCCAGTTTTCCATCATCGCTATATAGGTCGGAAAAATGAATATAGTCCGATTTGTCATACTTGGCTCTGATTGGATGATTAAGGCATCACGGATGCAATGAGGAAGAAGAGGTGGGGAACTAATGCTTGGCCCTGGTTGACACATCTTAGACGAAAGGTGAGCGATGACTTTACCCACTGGACTATACGTTTACGTACAAATTACACTTAATGGGTTAGGGTTGAGGAAGGTTGAGTTTTGAGGATTTATGTGAAGAGAAAAATAGTGTGAAACCATTTAGGAAAAATCGCCCTCAGTAGACTTGACCTGGTTTGAACCACATTCTCCCCGTCATCGGCAGTTTAGCATCTTGTGAGAGTAGCATCTTAGACCATGCAGTCACCAAAGCAGCTTAGTTCATATTATTAAAATGTAATAAGTGGTCGAGACTTCCCCCTCTGTGGGCTGGGTGTCAGGATAGCTTGCGGGAGAGGTTAGGCTGTGTTAGGTTGTGTGAGTTAGAAATAATATGTAGGGCTACAAATGTTGGTTTAATAGAAGTTACAAAATGTGATGTTTAAACGAAATATAAGAGATCGGACACTAACGTTCGTGGAAGAACTGGCTTACTCGTGAAAACTTAGACCAATGGAATTGATTGACATGGCTCATGACCCCGTACAGAACTTGATCTTGGAACCCTGGGCTCGACGGACGCCCTCTAAGCACAAGTGCTACTGATGACCCGAAGATGTAGTTTGCTATGGTTAAACGTCGGGCAGTGTAACTGTCTGTGACATTTATGAAAATGTGACAGCCCCGATGTCAACAAATACAAGTATTTTATAGTCCGCTCTGGCCCCTCTCCTCTCTGAGTAGTCAGCATTCCTCTGGCCCCTCTCCTCTCTGAGTAGTCAGCATTCCTCTGGCCCCTCTCCTCTCCGAGTAGTCAGCATTCCTCTGGCCCCTCTCCTCTCTGAGTAGTCAGCATTCCTCTGGGCCCTCTCCTCTCTGAGTAGTCAGCATTCCTCTGGCCCCTCTCCTCTCTGAGTAGTCAGCATTCCTCTGGCCCCTCTCCTCTCTGAGTAGTCAGCATTCCTCTGGCCCCTCTCCTCTCTGAGTAGTCAGCATTCCTCTGGCCCCTCTCCTCTCTGAGTAGTCAGCATTCCTCTGGCCCCTCTCCTCTCTGAGTAGTCAGCATTCCTCTGGCCCCTCTCCTCTCTGAGTAGTCAGCATTCCTCTGGCCCCTCTCCTCTCCAAGTAGTCAGCATTCCCCCGGCCACTCATCCCAACATTGCTCAGTGTTAAGACACTGTATAAACTACCTTATTTCATCTTGATGTTTCCTGAACACAAACTACTAGTTATCCTCACAAAGAGGTTATTGTTTAAATTTTAAGGGTTTTCAAAGTGCTTTTACCTGTAAATAAATTGGACAAGATTTGGCATGTTGCAATATTTTATATTATTTCAACAGTGGATGTAATACAGGAGATTTGATTCAACATTAAATATGCAGGTGCTAAGAAAATGTATAAATGGAAGTGTTGTCTCTTTACGGCCATTGCAAGTATTTCTTGAAAGATTGGCTAATTAAATGTTCAATTTAATGAAAATGCAGTGAATGTCAAAATAGTTGATTCCTGCAATACTTTATTCTGAATGGATTCTTAGTAAGAGATTTCAATAACATTTAATCAACAGTAATATTATTATAAAGTTCATTTTTACCCTCAAAATATGTTCATTATTTCTTTTTAAATAAACATGGCTGTAAACAAAGTTTATCTTATGCTGGAAGACTGTTTTAGTGAGTTAAGCACTTATAGCACTTTATTTTAGTGAGCAAAACACTTGTAGCACGTCCTACATTCATTAACATTCAACTATATTGATGGCATTTTCAGGTACCTACTACTTTTTAGTTCCTGTAAAGACTAACAAAATTGTAACTTAATTTTTAGTTTTTATTTCAATGCCACAAAATAACTGTAAAAACAGTAATGCACAGAAAGAAAATGGGTCAAAAAGTTATTTACGTTTAAAATGTTTTTCAGCAATGACCATATGACAAGACACTAAATAATCACTAAACCCTTACATTAACACACCTCTAAAGGTTGAATCAAAGTTCAGTGTCCCGGGTTTGATTCACAGCACAGATGGAAAATGAATTGTTAATTGTTTTCAAGGGATGAATAAGTGATGGTTGGAGGACTGTGTTAAGCTTGTTTGTAAGTCAGTGTTAATATGATTATTTGGGACAGTCGAAGTATAAGCCCAGCAACCAATCAGCTACTCCCCTCCTTACGTTCACATTCACTCCACTGGCGCTATATCAGGCTTCTACTCTCGTTACTAATCCAATATATAAATTACTTCAGTACATATTTAATTGCCAATTAAACATAACTTTATAGCATTGACCACCTCTGTGGTCAGAGGTCCTGGGTTCAATCACCAGCACTTTCAAACAGGGTCTGGAACGAGGTCAACCTCGTGATGACTTGAATGAAGAAATAGCAGCTCTGGTCTATAAAACTGAGATTAATGGCCAGAGGGTTGGATGTGCTGACCACATGCCACCCTCTATTTGCAAATGTTGGCACACTATCATCACTAACAGGTGTGGCCATTCGGTGGGTATAGCCCGATTATGGGCTCACGCCGTAAAACATATGGAGCTTAACAACATTTCCTTTTTGGGTTCAAGGTGTTAGGGACTACAATGGCATGTACTGTGGATACATCGTTCTCGGAAAGGTCTGCGCTAGTGCCGTGTCGTCAGCGGATAAACTGCCTTGAGCAATCAAACTTAAGGTTGTGTGCGAGCTGAAGTAAGCGATGAAAGCTTGACTCGAGTCAGCGCAGAAGGAACAAGCCCCATCTCTTTTGTATAGTCAGTCCACGCTTAACAAGTTACAACCATAAACTTTATCTGTGTGTCGATACTACATGAACGTAGCACAAAGAAATAAATTGATAAAGGCAACAATGTCAAAATATTTCTCAGCTCGTGTTAAAATTAGTGTGCCATGATGTGTGTGTGTGACTATTTCTATGATAAAAGAGAAAAAAGAAAGATGTCACCTTATGTTGTGCAATGGATTCTTCCCACAATTTTACTCTTTCCCCTGGGAGGTTTTTCTTTCCGTTAGTATAAACTGGGCCAGTGTCACACTAGGATACGGGGTCTGCCAACCAAGACAACAGGTCAGACACTCATCGCTTGTATTCGTATCGTCGTCATTCAAGTAAAAAGAAGAGGGACAGTTGTGGGTGAGCCCATCTGTTTCAGATTGAACCACACATGGTTTGTTTGTTACACTATACGGTGATTTAAGAAAGTATAAAGAACAAATCTTCAATCCCATAATAATGTTAACATTTTTTTGATGATTTATTGGACATATTTAGAAGTGACTTGGAAAGAAGAGATACACGTTGGTAGTGCGTCTGCCTAATGAACCAAGGACCCCGGGATGGTTGAAAAATGTGGGTATATCCTTTCACAGTTGTGAATTAACAGCCGGGGCTGGAGATTGTATCTGTTCTAGATTTAAGAATAGCGAGATTAATAAACAGATGTATAACCTGAACAGGTTGTAAAATTTGGAGCTAAAAAAAGTATTTTAGAATAAAAATAATGTGTTAATAACTTGCCGAGCTCATTTTTCTCTACTATCCTTTCCAAATATTTCCACAACCTCTTCTTTAATTTGCAGTTGCAGTAGTCATCAGATGATGAGTCCATTTGGAAGTTTTGTTTTGTATCACTACAATATTGTCCATGTTGTCTCGGCAATCTCCAGGTGTGTGATGCACCCTTGGTGTCTGCGCTAGCACTACCTTGGCATCGTAGTGTGACAATGACTATGTACTTTCCCACCAGAACTTTTGGTATTGTTTACTATTTAAATAATTTGATGGTAGAATATGATATGGTACAGATTCTCCAAAGCATCCAAGTAATGTGATGTTCATTTGCTGGAGGTCACCAGTTTCACCTCCTCCAACGCTAGGTTTAGTTCCTAAACAAAGTAATACAAGTGTTAGACAAACTGAGATTGTTCAAACACGGAACTAGAGTTATAAGAGGAACCCACTAGTTGAGGTTATCTACCTTGAGCCTTTGTTGCGCTGAAGATATGTGTGTCTCCAGCTGATCCTTTTCATCCTGCAGAGAGAGATGCACTGTGGAGTCGAGTGGCTCAAGTTTCCACCCACCCTCTCCGTCTAGTTGGAGCAAGTGTGTGTGGAACTTCCTGTTTCAACAATCACTTGGTTATTTGTAAAAACATCCCACCACCAAGTTTGCAAGTCGGGTTATTATTGCTAGGAATATAATTATTGTTGGAAATCAACAATACAATAATACAACCAGACAATATTTTGATGAGAAAGAAAGTAACTCACCATAGTGAAGGCCGGTGAGTGATGGTGAGCAAAGTTATACCCGCCTGTTTGGCTGATTCGTAGATCTCACTCTCCACATCAATACTGACTGCGCTCGTGCACTCGTCGAGAAGAGCAAACTTTGGTCGATGGTAGAAGAGTCTTGCCATAGCCATGCGTTGCTTTTCTCCTCCACTCAGAACATCCTTCCAGTCAGCAGTGACGTGCCATCCTCCCTCGCGCTCCACTATGTGACTCAAGTGCACCAGCTGCAAGCAGGAGTGGAGGTGCGCCATGGAGCGTCCTTTGCGAGCCATATCCTTCATGGTGTCTGGATATATCACTTGGTCTGCAAGAGACCCTAGGGACATGTAGGGTCTGTGGACAAACATAGACTTCCTTACTGGCAGGGACACGTCACAACCTGCTCTCTCACTCCTACCTTCATGATGATTCTCACCTCTGTGGAATGTAGAACATATCAGCAGTAGAGGGCTTGCCTAGCTCGCCGGCGTAAACAGGCCACAGCCCACTCAGGATGCGGAAGAGCGAGGATTTGCCACAACCGTTTGGACCCGTGATGAGAAGATGCATTCCGGGCTTCACTTTCATGGTGAGGTTTGGGCATACAACGTCACAGTTGGGTGTCACAATGGGCACATTCACCAGCGAGATGGTACCATCAGTTGTCTCTTGAACACAACCTGACAAACACACAATGCTTCTGACCATTAGTTGTCCCAACTATAAAAATATAATCAACAAATTACTGCATTTAAATTTAATAAACAAACATTTAAAAGTGAAGATATTTATTTTAGTATTGTTTAGGATATAAATGTTTGTTTGTATGCAATTATTCTGAGTAATACCGATGTATTAATATAAACAAAGGAAGAATTAAGCCAAACAATGAATGAAGATAGAAGGGCGAGACTTACACAGTTCCCAGAAAACTGAAGGCCTCAAAGTTCACATCCAACAGTCCCCTTGTTCAGCCCGAGGATACCCTCAACGCTCAAACTGAGCCCTATCCTATCAAGAAACAACTCACAACCTCAGAGCAAAGGTTGCCACCCTTGCGACAAACCGAGATGTGGTACCTGCTCTTCTGCTGAAGATTACATAATAATGTGAACGTTGAGGCCTACAGTTTCTGGTAAGTGGGCATGTCTTGACCTTCTACCTTCTTCCAATGTTTGATTTACTAATATAAATAATATGTTAGCCCCACTTCTAAAGAGATACAATTTGATAACTCTGGCGAGAATAGCTCCTGCGGTAGCCCTGGAGTAGGGATTGAGGGAACCTGAATGGAGTGAGGACTATTAGAATAACACATATTTACTACAAGATGGGGAATGTGTCATAAATAATATTTTCTTCATGCAAGAAGTATTTCTTAAGTGTCCAATAGAAGGTTTGGACAGTCTGTCTCATACTCTACACTGACGCTATGCCCCTGTTTGTGTGTGTATACGCACATACGCACTGCGTCTTACCTCCCGAAAAGGCTATCTGAGACTCACCCTTAATCACAGGCTGTCCGTCACGAAATTCTAACCTAAAGGTGCCTGCTTTACTCTTGAGGTGTTTGCCCTCGGCAGCAGTGACGACAGTACGTTGGTAGCGCCCAGCGCCAACATGGTGGAATACATCCAACATGTCTCCCACACGCCATGTGTAACCTGCCAGCTCCACTATCTCCTGTAACATGCACTGCTCGTTAAGAAACCAAACACCTCCCGGGATCAAAAATATGTCTGTTTCTAAGAGGTGTTTACGTTATTTTAATTGTAATATATAACAGGTACATTTATAGCAAAACTGTGATATTTTACAAGTGTTGGCAACCCAAAACCTAAACATATGATTTTCAAATTGTCATCCAGATAAAAACCTATCGTGAACGGAATACAGCACAGTTTCAGATATTAATAAAAACAAACCAAGTACTGTACTGTGCAGTATAAATACTGTACAGAACAACCCCTGCTGAAAGTACAGAAGGGAAGGGAGTTATGACCTTGAAGTATTTAGAAACCTACCCTAGAGGGGGGAAGAGGGACTGCTTATACTTCCTACAGTAAAATACTGTACATGATCTGGCTGTTACTTTCAAGCTTTTCTCTGTCATATATTTTTATTAATAAATTATCCCAATAACTTGTGATGCTTCTCAGTGTTAATTAGCTAAAATGGACTAATATATCAATAGCTCACTTGATAAGAGTATTTATTACAAGTTGCTCTGATTACATTTATAGTGAACTGGCCTCAACCGACAACAAGAACTGGGGAGGTCTTCCTCGCGCCAAACTTTATAAGGAGATTCCAGAGGAACATTCTAGAAGCTTGCTACGCCCACCTACCAATTCCACACCAATCAAAGACTTTGCTCGGCCCCCGGTGTAATGACCAGGCCGCTTTAGGTGGCCACCCTTGTTTGGGGGTGGGGGGTTGCTGGTCTTCTCCAATTACATAGAGCAGAATATTTCTTATCTTAAACAAAGCCATCAAAAAGGTTGTGTCGCGTTCCCTTTCTTGTGAGCTGCACCCTCGTTCCTGCCCAGCAGTCAACTTAAATATTTATAAAGTCAAACGTTATTAGAAAATATACACATTAAGATGAATTTAACACATCAAGGTGTTTTAAATCTGTGTCCACTGTTTATAGATTTTATGCATAAATATGCGTCTCTAGAAGTGTCTGCGCTTCTTAATGAGAAAGTTCATTATTAGGAAGTTGGTTCCTTGTAGAGCCTGTGTTATTTTGCAAGGTAAATTTAAATTGCTCGCTATAAAGAAGAATCTGCTATTCAGAGGTGTTCGTTATGGGAGATTTCATAGAGCAAGCTTCGAGTTTAATGTTGGGGGCTCCTTAAGGTCAATGAAGAGTGTCGTTACTTGGTTCTCTTAGTGTGTCATTGTGGTATAACCGAAACAATAGTATATAAGCAGGAGAGATTACCTTGTATGAAGACATTAACCTCTCAACAGCATCAGCTCCTGAGACCAACAAGTTCTTGGCCGTTGTGAAGTACTGGGTTCGCTCACTTACACCACCATCCACCGTGCCGTCTTGTTCTGAAATATACAACACATCGCTGATGTTATCTGTTCTCACATCCACCGTGCCGTCTTGTTCTGAAATATACAACACATTGCTGATGTTATCTGTTCTCACATCCACCGTGCCGTCTTGTTCTGAAATATACAACACATTGCTGATGTTATCTGTTCTCACATCCATCGTGCCATCTTGTTCTGAAATATACAACACATTGCTGATGTTATCTGTTCTCACATCCACCGTGCCGTCTTGTTCTGAAAAATACAACACATTGCTGATGTTATCTGTTCTCACATCCAGCGTGCCGTCTTGTTCTGAAAAATACAACACATTGCTGATGTTATCTGTTCTCACATCCACCGTGCCGTCTTGTTCTGAAATATACAACACATTGCTGATGTTATGTTCTCACATCCACCGTGCCGTCTTGTTCTGAAATATACAACACATTGCTGATGTTATCTGTTCTCACATCCACCGTGCCGTCTTGTTCTGAAAAATACAACACATTGCTGATGTTATCTGTTCTCACATCCACCGTGCCGTCTTGTTCTGAAATATACAACACATTGCTGATGTTATGTTCTCACATCCACCGTGCCGTCTTGTTCTGAAATATACAACACATTGCTGATGTTATCTGTTCTCACATCCACCGTGCCGTCTTGTTCTGAAAAATACAACACATTGCTGATGTTATCTGTTCTCACATCCAGCGTGCCGTCTTGTTCTGAAAAATACAACACATTGCTGATGTTATCTGTTCTCACATCCACCGTGCCGTCTTGTTCTGAAATATACAACACATTGCTGATGTTATGTTCTCACATCCACCGTGCCGTCTTGTTCTGAAAATACAACACATTGCTGATGTTATCTGTTCTCACATCCACCGTGCCGTCTTGTTCTGAAAAATACAACACATTGCTGATGTTATCTGTTCTCACATCCACCGTGCCGTCTTGTTCTGAAATATACAACACATTGCTGATGTTATGTTCTCACATCCACCGTGCCGTCTTGTTCTGAAATATACAACACATTGCTGATGTTACTGTTCTCACATCCACCGTGCCGTCTTGTTCTGAAAATACAACACATTACTGATGTTATCTGTTCTCACATCCAGTGTGCCATCTTGTTCTGAAATATACAACACATTGCTGATGTTATTGTTCTCACATCCACCGTGCTGTCTTGTTCTGAAATATACAACACATTGCTGATGTTATCTGTTCTCACATCCAGCGTGCCGTCTTGTTCTGAAAAATACAACACATTGCTGATGTTATCTGTTCTCACATCCAGCGTGCCGTCTTGTTCTGAAATATACAACACATTGCTGATGTTATCTGTTCTCACATCCAGCGTGCCGTCTTGTTCTGAAATATACAACACATTGCTGATGTTATCTGTTCTCACATCCAGCGTGCCGTCTTGTTCTGAAAAATACAACACATTGCTGATGTTATGTTCTCACATCCACCGTGCCGTCTTGTTCTGAAATATACAACACATTGCTGATGTTATCTGTTCTCACATCCAGCGTGCCGTCTTGTTCTGAAATATACAACACATTGCTGATGTTATCTGTTCTCACATCCAGCATGCCGTCTTGTTCTGAAATATACAACACATTGCTGATGTTATCTGTTCTCACATCCAGTGTGCCATCTTGTTCTGAAATATACAACACATCGCTGATGTTATCTGTTCTCAGCATCATTAACAGCAGAGAACAGCCGCCTGCAGTCCTGCTCATGCAGGGTCGAGCCTCAAACTACCGCAGGAGTTGAACAAACTATTAATTACTTGTACATTTTTGCTTAAGTTATCATAAATAACAAATTTATCAATGATTACTTTTAGATTAAATGGGGACATAAAATTGCTTAACAGTAATGTTTTGTTAAATGAATTACATACAATTACAAAATCTAAACATAGGTAACTATTTTGTAACATCAATGGCAGCATACAATTCGTTCCTTTCGATAATATGCTTGTGTAGGTTGGATAGTCGGTCGGTGTTCATACAATCGTAGGCGGCAAGCCCTCACAAGCCACAGCGCAAGCTCAGACCGGCCCAAGAGCCGGTGTGCCCTCGGCTCAGGCCC
Organism: Timema cristinae; assembly: GCA_039000515.1. Taxonomy (NCBI): domain Eukaryota; kingdom Metazoa; phylum Arthropoda; class Insecta; order Phasmatodea; family Timematidae; genus Timema; species Timema cristinae. The sequence goes on from JBCFYV010000100.1 coordinate 61,307,806, forward strand.
CACCTCCTTAGTGAAAAAAAATGCAATGATGAAAATAATAAATTTATATTCAAAATAATATTTGAACAATCAATACTAGGTGGAGGTAGAATTACATTTAGAGTGAGTACAGATTTAGGATGTAGGGGATGTTCGGCAACAGTGGGAGAGAAGACACTGCCTTCCGTGAACCGTGGGGCCCCTTGTGGAAATCGGCTGTTTAAATGTTATTTTGGGAATAATTGCAGTAACAACTAATATTATTACTAATTAATATTAATGGGTTATACCGGCAATCCTTTACAATAAATAGGTCAACTTTTTTGAGTTCATCAAAATATTTACGCCCAAGATCTGCACCCTTTTGGAGGGCCCAGTTTAACCCTGCCACAGCACACTCCAATATTAATCATATCAGCCATCTCTGTCGTCATTTTCCTTGTCCCTCTTATCTCCAGGTGTTTCCCATAATCATTATTATTATTATTATTATTATATTATTAGCACCGCGTCTTACTACCCGTTCGGGTTATACGCACTTACGCTAATGTGTAATGGTAGGGTGATTGTGAGATGAAATGAAGGACCTACAGTTTAACGTGGAATCCGAACCACGGTGGCGGCCTGGTTCCCATAATCAATCCACAAGTTGACTAAAAGGTGTTTGTAAAACAGTACGCTGATGAAAACCATCGAGAGGTTTGGAATTACGTTAAGAGTATGAAGTTAAAAGTACCTGATTCATTAAATGTTTAAAAAAAAAGTTGTAGTCTATTAAAGATGATTTTAGAGGATGTTTATAACAATGTTCTTTGAGCCAAGGCTACACTTACCTTTTATGTTGTCAGTGTTGGTGACTATTTTAAGAAATATTAAATCCAAATACACATTTACTATTTAAAAGAGCTTAGAAATAGCTTATAGTGTTATATATAGTTCAAAAATATTCATACTTAGAGCAGTTGGGGGTGTGCCCCGAAACACCCCAAGTTTTAGGTGCAGGGGCCAGGTAAATAGATCATTAATCTCCGCCCGTGCAGCCACCTGCCAGTTGAGAGCTAATGAAGAAAGGACGTGGTACCCACCTGCCAGTCGAGAGCTAGTGAGGAAAGGACGTGATTCCACCTGCCAGTTGAGAACTAATGAGGAAAGGACGTGATTCCCACCTGCCAGTTGAGAACTAATGAGGAAAGGACGTGATTCCCACCTGCCAGTTGAGAACTAATGAGGAAAGGACGTGATTCCCACCTGCCAGTTGAGAACTAATGAAGAACGGATGTGATACCCACCTGCCAGTCGAGAGCTAGTGAGGAAAGGACGTGATTCCCACCTGCCAGTTGAGAACTAATGAGGAAAGGACGTGATTCCCACCTGCCAGTTGAGAACTAATGAAGAACGGATGTGATACCCACCTGCCAGTCGAGAGCTAGTGAGGAAAGGACGTGATTCCCACCTGCCAGTTGAGAACTAATGAGGAAAGGACGTGATTCCCACCTGCCAGTTGAGAACTAATGAAGAACGGATGTGATACCCACCTGCCAGTCGAGAGCTAGTGAGGAAAGGAAGTGATCCCACCTGCCAGTCGAGAACTAATAGAGGAAAGGACATGGTACCCACCTGCCAGTTGAGAACTAATGAGGAAAGGACGTGATTCCCACCTGCCAGTTGAGAACTAATGAAGAACGGATGTAATACCCACCTGCCAGTCGAGAGCTAGTGAGGAAAGGAAGTGATTCCCACCTGCCAGTCGAGAACTAATGAGGAAAGGACATGGTACCCACCTGCCAGTTGAGAACTAATGAGGAAAGGACGTGATTCCCACCTGCCAGTTGAGAACTAGTGAGGAAAGGACGTGGTACCCACCTGCCAGTTGAGAACTAATGAGGAAAGGACGTGATTCCCACCTGCCAGTTGAGAACTAATGAAGAACGGATGTGATACCCACCTGCCAGTCGAGAGCTAGTGAGGAAAGGAAGTGATTCCCACCTGCCAGTTGAGAACTAATGAGGAAAGGACATGGTACCCACCTGCCAGTTGAGAACTAATGAGGAAAGGACGTGATTCCCACCTGCCAGTTGAGAACTAATGAAGAACGGATGTAATACCCACCTGCCAGTCGAGAGCTAGTGAGGAAAGGACGTGATTCCCACCTGCCAGTTGAGAACTAATGAGGAAAGGACGTGGTACCCACCTGCCAGTCGAGAGCTAGTGAGGAAAGGAAGTGATACCCACCTGCCAGTCGAGAGCTAGTGAGGATCGGAAGAGATACCATGATCATGCCTGTCCCACTCCACACGTACTTCATGAGGAACTGTTCTAGCATGACGTACCACAGCCGTTGAGAGAATATGAGGTTCATGTGAGAGACCAGGGACTTGTAGGCTTTCTGCAGGTGGCTAAGCTCCACCTGGACAACAAGGAGTGTAGTCACACAATTCCACCTGGACAACAAGGGAGTGAAGTCACAGAGTTCCCTTGTTAACAAGGGAGGGAGTTACCTCGTGTCCAGCATAGAAAGCTATCTCCTCAGCATTGGTAATCACTCTGGAATGTATGTTCCTCAAGTAGCCCCTCCTGTTAGCCTCTTCTGCCACTAAGGAGCCAAACCTTGGCGAGACAGCTTTCAGGATCTGGCCTGTTGCAGCAATAACCACAGTGGCCAACAAGGGACCTGAAACATGTGGCCAACAAGGGACCTGAAACATGTGGCGCTTTGTTTGAACTTTGATAGACAAATACAGGGTGGCCCACGGAAAAGTAGCCCACACCCTATATCCAGCAGGCGCTTCACTCTGAATTGGAGGAGGTCAATCCCCTTCCACTCATATTGTGACATGAAGAATGAGCAAGTGAACTGCTTGTCTAAAGCTTTATTGACTCATTCTTCATGTCACAATATGGGTGGAAGGGGATTGACCTCCTCCAATTCAGAGTGAGGCGCCTGCTGGATATAGGAGGCGGGCTACTTTTCCGTGGGCCACCCTGTATAATCCAACCATTGTTTACATTATCTTACACCTGCTATTAATACACAACCATTGTTTACATTATCTTACACCTGCTATTAATACACAACCATTGTTTACATTATCTTACACCTGCTATTAATACACATCCATTGTTTACATTATCTTACACCTGCTATTAATACACAACCATTGTTTACATTATCTTACACCTGCTATTAATACACAACCATTGTTTACATTATCTTACACCTGCTATTAATACACAACCATTGTTTACATTATCTTACACCTGCTACTACTACACAGCTATTGTTTACATTATCTTACACCTGCTACTACTACACAGCTATTGTTTACATTATCTTACACCTGCTATTAATACACAACCATTGTTTACATTATCTTACACCTGCTACTACTACACAGCTATTGTTTTTGTATAATTCAAATGTAAGCTATGCCGTACTATTGCAGTATTTAACTAGTGTTTCTTAAAATCCACTTGGACCTGCAATATTTGTATTTCCAATGTAACACTTGACATTTCCATGAGGTTAAGTTTATAGAATATTTGCAGCTCGTGTGATTTGTTTGTTCTGACTCGCCTGTTAGACCAACTTTGTGTAGGGTCCTTCAACATGAAGAGTCCTTCACACGACCACTATGTAGAGTCTCTTGGGACTTCAATACAATATAGAGTGAATATAATAATCCGGACACTTGGAACTTTGGACCTTATTAAACTTAGAGGAGGAAACATGAAGGACTAAAGCTTGTCGAATGTGATGTTCATTCAATGTTCCTTGATCGTTTTTAATTATTTTAAAAAATGTCTTTGGACGAAGAAATAATCAATTTAGTTCAATATTAGCCTATAATTAATGACACTGCCTAGGCAAAATGAATGGAACATATTCAAGCAAAATGTGTATTAATTGTGTCTTTCCTTTTACATTTGAGCTCCCATGTATGGAAAATTTCTGGATCCTTAAGAAAGGAGTATAAATAGATATTATTACCCTTGCAGTTTCGTTGATTATTGACACAGAGTGCATAACAAAGCCAGGCATTTTGTATGTCTGTTTAGAAACACATGCAATTAATATTGAAGAACATGCGCGAATAAATTAACAAAGAGCTTAAAAGTCTGATGTTCAGCAATGACTTGTATCCTATATATTATAATAAAGAACTATTATAAAATAATACATAGTTTGATAAGAGCAATACAACTACAGTAGCCCCATGGCTTCTTTGGTGCTGACTGACAGCTCACAGCTGACTTCTGACAGTTGGCACCAAAGAAGCCATGGGGCTACTGTACTAACTGTTGTGTACTGGGTGACGTAGTTTCGTCGCTGACGTAAGCAATGACATCAACAAATTCTTCCAAATGGCGTTACCTATCTATTCTCTTTACATTTCCTGCTCTTAACTGCTGCTATCACTCACTATCAACAAATTACTAAAATCGATATACCCCTTTGCTTGATGTCTTCCGACTGACTTGAAGTGAATTCAGAACCACTGCGGCAATCTTAGCAGTCCCTCAAAGTAACACTCAGTTATGATCGCGCGGCGAAACTAGGCAATAAACACGGCATTTTCCCACTCAGCTCCGTGGAATCCATCATGGAGGAAATGATAGTCCAGTAAATGTTTTGCAATTTGTCTTAAAAAAAGAAGGCAAACTGCCCAAGTGCACACGACCCTCGAGGTAGTGTAGCCATTGGCTGCTGTACAAATACAGAATAAAGAACTGGTAGCATTGACCAAGATCAGTCACGAATGAACAGTAAAAAAATGATCAAGAAAAAGAGAAAACAAAATTTGTGAGCTCCACGATTATTGTATTATTGTTTGTGCACCAATATTCGAGGAAAACTAAGCAAATAACGTCCGTGGAGCGTTTCAGCGGCAAGTTCTTGATAAACACAGTCCCGTGTTAAAATTATGATAGTTAAAATATAATGCTAAGTTTAATTTGAGCCGAAACACGAGTTCCTGGTTTGAATGCTAGAAAACCAGATAACCTTGGTTAGTGGGCCTTGTTCTTTCTTATGAATGAAGTCAAGGTAAGAATGGAAAGCTACGGAGCGTTCGTTGCGCGTCATTTTATTCTGCTTCATCCAAAAACCAACTCATAAATACCATTTTTATAGAAACAACTTTATCTGTTTGGTAGAGATAGTATATTTACTTTCCATGCGTCAAGTCGTGTGATCTATACTTGTTTCTTTTGAGAGATAATAGCTACCAATAACAATAATATATTAACACGTTATTAACGTTGGCCTCGATAAAAATGTTTGTATTTCTAAATGATCCTTGCTGTGTATATTCCACTTTCACACAATTATACATTGGCAGCATTCAACCAGTCCTATGTTGTTAAAAAATCATCCTGAATAATTATAAAATATATTCATTCAATTCAAGGCTGGATCAAAGTAATATTGATTGATATGGCATGTTCATCCAAAATAATATTAATACTGCTTAGGTTACCGCCTCTCCAAGAATCCGTCTATAACTCAACATTAACATTGCCACCTCACTGCTCACCTTGCACAGTACCAGCGGTATAGTGTACTCACCAGGCACAGTACCAGCGGTATAGTGTACTCACCAGGTACAGTACCAGCGGTATAGTGTACTCACCAGGTACAGTACCAGCGGTATAGTGTACTCACCAGGCATAGTACCATCAGTATAGTGTACTCACCAGGCACAGTACCAGCTGTATAGTGTACTCACCAGGCACAGTACCAGCGGTATAGTGTACTCACCAGGTACAGTACCAGCGGTATAGTGTACTCACCAGGCACAGTACCATCAGTATAGTGTACTCACCAGGTACAGTACCAGCGGTATAGTGTACTCACAAGGCACAGTACCAGCGGTATAGTGTACTCACCAGGCACAGTACCAGCGGTATAGTGTACTCACCAGGTACAGTACCAGCGGTATAGTGTACTCACAAGGCACAGTACCAGCGGTATAGTGTACTCACAAGGCACAGTACCAGCGGTATAGTGTACTCACCAGGCATAGTACCATCGGTATAGTGTACTCACCAGGCACAGTACCAGCGGTATAGTGTACTCACAAGGCACAGTACCAGCGGTATAGTGTACTCACCAGGTACAGTACCAGCGGTATAGTGTACTCACCAGGCACAGTACCATCAGTATAGTGTACTCACCAGGCACAGTACCATCAGTATAGTGTACTCACCAGGCACAGTACCATCAGTATAGTGTACTCACCAGGCACAGTACCAGCGGTATAGTGTACTCACAAGGCACAGTACCAGCGGTATAGTGTACTCACCAGGCACAGTACCAGCGGTATAGTGTACTCACCAGGCACAGTACCAGCAGTATAGTGTACTCACCAGGCACAGTACCAGCAGTATAGTGTACTCACCAGACACAGTACCAGCGGTATAGTGTACTCACAAGGCACAGTACCAGCGGTATAGTGTACTCACCAGGCACAGTACCAGCAGTATAGTGTACTCACCAGGCACAGTACCAGCAGTATAGTGTACTCACCAGGCACAGTACCAGCGGTATAGTGTACTCACCAGGCACAGTACCAGCAGTATAGTGTACTCACCAGGCACAGTACCAGCGGTATAGTGTACTCACAAGGCACAGTACCAGCGGTATAGTGTACTCACCAGGCACAGTACCAGCGGTATAGTGTACTCACAAGGCACAGTACCAGCGGTATAGTGTACTCACCAGGCACAGTACCAGCGGTATAGTGTACTCACAAGGCACAGTACCAGCGGTATAGTGTACTCACCAGGCACAGTACCAGCGGTATAGTGTACTCACCAGGCACAGTACCAGCAGTATAGTGTACTCACCAGGCACAGTACCAGCAGTATAGTGTACTCACAAGGCACAGTACCAGCGGTATAGTGTACTCACCAGGCACAGTACCAGCGGTATAGTGTACTCACCAGGCACAGTACCAGCGGTATAGTGTACTCACCAGGCACAGTACCAGCGGTATAGTGTACTCACCAGGCACAGTACCAGCGGTATAGTGTACTCACCAGGCACAGTACCAGCGGTATAGTGTACTCACAAGGCACAGTACCAGCGGTATAGTGTACTCACCAGGCACAGTACCAGCGGTATAGTGTACTCACCAGATACAGTACCAGCGGTATAGTGTACTCACCAGGTACAGTACCAGCGGTATAGTGTACTCACCAGGCACAGTACCATCAGTATAGTGCACTCACCAGGCACAGTACCAGCGGTATAGTGTACTCACAAGGCACAGTACCAGCAGTATAGTGTACTCACCAGACACAGTACCAGCAGTATAGTGTACTCACCAGGCACAGTACCAGCGGTATAGTGTACTCACCAGGCACCACGGCTGCTCCCATGCTTCTAGAGGCCCGCATGAGGGCCAGTCCTATCAAGAGTAGGTCAAAGAGAGGCTTGGTGAGGTGTGAGTACAGGTGAGCCACGGAGGAGGTGAAGGCGGTTATGTCGTCTGTCAGGCGGTGATCGGCGTTTTCTATTCGACAGTCCAGGTTTGACACCCGGTAATAGGTCTGGTGACTGAAGTATAGTTGGTAGGCATGGTCAATAATCCTGGACCTGCACAGGGCATGTTACATGTTACATGTTACATGTTACATGAGTATAATATACAGTAACACCACGGTTGTGTCATGTAAGCTATATAGCATAGATTCTTGTGTGTGTGTTTATAAACCTCGAGCGCTTCTTTTAGTAAGTTGAAGAACGAGATTAGTTGGTTTGGTTTGGCCGCTCGGTGCAGATACAAACACATATTGAGATAACTTTACCTGTGGATGAGCTGAGACAGTAACTTGTTTATTGTAAGACCTATAATAGTGGACCTGAAACTATAGTGGTAGTTGTGGAGAGGTAGAGAAGTGTAGACTATCCTAGTATCCAGTAGAGAAGTGTAGACTATCCTAGTATCCAATAGAGAAGTGTAGACTATCCTAGTATCCAATAGAGAGGTGTAGACTATCCTAGTATCCAATAGAGAGGTGTAGACTATCCTAGTATCCAGTAGAGAAAATGGGTTATCTCTATTATTTCTTATACCAGTAAGATATCTCCCTAGACACCCATAAACAATCGTGAACTAGTGACTCAAAGTTACAGCACTAACGATGAGCACTTTCATTCAAATAATGGACTTATTAAACGTGTCACTAAGTATTTATTGTACCGAATACTGTTAGGCCTATATTCACAAAATGTGTTCTTAGAAGAAGAAAATATGTATTACTAAGTAATTTAATTAAATAATTTAAGTGGTGAAAGTTTGAGGGTTCTTTTATTATTCTTTTACCACTAGTCTTACTATCCTTTCGCGATATACTCACATGCACTAATTACGCTAATTAGTTAGAGATTATGAAAGCTAAATTTAGAGGAAGTGCACTCTCATTTGCGTAGAGAGAGTGGGATTCAATAAAAACTACCCTTTGTACACCTGGCCAAGATCGAACCCCGATCTCCCTGTCTTTAACGATCTTGTCTACGACAAGAGTGACGGCGTAGACCATGTTAGCACCGAATCAGGCTTAGAAACTGGTTGACCGAATAAATAAAAATATTTCAAAGCTTGAGTGTGTCAAGTGATCGACACGTTTAGGACCACGTGATAAGATATACAACTGTTCGACATGAGAGGGCCCGCTGGGTAAAGTCGAGATGGATTCAATTAACCAAACTGACCGACAAGTTAATACAATGCAAACAACGTGTTCGACAACAAAATCGTAAACGGAAAATAACAAGTCTATGAAATATTATTTTTTAATAAAATGTATAACTAATAAATACCAACCTTTGTGGTCACATGGTCTAATGCGTCATTCGCATTCCTTATGCTGCGTACATCTCAAATGGGGAGAAAAAATACTGACTAAACTGACCACACTTTAATAACGTCAGTGCGCTTGGATATATCATCAAGAGCGTGGATAGCTCACTGCTAGAACTTAACGCGCTAAGATCCCGGCTTCAATTTTATTATAATGTCCAGGTGTCATTTTTCATCAAATTTAAACTAATTAATGTGTATTCTCCTCCTTACAGACATTCCCGCAATTAAAACGATTAGCAGCTTGTGTGTTGATATTCATTAGTAATTATTTTAGGAAGCCGTAATTCAAACCAGAACTCTTTGTGGTGAATTTAAATGTATGATATAGTTCCTTACCAACTCCAACGAGTATGTCTTTAGTAAATGATATATACACCATATTTATATCTCCTACGTTTGTTATAAGTTTATTACCTACCTGGAAATATCGTAGATCAAATCTTTCATTGTTTTAAGTTTATATCGATTCTTGTTCGATTTCGCCTTTTTGTTTCGTTTTCTTGGTCTTGTTGCACGTTGCTTTTTAGGGTTGAACTTAGCCATGTTCAATAAACACGCAAAACTACGATATTTTTTTTAGAAAATGCCTAAAGAAATGCAGTACTCATGTGACATTAAATATATTTTCAAAACTTTTAAGATTTTAAATACTTTTTAATGTTCAATTTACAACCAGTAATAAAAGTGAAACTCATATATATTTATACATTTATGAAGTTAATTGTAATATTCAGATAAACAATAGGTTTAAAATCAATACGCGTTTTGATGTACCAAGAGATGAGTTCCTTTGACACTGTTGAAGAATAAAACTAACACAGTAAAATACGATCCAAGTGCCAAATTACTAGAGGCAAGAAAAATAGACAAAATAAATGTCACTCAGCTAGTAAGACGCGGTCATTAGTCGCCGACCGGGATAGCCCGATCCTTCCTTGGTCGGCTAGTCTGTGTTATTGGTAGGTACAGCCGAGTATAGTTAGTTTAATAAACCAAACAAATTTGAAATAACGACATTATGTACTATAAAATGATATAAAAACAAAAAGTATCGGGGTATAAAACGAAAAGTACTTATATAAAATAAAAATGTATGTATTTTTACAACTATTAAATAGCTTAAAATTAAAAACAAATTTTGTTTAAATATTGTAAGTACTTCATTGCATACACTCCATATGCATGTCTAGCTAGAATAAATTTAATCACCATACATTAACTACTTTACCTTAAAATGGATAAAATAGTAAGTTTGACTACTTATAACTCGATAACTGTAATGATTTGAAACCAATGAATCAATATGTATTCACACGGCTCGTTATGTGTGTGTGTGTGTTGGCTAGTCTAGAATATTCTCTGAAAGGTTCTTCAAGACAAGGATAGCGCGCCGCCAATATTCGATGAAAGGAACTATGTTGATGATGGTGACGAAACTACGTTGTAAAACTATTTTCATCCCAAGCGCTGTCTTATTATCTTAAGAGCATTATTCGGTGACGTCAAGGGAATATCTTCCCTAAACATGTTTTCTTAGTACCTGTTCAGGTTATACGCTTGTGTACTAATTACACTAATGAGCTAGGGATGCATGTGCATGGAGGGAGAGTGGAAAATCATTTTGGAAAAACCTCAGTACACCTAGTCGGGATTCGAACGCCGATCTGCCCGTCCTCAGCAGTACCTGAAGCCAATTAAAGACCTGTCAAATCAAAAGGGGGCGGCTCTACATGTCCCTGGCAACAATGTAAACCTAGGGCAAGAAGAAAAGACACAAACTCTTGTTCTAAAGAGCCGGCTAGATATGAAATATTAGTTAGATTGAGACACCAAGTTAACAATCACCTCCATTACATTTGTGTTTTATTGTGAATGTTTATTCTTTTCATTGTGAGGAGTTGGGGCGAGATTTGCAAACCCTATATACTAACAACAGTCAGTAAAGCGGTTGCATGTCAGGATACAAGAAACAATTATTTAAAAGCTCCCCCACCCCTACTAACCATTTTCCTACAACCCACTCTTTGTCGTATATTTATTTGACAGGCCAGACTATATTAATTTTTATATAATTTAATAATGTAATGATACTTAGTTGGAAAATTATTTCCTTATTAAATTAATTGCTAGTTCCTAATAAATTATTGTTTCATTCTTTTAATTATATAACTTATATAAATAATGAAAGAATCATTTTTATTTAAGGCACAATGTAGAGGAAAATATCATTTTACATGCCACATCTACGCAGGTATTACTGAGATTTCCTCTAAACGAACACTTTTAACTTGAGAGAAAGTGACGTTTGGTGGCTGCAGACGATGGTAATAATGTGAAATCCTAAAAGTGTGATTAGCAATATAATACCATATTTTCTACGTCGACGCAAGAAAATATGTTAATGAGTGTTGATAAAGCTAATACAAGAGTCAAACAATGAAAGCAACTCACCTGAAAGCCAGGGCTAGGTTACATAGTGAGAGCAACTCACCTGAAAGCCAGGGCCAGGTCACACAGTGAGAACAACTCACCTGAAAGCCAGGGCTAGGTTACACAGTGAGAGCAACTCACCTGAAAGCCAGGGCCAGGTCACACAGTGAGAGCAACTCACCTGAAAGCCAGGGCCAGGTTACACAGTGAGAGCAACTCACCTGAAAGCCAGGGCTAGGTTACATAGTGAGAGCAACTCACTGAAAGCCAGGGCCAGGTTACACAGTGAGAGCAACTCACCTGAAAGCCAGGGCCAGGTTACACAGTGAGAGCAACTCACCTGAAAGCCAGGGCTAGGTTACACAGTGAGAGCAACTCACCTGAAAGCCAGGGCCAGGTTACACAATGAGAGCAACTCACCTGAAAGCCAGGGCCAGGTTACACAGTGAGAGCAACTCACCTGAAAGCCAGGGCTAGGTTACATAGTGAGAGCAACTCACCTGAAAGCCAGGGCCAGGTTACACAGTGAGAGCAACTCACCTGAAAGCCAGGGCCAGGTTACACAATGAGAGCAACTCACCTGAAAGCCAGGGCCAGGTTACACAGTGAGAGCAACTCACCTGAAAGCCAGGGCCAGGTTACACAGTGAGAGCAACTCACCTGAAAGCCAGGGCTAGGTTACACAGTGAGAGCAACTCACCTGAAAGCCAGGGCCAGGTTACACAGTGAGAGCAACTCACCTGAAAGCCAGGGCTAGGTCACACAGTGAGAACAACTCACCTGAAAGCCAGGGCCAGGTTACACAGTGAGAGCAACTCACCTGAAAGCCAGGGCCAGATCACACAGTGAGAACAACTCACCTGAAAGCCAGGGCTAGGTTACACAATGAAGGCAACTCACCTGAAAGCCAGGGCTAGGTTACACAGTGAGAGCAACTCACCTGAAAGCCAGGGCCAGGTCACACAGTGAGAACAACTCACCTGAAAGCCAGGGCTAGGTTACATAGTGAGAGCAACTCACCTGAAAGCCAGGGCCAGGTCACACAGTGAGAGCAACTCACCTGAAAGCCAGTGCCAGGTCACACAGTGAGAACAACTCACCTGAAAGCCAGGGCTAGGTTACATAGTGAGAGCAACTCACCTGAAAGCCAGGGCCAGGTCACACAGTGAGAGCAACTCACCTGAAAGCCAGGGCCAGGTCACACAGTGAGAGCAACTCACCTGAAAGCCAAGGCCAGGTCACACAGTGAGAGCAACTCACCTGAAAGCCAGGGCCAGGTCACACAGTGAGAGCAACTCACCTGAAAGCCAGGGCCAGGTCACACAGTGAGAGCAACTCACCTGAAAGCCAGGGCCAGGTCACACAGTGAGAGCAAACTCACCTGAAAGCCAGGGCCAGGTCACACAGTGAGAACAACTCACCTGAAAGCCAGGGCTAGGTTACATAGTGAGAGCAACTCACCTGAAAGCCAGGGCCAGGTCACACAGTGAGAGCAACTCACCTGAAAGCCAGGGCCAGGTTACACAGTGAGAGCAACTCACCTGAAAGCCAGGGCCAGGTTACACAGTGAAAGAAACTAACCTGAAAGCCAGGGCCAGGTCACACAGTGAGAACAACTCACCTGAAAGCCAGGGCCAGGTCACACAGTGAGAACAACTCACCTGAAAGCCAGGGCTAGGTTACATAGTGAGAGCAACTCACCTGAAAGCCAGGGCTAGGTCACACAGTGAGAACAACTCACCTGAAAGCCAGGGCCAGGTTACACAGTGAGAGCAACTCACCTGAAAGCCAGGGCTAGGTTACATAGTGAGAACAACTCACCTAAAAGCCAGGGCAAGGTTACACAGTGAGAGCAACTCACCTGAAAGCCAGGGCTAGGTTACACAGTGAGAACAACTCACCTGAAAGCCAGGGCCAGGTTACACAGTGAGAACAACTCACCTGAAAGCCAGGGCCAGGTTACACAGTGAGAGCAACTCACCTGAAAGCCAGGGCTAGGTTACATAGTGAGAACAACTCACCTAAAAGCCAGGGCTAGGTTACACAGTGAGAACAACTCACCTGAAAGCCAGGGCCAGGTTACACAGTGAGAGCAACTCACCTGAAAGCCAGGGCTAGGTTACATAGTGAGAACAACTCACCTAAAAGCCAGGGCTAGGTTACACAGTGAGAACAACTCACCTGAAAGCCAGGGCTAGGTCACACAGTGAGAACAACTCACCTGAAAGCCAGGGCCAGGTTACACAGTGAGAGCAACTCACCTGAAAGCCAGGGCCAGATCACACAGTGAGAACTCACCTGAAAGCCAGGGCCAGCCTGCTCTCCAGGTACCGGATGACGGAGTTGATGAAGGTGGCAGGTAGAGCCACCGCGAGCCACTTGAGCAACATCAAAGCGAAGTTTGTCACGTCCCTCCGCACTATGTATTTCACAATTTGTCCCTCCATGGAGGCCACATAGATCGACAGGAATGTCCTAGAGGCCAGGGCCAATGTGTGTACCCCCAAGAGACCTACTTCCCCACAACACACCCCAGGTATCATGATCCTGACCAGCTTCCTCAGTTGTAACAGAAACTCGAGGTTCACTCCGGGAGACTCGGCCACTCGAGGATTGCTCGTCACCACCTGTTCGTTCTCTGGACATTGTTGTTTGTCGATAGTGATCACTTCACGCTGTGGTTGCTTGTACAGACTCTGGAGTAACGGGTAGCCTAACTTGAGTCCATACAGGAGAATGGCTCCAGCCACCACGCTCCGTGTGATGTGTTCCTTGGGGATATTATACCTGGTAGCCGTGTGCTCTATATACTTGGATATCACGGTCGGCATTTTCACGTCACGAGCTACACACGCACATAACCACACTGATGATCAGCTGGTGTTGCTAGTTCTTGTCTCTACCGACAGGAGCGCGGGCTGCTGTCACAGCAGAACAAGGTCACCTTTGTGAGTTGACTCATTGCTCGAAGATTAGATTACGCCCGCCATAGATTATTCTTGCAACGTCCGTTATTTAGGCAATTTTCTCACGGACACAAATTGATAAGGAGCACCGATAAAACCATATGTTCTCGTGTTTTTTAATATATACATTTATTCATCCACAAGATTTCAATTACATTGTGTCACTTTGGAACGCTCCCTGAAACAAATTTGCCCCTCTCTAGATTTATTTCTCATCTCCTCTATTCCCTAATTTGAAGTTGGCCTTGAATCAATTAAAAGTAAACGGAAATATATATTATTAAGTTTTGTCAGAATTCCTAAATGTATGTATTTAGTTGAGAACTAATCTTAGGGTAATGGGGAGGGGTCGCGAAAAGATGACAGTTTCTCAAGTTCATTATTTTCAGGACTATTTTGGACAAACTTCCATATTGTATCAAGTATTTCAATATGCTTTCCGAGAGATTTTCACCCCCGTCCAAGAAGCCTCTTTAGTTTCAAAATGTGTTTGCCTAATGACCCCCTACTCTCGCCCGCCCCCAAAACCCCTAAATAATTAAATAAGTTCCTCCGCCACTTGAGTAAACAGTTTCTTTGTCTTCTTAGTTCAAGGACGCCCATGTGATTGGCAGATTGGAATCCCGTCTGCACACCCCTCCTCGATCGAATTTCAGGAATTTAACCGTGGGAGAGAATTTTAGAGCATCCGAACACATAATATTCTGACCTAATTATATGAATTTCAAGAGCCAATCTGAAAAATTAACATTAAAATAAAATGTAGTTGCAGTTGAACCCGTTGAAAAGAAACATAATATTTTTCACGATTTTATTGAAGAGAACAAATTGAAAAGTAAGATGTTGGAGAGGAAATCAACATGTTATCATTTTTATCTGTTAACTCAAATATTAATGATTCAGAGCAGCCAAATAACAAACAAATAATTTACACTATTATTGTTTCATAGAAATTAGTAAAAAAAAGTTAATATTGCATACTGATAAGGGGGATATATATCCTTTTATTCACTGAAGATGCTAATTTCAATATATAAACGTTATATAAGTTTTGAAATTATTATTTTATAAAACAATTACTTAAGAAATTTATAAATTTTTCTTTTTAATAATAAAGGCATTATTAAAATATTTACAATTTGATTTGAGATATCCATTACATTTCATAATATTCATCAACTTTTGATCTTCAAGTACTCATTAAAACGTAAATAAAAATTTTTATACGAGACAATTTCCAAATTCAGCTATTCCTTTATGGGCACACTGGTTGGAACAGTTTCAACATCTCTGTTTTAGCTCATGGTATATTGTTGGAGTGTAGTATTCTTCCTGTTATTGTTCTAATTTACTCCACATTCTTGTCATTTAGCCTACCCCTCTTTGTTCTAATATAGTCTTCATTCTTATCATTTTTTCCTCGTTATTATTTATTCCTTATTCTTCTCAGTCATTGTTATTATTTATTCATTATTCTTCTCAGTCATTGTTATTATTTATTCCTTATTCTTCTCAGTTAGTGGTATTATTTATTCCTCATTGTACTCAGTTAATTTTATTATTTATTCCTCATTGTTCTTAGTTAATGTTATTTATTCCTCATTGTTCTAAGTTAATGTTATTTATTCCTCATTGTTCTAAGTTAGTGTTATTATTTATTCCTAATTGTTCTCAGTTAATGTTATTATTTATTCCTCATTGTTCTAAGTTAATGTTATTTATTCCTCATTGTTCTAAGTTAATGTTATTTATTCCTCATTGTTCTAAGTTAGTGTTATTATTTATTCCTAATTGTTCTCAGTTAATGTTATTATTTATTCCTCATTGTTCTCAGTTAATGTTATTATTTATTCCTCATTGTTCTCAGTTAATGTTATTTATTCCTCATTGTTCTCAGTTAATGTTATTATTTATTCTTCATTGTTCTCAGTTAATAATATTATTTATTCCTCATTGTTCTCAGTTAATGCGATTATCTATTCCTCATTGTTCTCAGTTAATGTTATTATTTATTCCTCATTGTTCTCAGTTAATGTTATTATTTATTCCTCAATGTTCTTAGTGTTATTATTTATTCCTCATTGTTCTTAGTTAATGCTATTATTTATTCCTCTTTGTTCTCAGTTAATGCTATTATTTATTCCTCATTGTTCTCAGTTAATGTTATTATTTATTCCTCATTGTTCTCAGTTAATGTTATTATTTATTCCTCAATGTTCTTAGTTAGTGTTATTATTTATTCCTCATTGTTCTCAGTTAATGTTATTATCTATTCCTCATTGCTCTTAGTTAGTGTTATTATTTATTCCTCATTGCTCTAGTTAGTGTTATTATCTATTCCTCATTGCTCTTAGTTAGTGTTATTATCTATTCCTCATTGTTCTCAGTTAATGTTATTATTTATTCCTCATTGTTCTCAGTTAATGTTATTATTTATTCCTCATTGTTCTCAGTTAATGTTATTATCTATTCCTCATTGTTCTCAGTTAATGTTATTATTTATTCCTCATTGTTCTCAGTTAATGTTATTATTTATTTCTCAATGTTCTTAGTGTTATTATTTATTCCTCATTGTTCTTAGTTAATGCTATTATTTATTCCTCTTTGTTCTCAGTTAATGCTATTATTTATTCCTCATTGTTCTCAGTTAATGTTATTATTTATTCCTCAATGTTCTTAGTGTTATTATTTATTCCTCATTGTTCTCAGTTAATGTTATTTATTCCTCATTGTTCTTAGTTAATGTTATTATTTATTCCTCATTTTTCTTAGTTAGTGTTATTATTTATTCCTCATTGTTCTCAGTTAATGTTATTATCTATTCCTCATTGTTCTCAGTTAATGTTATTATCTATTCCTCATTGTTCTCAGTTAATGTTATTATCTATTCCTCATTGCTCTTAGTTAGTGTTATTATTTATTCCTCATCGTTCTTAGTCATTCTCTGGTACATTGGTACAATTGTATACATTTTAAATATTTAATCTTATTTATTAATGAATACTATATATCAGCTGAGTGATCAGCAGCCCATCACTTTACTCGGTTGATGCAGTAATACTAAATCTAAAGCTGGGAGTTATGTATACTAATTGTCAATAACTTTCTGAAAAGAGAATGTTGTGTGTTTTGTGAGATGAAAGTGAGCGTTAGTGCCAGCGAGCTGAAGAGGTCAACAAACATTTCGCTCCTGAGCTAGAGATGAAAGTTTCACTTGCACAATGTTGACCTAAAGCAGCACCAGACCGTTGACCCAGGAACAAGGTCCATTTATTAGAAGGTACTGTAACGGCTCCTCTTACTTTACGTCCGTGGATCTAGAGGATTGGGTATTGACAAGACCGACACGTTTCTTTCTGTAGTTTATTGTTGACTTTAACTAAACTTAAATACTGACTTTAATATGACCCAATCTCCCATATTTTGGGGTTTTTGACTCGTCGTTACACCCAGTTACATTTGGTAAGATTGAGCATAAACCTAACCATAGCCTATTTCTTTTCGTTCTCTACGGTACCCTGAGTAAAATAAACTAATCTGTAGCATGTTCAAAAGTCAAGTCCCTGATAGAACACAGTTAACCTGAGTACCTAGTTTTCTCAGTACGGCGCATATAACTAGTTGAAGGAGAACCACGGCAAACGTGACCATGACGTCAAAGTATAAACGTTTCACTCGAGATATGAGATGAAAGTTTTACTGTGGATTCACACGTTCGCTGTAAAACGTGAGATTTGGTCACGTAACGGCTCTAATCCAATCACAAGTCCGCTTAGCCAGCGTATCTCACACTGCTCGAGTGGAGATAATTTCAACTTTTCCAGCACTTCTACAGAAAACCGGCCAAGAAGACCCGATCAGCGCATGCGTTATTTATAAACACAACACATTCTCACGTTGGCGTATTTCAAAAGTGATGATGGAAAAACGACAGTTTATTGGAAGCCATGAGTTTTATCGATGACAAAATCAAAACCAGGCAGTAAGTAAAACATCTGATTTTATTTTAAATACAGTAACGTGCACTGATTGTAATATTTTCGTTTCAATGCATCATGGGTAAACAGATATTCCCCTACCTACAACCTCATCAGTATAAAGATTCATCTTATAGAAATTGTAAGGAAGTTTCGCGTTTGCCATGTTGGTGAATTGAATAATTGTTGGGAAGAGAGCTGAACTTTTCTGGACCCTGATGCCATTTGTGAGAACTTTCGCGAAGTTTAGATAGAAAGCTTTATTAAAAGTAGTAGGGTTAGTGAAATTTACTAAACTATTATTCGGCTGTGTTTGAAAATAGAGTGTTGGTTTTGTTTCTATTATATATTGAACAGTCTGTTTAATTGGATTTAAATACCTATAGTATTCTTGTTTTGCCTTTATTATGTGATTATGACTTGAATTATATTTAAAAAATATTTAATAACTAAATTTGTTTTAATGAATGCGTATAACCCGAACGGGTAGTAAGAGGCAGTGTTAATAATAATAATGTTTTAATGGCGGTAAAGGGTTTTGACGCGAACCTAGTAAAGGATACCACGAGATTGGATGCAGTCGGCCGGGAGCGTGGAAGGAGAAAAGGTGGTTGAGAACGCCCACCGCCGTTTTCTTAACGGCCGGATATTCACTTTCTACCATCATTTATTGTATACAGTAATTTAGATGTATTTGTTCATTACAAATTGAGCTATGTCCGAGTTTGTGCTTAGAGGAGTATGTCCCCAACGGCCTCAATCGGAAGGCATGTTTGTATAAACATGTGACATTGTGAGTAGCGAGTGATATAACGAAAGGTATGAGTTTTGTTACGATGAATCAGTAAACAAGCAAACTATAAGCGCTGACACGAGAGAGAGAGAGAGAGAGAGAGAGGGGGGGGGTAGGTGTCGACAAGACATAGGGGTAAACCAGGCCCAGCGCGAGTTTAAAGAGCAGCGTTCGGAGCCCCTGGTGGCTGGTTGATTACGGAAGATTATAGCTAGGAGGTTGCCCTGCCGGTCACGAGGCTAAGTCATCGGGTTCACCAAGTACCAGTCGGGGCTGTTGCTCGAACCCAGGGGACCAGGGTGAACGTCCGTGCAGGGACCGCTTAGCTGTCAGCCAGGCCGTAGGTAAACCTCATACCACCTCGTTTAGTCACTTGCTTCTATCTAACCACCAGTGGCGGCTCGTCACTTTAGAAGCTGGAGGGCGCAGCCTGTTTAATTCATAAATTATTTCTAAATAATATATTTAAAAGAAGACACAAATTTTGGAATAATTTTTGCTAAATATTAATTTAGTCAAACTCAAAAATTAATATCACAAACAACATGGAAAGATTAAAAAAAAACTTCCCCCAAATGACGTGGATGTGTTGTAGAAACTCTGCATCTGTGTAATGTGCATAAATATATAGGTATGTATGTTTTCACTTTGTTCCATACAAAATTCAGGACATGGCCTACCTAATGAATTCAATTATCTTTTTTTATAAAGAGTTAATCTTGCAATATTCGTTGACTTAAGCGCCTGAATTGAACTATTCATATTAAGCCAAGTTACAAAAAATATTAAAACATATAACTCAAATAAACATTATCCTAAAATAACCCTACATAATATTATTATAAACGCATACGCCACACACATCCTCAAGATGCAGGAGCACGCGGGATGACTGACAACTGTTGCTAGTTCACGCTATACACATTTAACAAGTTTTAAATCTTAGGGCGCGTAAGGGAGTGCGCCTTCAAAAGAAGAATAAGCAATGCTAGCCAGCTTATAGCAGGATGTGACAATGGGTTAAGGGGAGGGAAGGTTTGGTTTCACAATGCATGGCGCTGACCATCGCGCGCCTGACTGCATGTCATTTGAAGACAAGAGGTGAAGGTGTGGGGAAAGTTTGGTTTCACAATATCAGCGCTGACCGCCTCGCGCCCAACCGCATGCCATTTTAAAAACATTGCCTGCTATTACTTAAACCAAAAACATATTTTCCTTGAAACTATTATGGCAAGATAAAATTGTTGTGAGAGTGCGAATAATAACTTTAAAAGGAACTGGGGATTCGTGGGGCTGGGGGCGCGCGCCTCCGCGCCTTAGGGACGAGACGCCCCTGCTATCCACTAAGACATAACTTAGCTCTAACATCACATTTGTAGTAGAATGGTAGTATTAATACACCTTAAAAAAACCAAGACTAACGTCAATCACGAACCCACACGAGTAAATATATTACTGGATAATATATTCGAAACTCACTGTTCTGTCAGCACGCTCTGATTCACTCTCCCTTTTTTTTAAAAAATTTGTACAACGGCATTTGTCCTGAAGGACGAAAAGGGGCTACAAGTCAACCCAGTGCCACAGTAGTAGGGTTCGTGATAGTGACAGGACCAGTCCCCCCACTTGTCGTGGCAGTCCATACGTTGCAACTCGCATACTAGCGATCTTATTCAGCTCCCCGAGGAGTCTCGCCCTGAAAGAGAGCTAGCTGTAGTCCTGACTACACTGAAAGATAAGGAATGGCTTGATGCTTATCTGCTGGCACCAGCCCTAACAACTCCCCCCCACCAACACGGAACTCTGGTGGATTCCAACTCGACTTGGAAGGGCCCCCTTTAATCACGATCATCAGGGTACCAACTGAGTTCATCCTATGAGACCTCGATGGGCCAGCCTACCACCACATTAAAGAATGGCCCTAAACTTCCGTAGCAGTTCTGGCCCTGCAACCCATTCGTACTACCTCAGGGCTTCTTGGACGCGCACTGCCTCGGCCGGTGGACGCTCCCGACTGTTTTAAATCAACTAGGCCAGCTTAAGACCGATTAACTGGTAAAAGAACACTGAGTAGTGGCTGTGAGAGGCATAGTTTTATTTGGTGTTGGCAACATTGTGCTTTGTGTTGATTAGACACTTGTGATAACACCCTTACAAATATATAATTTAAAAATTGTAGTTTGTTTTATGACAGATACTTATCTGAGGAAATCTTTCAATGACTCGCATTGGATGAGATACGGCAGGAGATGAGAAGTCCAAAGCCAAGTTTCTGATCTGGGTAAAGGATTTACCTCAACTGTTAGAAATCAAAAACTCCTCGATGGTTTGGAAGAAGTTATCATGTACAAATTCATGTCTTCTGTGACGCCAGTCAATTTGTTTATGCCACAGCTGTTTTTGTCAGATGTGAATCTAATAACCACCGCAAAGTATTCAATTATGTAAAGCAAGATCCCGCGTGGACCCACTCAACTATTTCTATACTCGAATTGTTAGCAGCTACCATTAGTGTGAGGTTTCTGAAATGTGTGTGTTTTTTTTATAAAAAAAAAGATCATGGTTGAATTCTTCCACTTGGATGAGTAGGGATAATAACTGGTATGTTTTGGTAAGAAATCGAGTGAATGAGATTAAGAAATTAACCGATCCCAGTCGTTGGAGACATATTCCAGTTTCAATGAATCCAGCTTATATACCATCACGTGGTTGTTCTGTTTGCCAAATAGTGGGGGCCCTTCCTAATCACAGAACTGTTTGCAGAACCTGTGACATCACCGAGGAGATGAATAAAACTCTAGTGAATTCCTTGATTATAGTTGTCAGTTCTGGGCCATCTACTTCAACATTAACATGACCAAAACCTGGAATAACGATACACAGTCAACTGTTAGATAAACAAAGAAATAATTATTATAATCTCTAGTAGGCGTGGCTATAAAGTAGAATATACAAACATACCCTCTTAAGAGCTAACATGAACATTTAAATAACACATAAAGAAACAAATCAATAATAGTAATAATATAGAAGGAATGTAAAAATGTGCTTTTTATTAATGATAAAGTTTTTCTTTTTTTGCTATAGGCTCATATGTGTAGATTAGCATTGTCTGTTCTCCCAACAGCTATAGCCAACAATGCAAAAGAAAGAAACTCCCAGACAGAATGTCTGAGTCCCTGGTGTGACAAGCGAAGAATTTCCTCAAAAAACTGAGGGAAGATTACCTTCTATCCCGTTAGTTCGACGGAGTGAAATGGGGTCAACAACCATTTGTTGTTAGTCCACCATGTGTAACTTTATTAGGGACTAAGAACGTGAGGTCTCTCTCATCATCACTCACACCAGTGAACTTGTGTATCGATGGCTGCACACACACATTGTAGTTTGTTGTATGATTGATGATTCAAGAAGAAAATAGAATTGTTCTTTATGTTCTGATTTTCCTGTATTAAATAAGAGTATATTAATTTTTTCTTATCATTTTGTTTGTAACAGCGGCCTTCCTGCTATTTCTCATTCCGAAAAGCAGTGGCTTGACCGGTTTCAGCCCTGGAACAAAACACATTGACACCCCTGTTTTGGTCTGGTAGGTTGCTGAGCCAGATGCCTGCCTGTCTGTCTTTATTGGGCAAACTCCTAGGACACCAATGTTGTGACAACTCCTCAGAACTGTATGGGGCTCTTCTTACAGCAACTTATTCTTGTTAAACATTTTTTATTGCTCATGAAAGATGTTTTTTATGCGCACAAAGTACACAAAAACTGTCACAAAATAAGTTTAGTATGTAATTAAATTATTAGTACATTTAGTCAATATATTTTTATTGTGCTTATTTGAAGATGTTTTTTAACTTTAATTTATCTAGTTATATAATTAGTATGTTAAATAAAAACCCTATTAAAGTGTCATTAGACTTAAAAATATTTATTTTGCTGCATCTTACAAGCCGTGCAAATTTTATACGGCACTATCTTAAACATGAAGTATAGGATCCCAACAGAACCTCTAATATTTCAACCTGTACTGTATCTACAGACATGTCTACATTTACAAATATACAAGGGCAGTTCGGAAAGTAATCTAAGTTTGGCTGTAAATAAAAAACTTGCATGGAAAAAATATTTTATTATATCTTGAAACTACAGCTTTTTACTATTTTCAACATAGTCACCATTTAAATCTAAGCATTTGTCACAGCGTTTCACTAACTTACAAATTCCTTCTTCATAAAATTCAGCCGCCTGGGCACGTAGCCAATCTTCCACGGCATTTTGAAGTTCGTCGTCGTCATCGAAATGCTGTGACGCAAGCCACTTCTTTATAAGAGTGAAGAGATGAAAATCACTTGGCGCCAAGTCGGGGCTATAAGGGCGATGATCAAAAACATCCCATTTGAATTGCTTTAAAAGCTCTTTTGAGTTTTTCGAGCACTGTGAGGACGAGCGTTGTCATGCAAAAACACAACACTGAGTGTCAGCATACCATGATGTTTGTTTTGAATGGCTCGCTTAAGTTTCTTCAAAGTTTTACAGTAGACATCTGAAGTGATCGTCGTATTCCCGTTCCAACTCCCTCGACATCCCAAAAAAACCATAGCCATAATCTTCCTTGATGACAAAGTTTGGAGGGCTTTCTTCAGCTTGCATGGAGAATTGGTATGGCCGCAAGCCATCGACTGTTGTTTCGTTTCGACATTTACGTATACCACCCAAGTTTCGTCACCAATCACAATTCTCTCCTTCCACGTCGTAGCGTCAAAGGGAGTCTAAGGCAGAGCCCATTTGTTTGGTTTTGGTGCCCACCGAGCACAAAACTTTCGGTAGCCTAATTTATCGGTGACAACCTTGTATAAAACCGCAGGAGAAATTTGCGCGAATTGTTCAGTAAGTTCAGAGATGGTGAATCTTTGATTTTCACGAATTTTTTTGTCAATTTTCTTGACAAGATTATTACTCACAACAGAAGGCCTACCACTCCTCTCTTCATCATGAATGTTTGTTCTACCACTTTTAAAAAATCGGACCCATTGCGCACAACACCTTCACTCATAATGTTTGGACCGTATGCAGTACACAATTGACAATGAATGTCTGCTGCTGAAACTTTTGTGCCGAAAAAATCTTATTATGGCACGCACTTAGCATTTTGTGGCATTTTTTATTGCAGCGCTAATGTTTTGAGGTTATACCAAGCGAATGCGCAAAAGAACAAGGTTCATACTCAGAGATGGACGCTTACTGAATCAGAGAATATGCAGATGTGACAATGACGGCAATCCACGCACAACTACTAACACCACGCTAGAACGGCCGTTACTTTCTGAACTGCCCTCGTATAATAGTATTGTGTTGTGACAATTATTCCTGCCTGTACTAACATTAGTGGCTCCTTTACTTAATAAAACTGTAATTCCCAGATCACCAAATGTTGACCTGACCAGTACATTCACATGAGCAACATACTCTCCAAACTTACCATATGTAGCAGTGATTGCTGAGCTAAGTTTGTTGCTTTCTCGGTTCTTGTGACGTGTACTTTCTCATCATGTTTTCCTAAGAACGTATTCATTGGGATTATTGCCCTAACCATGAGTCGATCCTTGACCTTTGGAGGGGAGCGTCTTGTTAGTGTGCGCAGCAACAATCAGCCTGGAGCTTTTCTTCTGAGCAAGCTGTGAGAGATTTGCGTCTGCCAGTCGATTAGGATGCATTGGAGTGTTGACCGAGCTGAGCAATGTGTGATAATGTTGAGTCTTGTGTTATCGCCAACATCTTGATGACAATTCATGGTTACAGTCATTAATTATTAAATACACTAATAACAAGATGTGTGAGCGGGGAGTATGCAATATTGAGATGATAAGACACCACAACATATAATAATATCTCAACATTTTTATATTCAACAAACAATAGATAGAAGGCGCTAAAGCAAAAAAATCAATTTTGAAAAGTTATTCCTATATTTGCTTTGTACATCTGTTGATTAAGGTTTTTATTAATAAAACTAGGATTTTGTAAACAATAATACCCATTTATTTGATAACATCATGTCCTCAACAACCAAATAATTATAATAATTGATCATATTAAAAATATTTGTATAAAATAATTGTGGATGTGATTACATAATTATCTGTCACTAAGAAAGTTCTTCTAGAAGCTTGTACATTTTTGTGGAGTGTCTGACCTTACTGTTTTATACACCCATTAGCGCAGACTAGAAATGAACAGTGAAACCAGGACAAGTTCTAAGTACGGGCACTAGTTTGGTCCTCTCGAGTGTATACCAGGCGTTAAGTACAATACATTGTAATATAATTCACTATTATACAATACATTCCCTGTAACCTGGCTAAAACTATTTCCATCACAGTGTGAACACACCTTAACAAAACCAAGTGAAGAGTTTGACAAATGTTGTGGTCAAGTCTCCAAGTAAAGCAACAAACCTGTCGTGGTCTAGTTTCATCTCGTAGTAAAGTTACAGAACTAACATGGTCGTGGTCTAGTTTCATCTCGTAGTAAAGTTACAGAACTAACATGGTCGTGGTCTAGTTTCCTCTCGTAGTAAAGTTACAGAACTAACATGGTCGTGGTCTAGTTTCATCTCGTAGTAAAGTTACAGAACTAACATGGTCGTGGTCTAGTTTCATCTTAGTAAAGTTACAGAACTAACATGGTCGTGGTCTAGTTTCATCTCGTAGTAAAGTTACAGAACTAACATGGTCGTGGTCTAGTTTCATCTCGTAGTAAAGTTACAGAACTAACATGGTCGTGGTCTAGTTTCATCTCGTAGTAAAGTTACTGAACTAACATGGTCGTGGTCTAGTTTCATCTTAGTAAAGTTACAGAACTAACATGGTCGTGGTCTAGTTTCATCTCGTAGTAAAGTTACAGAACTAACATGGTCGTGGTCTAGTTTCATCTCATAGTAAAGTTACAGAACTAACATGGTCGTGGTCTAGTTTCATCTCGTAGTAAAGTTACAGAACTAACATGGTCGTGGTCTAGTTTCATCTCGTAGTAAAGTTACTGAACTAACATGGTCGTGGTCTAGTTTCATCTTAGTAAAGTTACAGAACTAACATGGTCGTGGTCTAGTTTCATCTCGTAGTAAAGTTACAGAACTAACATGGTCGTGGTCTAGTTTCATCTTAGTAAAGTTACAGAACTAACATGGTCGTGGTCTAGTTTCATCTTAGTAAAGTTACAGAACTAACATGGTCGTGGTCTAGTTTCATCTCGTAGTAAAGTTACAGAACTAACATGGTCGTGGTCTAGTTTCATCTCGTAGTAAAGTTACAGAACTAACATGGTCGTGGTCTAGTTTCATCTTAGTAAAGTTACTGAACTAACATGGTCGTGGTCTAGTTTCATCTCGTAGTAAAGTTACAGAACTAACATGGTCGTGGTCTAGTTTCATCTCGTAGTAAAGTTACTGAACTAACATGGTCGTGGTCTAGTTTCATCTCGTAGTAAAGCTACAGAACTAACATGGTTGTGGTCTCGTTTCATCTCGTAGTAAAGTTACAGAACTAACATGGTCGTGGTCTAGTTTCATCTCGTAGTAAAGTTACAGAACTAACATGGTCGTGGTCTAGTTTCATCTCGTAGTAAAGTTACAGAACTAACATGGTCGTGGTCTAGTTTCATCTTAGTAAAGTTACAGAACTAACATGGTCGTGGTCTAGTTTCATCTCGTAGTAAAGTTACAGAACTAACATGGTCGTGGTCTAGTTTCATCTCGTAGTAAAGTTACAGAACTAACATGGTCGTGGTCTAGTTTCATCTTAGTAAAGTTACAGAACTAACATGGTCGTGGTCTAGTTTCATCTCGTAGTAAAGTTACAGAACTAACATGGTCGTGGTCTAGTTTCATCTTAGTAAAGTTACAGAACTAACATGGTCGTGGTCTAGTTTCATCTCGTAGTAAAGTTACAGAACTAACATGGTCGTGGTCTAGTTTCATCTCGTAGTAAAGTTACAGAACTAACATGGTCGTGGTCTAGTTTCATCTTAGTAAAGTTACAGAACTAACATGGTCGTGGTCTAGTTTCATCTCGTAGTAAAGTTACAGAACTAACATGGTCGTGGTCTAGTTTCATCTCGTAGTAAAGTTACAGAACTAACATGGTCGTGGTCTAGTTTCATCTTAGTAAAGTTACAGAACTAACATGGTCGTGGTCTAGTTTCATCTCGTAGTAAAGTTACAGAACTAACATGGTCGTGGTCTAGTTTCATCTTAGTAAAGTTACAGAACTAACATGGTCGTGGTCTAGTTTCATCTCGTAGTAAAGTTACAGAACTAACATGGTCGTGGTCTAGTTTCATCTTAGTAAAGTTACAGAACTAACATGGTCGTGGTCTAGTTTCATCTCGTAGTAAAGTTACAGAACTAACATGGTCGTGGTCTAGTTTCATCTTAGTAAAGTTACAGAACTAACATGGTCGTGGTCTAGTTTCATCTCGTAGTAAAGTTACAGAACTAACATGGTCGTGGTCTAGTTTCATCTTAGTAAAGTTACAGAACTAACATGGTCGTGGTCTAGTTTCATCTCGTAGTAAAGTTACAGAACTAACATGGTCGTGGTCTAGTTTCATCTTAGTAAAGTTACAGAACTAACATGGTCGTGGTCTAGTTTCATCTCGTAGTAAAGTTACAGAACTAACATGGTCGTGGTCTAGTTTCATCTCGTAGTAAAGTTACAGAACTAACATGGTCGTGGTCTAGTTTCATCTTAGTAAAGTTACAGAACTAACATGGTCGTGGTCTAGTTTCATCTCGTAGTAAAGTTACAGAACTAACATGGTCGTGGTCTAGTTTCATCTCGTAGTAAAGTTACTGAACTAACATGGTCGTGGTCTAGTTTCATCTCGTAGTAAAGCTACAGAACTAACATGGTTGTGGTCTCGTTTCATCTCGTAGTAAAGTTACAGAACTAACATGGTCGTGGTCTAGTTTCATCTCGTAGTAAAGTTACAGAACTAACATGGTCGTGGTCTAGTTTCATCTCGTAGTAAAGTTACAGAACTAACATGGTCGTGGTCTAGTTTCATCTCGTAGTAAAGTTACAGAACTAACATGGTCGTGGTCTAGTTTCATCTCATAGTAAAGTTACAGATATAATGAGCTGTAAGACCATGGCCCTCCCTTCACTTGGTTTCAAAGCATTACAAGAAATATATATAGTAGATATTATTTAAAACAACTCTTTCAATGACATAATGAATTATTACATAATTATTCATTTAAAGTTTAGTTATGTAAAACATTATATGATTTCAGACAATAAATAAATAACACCAGGAAGTGAATGAGACATTAATTTCAACTTCCTGTATTTAGTTAATTACACAGAGTAAGGCTTTGGTGACAACTATACATAAGCACCCAACATGTTCAATAAAACAAGTTGACAAGCCTGTTAGTGGCTTGTAGCCATGTCAACTTGTAAGTTTGATTCACTAACAAATAAAATAAAATTCGACAACTGTTCAACTACTCACATGATATACATTTAAAATATCATAACAACTGACCAAGGTTTTGTTTTGTTTATACCTTTATTTAATTCTATAGTGAAAATAAGTTTCAATTCAAAATATAACAAATATAATATTTTCAGATGCCCAACTAGAAATTACATTAAACCTCCACTTATGATAAACAATGCTCTTTTTTAAACCTTAGGACAGGAGTTGACTCGCTGTAACACACAATGCACATAATATATTAAATAAGGAATTACATGGAATGGAACAGTAATTGTAATTTAACAGAGGTCATACTCTAATTCAATTCTTTGGCTAATTGGAATTACGATTCATTTGGAATGTAAGGAAGTGATTGTTTGACAATGATATAATTATTGAGCTATGAGTGCCCGACTTGTGTAATATCATATCTTGCACTACAACAGCTCACAGTGAGACGGGGATACCGCAGCTCACAGTGAGACAGGGATACTGCAGCTCACAGTGAGACGGGATACCACAGTTCAAAGTGAGACAGGGATACTGCAGCTCACAGTGAGACAGGTGTACCGCAGCTCACAGTGAGACAGGTGTACCACAGCTCACAATGAGACGGGGATACCACAGTTCAAAGTGAGACGGGGATACCACAGCTCACAGTGAGACAGGTGTACCGCAGCTCACAGTGAGACAGGTTTACCACAGCTCACAGTGAGACAGGTGTACCACAGCTCACAGTGAGACAGGTGTACTGCAGCTCAGTGAGATGGGGATACCACAGCTCACAGAGAGACAGGTGTACTGCAGCTCAGTGAGATGGGGATACCACAGCTCACAGTGAGACAGGTGTACCGCAGCTCACATGTGACAAGGATACTCAAAGCTTGATATGTGGTTCAATCAGACCTGTTGACGACTATATAGAAACGTTGTTTGACCCAAACATATGTTCAGGTGTCAACATTCAGACAAATATTGCATTCCATGGATAGATCTTAAATCATATTCTTCCCAACTGATAAATTAAATGTATTTAATTCATTTAACACTAGTTAAATATACTTTTATAAAATACTTTTTGTGTTGTTAAAATTGTGTAACATAATAACATTGGTCCACATTTCATGGAATATAATAAATAATCTATTTGTTCCATACCACTTCTACCACTATTATATAAATATATCCAGAATTATTGATAGAGCCATTGAGCAGTAAGCACTTTTATACAAGCAGCTCTTCTGGATCACCAATCTGACAAATTGATCACTAACCAGTGACACTCTTTTGGAACACCAAACTGACTGTTCCGACCAAGGAGACATGATTGTTACTTGAAGTGAACTATCTCACCTATGTTCCGACCAAGGAGATAATGACTGTTCTTGAAGTGAACTATCTGACCTATGTTCGACCAAGGGGATAATGACTGTTACTTGAAGTGAACTATCTGACCTATGTTCGACCAAGGAGATAATGACTGTTACTTGAAGTGAACTATCTGACCTATGTTCCGACCAAGGAGATAATGACTGTTACTTGAAGTGAACTATCTGACCTATGTTCTGACCAAGGAGATAATGACTGTTACTGAGTGAACTTATGAACTATGTTCCGACCAAGGAGATAATGACTGTTACTTGAAGTGAACTATCTGACCTATGTTCCGACCAAGGAGATAATGACTGTTACTTGAAGTGAACTATCTGACCTATGTTCCGACCAAGGGATAATGACTGTTACTTGAAGTGAACTATCTGACCTATGTTCCGACCAAGGAGATAATGACTGTTACTTGAAGTTAACTATCTGACCTATGTTCCGACCAAGGAGATAATGACTGTTACTTGAAGTGAACTATATGTCCAATGTTCCGACCAAGGAGATAATGACTGTTACTTGAAGTGAACTATCTCACCTATGTTCCGACCAAGGAGATAATGACTGTTACTTGAAGTGAACTATCTGACCTATGTTCCGACCAAGGAGATAATGACTGTTACTTGAAGTGAACTATCTGACCTATGTTCCGACCAAGGAGATAATGACTGTTACTTGAAGTGAACTATCTGACCTATGTTCTGACCCAGGAGATAATGACTGTTACTTGAAGTGAACTATCTGACCTATGTTCTGACCAAGGAGATAATGACTGTTACTTGAAGTGAACTATATGTCCTATGTTCCGACCAAGGAGATAATGACTGTTACTTGAAGTGAACTATCTCACCTATGTTCCGACCAAGGAGATAATGACTGTTACTTGAAGTGAACTATCTGACCTATTTCGACAAGGAGATAATGACTGTTACTTGAAGTGAACTATCTGACCTATGTTCCGACAAGGAGATAATGACTGTTACTTGAAGTGAACTATCTCACCTATGTTCCGACCAAGGAGATAATGACTGTTACTTGAAGTGAACTATCTGACCTATGTTCCGACCAAGGAGATAATGACTGTTACTTGAAATGAACTATTTGTCTGTGTATCTGACCCAGCTCAAGACTGAAACAAGAGTACCCCCACCCATCGTTATGGGTGTGGACCATGCACTGTCAATGAATGTCTCTTTAGCAACTTCTTCTTAGCAAAGTTGATGCCACAGACTCCACACTCGTGGTAGCCTCCACGGGTTCTCCTCCGTTTTTCCCCTTGGGGGATACAGTCGTCTTTCTTGGAGACAGCTTCCTGGCAGATGTGGGATTGGAAGAGATCATGTGAAGAAAAGGAGTTGTCACAGGACGAGCAGTGGAACGGCTGTGGTGCATCGTTGCTCCCATGCACTTTCATGTGACGCACCAGGTGGTACCGCCGGCCAAATGTTTTCCCACAAAACCTAATTCAAGAACCGGAGGAAAATTAGGTTTGGAGTGAACTGTGATGTTAAAGTGAGAGGTAGAACTGTAAAGTGAAAGTGAGAGGTAGAAATGTTAAAGTGAAAGTGAGAGGTAGAATTGTTGAAGTGAAAGTGAGAGGTAGAATTTGTTAAAGTGAAAGGTTGAATTGTAAAGTGAAAGTGAGAGGTAGAATGTAAAGTGAAAGTGTGAGATACAAATTGAGTGGAAGTGGGACAGTTCTAATTTTATTTAACAGGGGCTTTTTTTTTTGCAAAATGGCAAACAATACATTTTCAATTCTTAATTTTGTGAATTGAAAATATAGTTTATTTTTGGTGGTTACTTTATATTCCTCTTTTTAAAGGAGACATACATTGAAGTACAAAATGTGTTAAACTATGGCAAGATTAGGTTTATACGTGAGCTACAACTTGAAGTGTTGCCATATTAATACAAATGAAATAAAGGTCGAAAAGAACATCTAGTAAAATGATGTAAGTACTTACTTGCAATAGTGTTGTCCATTGCTCAACTGGAACTCCTTGTATTGGCGACTATAGTCCGTCCTGTTTGAGATCACTACCAAGGACAGAGGCTGGTCAGAGTGGGCCCTCTTGAAGTGCCTCACCATGTGAGAACGGCGAGTGAAAGTCTTGGCCTCACAGCATGGACACTGGTAAGGCTTCACTTGTTCCTGGGTTGGAGAACTCGAATCGTCTGGCTCACTCTTGATATCATCCAGGTGATGGTTCAAATCCTGGCCATTGTAGACCTTGGAGAGTGAGTCATCATTCCAACTTGTGCCTTCCAGCTTTATACCTGTCTCTGCCAGTGAGTCGTTGTTGTTGTTGTTGTTGAGGGCAGCAGCAGAGTTTGTCGGAACGGTCAAGGTCATGTCGGCCAGGAAACTGCCACTCCCCAGCAAGAACTCGCGTTGATGTATCTTCTGATGTCGCACCATGTGCTCCTTGCGAGTGAACACGCGACTGCACACTGAACAAGTGTGAATGCGAGGCTTCACAGTCGAGCCCTCAAGGGGTATCATGTTGTGCATGCGCTTTTGATGACGCTCTAACTGATCCTGCCCTACAAATGTTTGCTGACATACATCACAGGGGAAAGGTCGGTCGATGACGGAAGATCTTCAACAGGTGGTGGGGTGGTAGGGTGCTCTGACTCTGGTAGCTCTAGTTCTTCATGGGAACCCCGACAGTGCGCCAAGCGATGACGCTCCAAGTGTTCCTTACGAAGGAAGGGCTTGGAGCAGTTGTCACAGGCATACTGCCGAGTGTTGGCGTGTGAAGCAAGATGACGAGATAGATGTTCCCTACGACCAAACGCCTTGCCACAGAGTGGACAGGGATGGGGTGCTAGTGGACCAGGTGAAAACAGCTCTAGATGGACTCTTTGGTGGCGCTTGAGAGAACTTCGCTTGGGGAACACCTTTCCGCACACATGACAGCTGAAGAAGCGCACCGTGGCAAAGGGCAGGCTGCGTCTTCCTCTCCAGACAACCTAGGACAACATTTCAATGCATATCATGTTTTAATGAACCCATTGTTCAAACATGAAACAAGGGGAGATACTCCTTCCCTACTTTACTTACTGACAAAGTTTCAAGTATGGAGTTTGTGCTGAAGAAAAATGATGTGATCTTTGAATCGTGTGAGTGCTGATAAGGTGGAGATGTGTTTAACCTCGTCATAAATGAGTGGAGGTAAGACGGATAGAGTCTTGCTTTGTATGTATGAATAGTCTCTCACCCATCATTTGGGTCCCCCAGACCATCCCTGGTGTAGCCCTGGGTTACAGTGAAGCACTTGTTGC
Source organism: Timema cristinae (assembly GCA_039000515.1). NCBI lineage: Eukaryota > Metazoa > Arthropoda > Insecta > Phasmatodea > Timematidae > Timema > Timema cristinae. The sequence continues at coordinate 61,340,966 of JBCFYV010000100.1, forward strand.
ACAGAGAGCAGGGAAAGGCACCTTTGTTGACAATGTAACGTCTCTGCGTGACCAAGGCCCTCTTACCAGGGCACTTCGGCGCTCAAACACATCCCACATAGGAGGTAGCACCTCTCGACGACGCTTGAGAGCCCTCACCACATCACTGTCCTGTAAGGCTGCCACGCACGCCTCTATATGCTGAGTTCCCAACCTGCACATAGAGGAGGGCTTGTTACACACATGAGGGCTTGTTACACACATGAGGGTTTGTTACACACAGAGGTTGTACACACCATGAGGGCTTGTTACACAGGAATGGCCTTGTTACACACAGGAGGGCTTGTTACAACACTGAGGCTTGTTACACACTTGAGGGCTGTTAACACACACATGAGGGTTGTACACACTGAGGGCTTGTTAACACCACATGAGCGTTGTTACACCACATGAGGCTTTTATATCATGAGGTTGTCAACCACATGAGGGCTAGTTACACACAGAGGGCTTGTTACACACATGAGGGCTAGTTACACACAGAAGGCTAGTTACACACATGAGGGCTAGTTACACACAGAATGGCTAGTTACACACAGGAGGGCTAGTTACACACAGAATGGCTAGTTACACACAGGAGGGCTTGTTACACACATGAGGGCTTGTTACACACATGAGGGCTTGTTACACACAGAGTGGCTTGTTACCTGTCTGAATCCACAGCAAATGTTTCTTCCTTCATGAGCACATAGTCCTCAGGACTAGGGACTCCCAGTCTGGTATCTGTTCTTGTCTCATCTTGTTGGTTGTTGGATGAACTGAAGGGAATAATGGTCAGACCTGAAATACAACTTCCTTCTCTGAGCGACAATTTGACAGATATTAGCTACTCTCTCCCAATAGAAATATAGTAAACTTAATTATTGTAGACAATAATCAAACAAACTTCAGTTTTAATAGATGACATCTACTTGTGTAGACAAACACATACATTACAAGCATAAAATGCAATGGCTTATTTAGTCCATTCAGTCTAGGAGAGTTGTTAACTGACAGCTACAGTATATCCAGCATAGGAGAGTTGTTAACTGACAGCTACAGTCCATCCAGCATAGGAGAGTTGTTAACTGACAGCTACAGTCTATCCAGCATAGGAGAGTTGTTAACTGACAGCTACAGTCTATCAGCATAGGAGAGTTGTTAACTGACAGCTACAGCTATCCAGCATAGGAGAGTTGTTAACTGACAGCTACAGTCTATCCAGCATAGGAGAGTTGTTAACTGACAGCTACAGTCCATTCAGCATAGGAGAGTTGTTAACTGACAGCTACAGCTATCCAGCATAGGAGAGTTGTTAACTGACAGCTACAGGTCCATCCAGCATAGAGAGTTGTTAACTGACAGCTACAGTCTATCCAGCATAGGAGAGTTGTTAACTGACAGCTACAGTCCATCCAGCATAGGAGAGTTGTTAACTGACAGCTACAGTCTATCCAGCATAGGAGAGTTGTTAACTGACAGCTACAGTCCATCCAGCATAGGAGAGTTGTTAACTGACAGCTACAGTCTATCAGCATAGGAGAGTTGTTAACTGACAGCTACAGTCTATTCAGCATAGGAGAGTTGTTAACTGACAGCTACAGTCTATCCAGCATAGGAGAGTTGTTAACTGACAGCTACAGGCTATCCAGCATAGGAGAGTTGTTAACTGACAGCTACAGCTATCCAGCATAGGAGAGTTGTTAACTGACAGCTACAGGTCCTCCAGCATAGGAGAGTTGTTAACTGACAGCTACAGGCTACCAGCATAGGAGAGTTGTTAACTGACGCTACAGGCTACCAGCATAGGAGAGTTGTTAACTGACAGCTACAGGCTACCAGCATAGGAGAGTTGTTAACTGACAGCTACAGGCTATCCAGCATAGGAGAGTTGTTAACTGACAGCTACAGGCTACCAGCATAGGAGAGTTGTTAACTGACAGCTACAGGCTACCCAGCATAGGAGAGTTGTTAACTGACAGCTACAGGCTACCCAGCATAGGAGAGTTGTTAACTGACAGCTACAGGCTACCCAGCATAGGAGAGTTGTTAACTGACAGCTACAGTCTATCCAGCATAGGAGAGTTGTTAACTGACAGCTACAGTCTATCCAGCATAGGAGAGTTGTTAACTGACAGCTACAGGCTAGGGGAACTCTGTTATGAGTAGTGCAACTGCCAACGAATAAAAGGATTGTCCGATTTTGTTTGCCAAGCTGTTTGTCGATTTTTAAAAACCATTTTTCAAACAAATCACCTGTCATTCATGCTTTTATATTTGACTCATATTCCACCGACTTTGATTTTATATTTTTGAAGAAACGTGGATCAGCCGATTTTCCAACCATTAACGACGACAGATTTTCAGAACCATCCATATTTGCTCAAAATAAGAGTGTTTTTCGATCTTTACCAAGCTTTCCCCCACTACACCGTTCACCTTTAAATGCAAGAGTTTTGTCAGGAGTACACTTGTAAAAAAAGTCCCATCTCATTGACGTTAAAAATGTTTTTTGGTTTTATGTCCTGGATCTTTTCTTTCAAGTCTTCCTTCCAATTATCGGCTGAACGCACATCAACAGCACCCCTTCCACCACATACAGTTTTGAAGGAGATTCTGTTTCGTTGTTTGAATCCATCCAGCCATCCTGCACTCGCTTTGAAGTCTGTTTTTCCTAATTCAGATGTGAAATGTTCAACCTTTGCTCTAAGAAGAGGGCGCTCACTGGGACTTTCTTGTCTCGCGCTTGTTTGAACCACTTCAGTACACAGTTGTCCACATATGGGGTTTCCCCCCCTCTTAATCTTTTCCTATCTCATTTTCATTGCTCAAATTTTTTGTGTTATTTTTCAAAAATGAAGAAAATGTGTTAGGGGGAATTCCAAAGGCCTTTACAATTTCTGGTTTTTTAAGTCCCTTTTCCACTTCCTGCATCACCGCTACTTTTTCAGCCAAAGTTAATGATTTATAGGGCTGTGGTTTGGACAGTGACATCACGACACTACTGTACAGTATGTACCAAACAAAACAAAATAAACTCACACGTCACAAGAATATTGCTACGACCTAATCACTAAGAACCGCTAGAGAGGTTCGACCTTGACTAATGGAGGACAGAACTGTACGTGTAAACAAAGAAGGGTCCAATGTCACCTCCCCTGTTTCCAAAAAGAGAACAACATGGCGCCACAACTAGAAGTAGGAAAACAATACTGCACAGTACATTACAACTTACGAAACATTAGAATTAGTCAGGTTATAGTGTACTAATTTGTAGTAAGGAATGTGTACCTCTGATCTGAGGCACGTGTGAAGAGGTGGAGATTATGGATCCTCCGGACATCTGACAACTCCGTGAGATTGTCTTGATGAGGACATCTGGCTCAACTTCTTGAAGACAACACTGTTCCATTCAAAGAGAAAATGTCACATATCTTGTTAGGCAATGTTCAAGTGGGTTTTGGTGTTTTGTTAAGAGAGCCAATTATTCATAGATCAATAAAAAATACAAACACTCACCATCTCACCATTAGTTACAAGGGAAAATGATTGAAGGACATATTAAACACAAAGCAACCACAAAACTGGCCAACAATTTCTCTCTCTCTCTCTCTCTGTGCTGGCTAAGATCTGACACTTGTTTTTAACTAATTTCAGAAAATATGACATCAATCTTTTTTTATCACATCAAGTTTTGGAACTATCGCATTCTGTATTTAATGCTATGATTTTGCATGATTCAGACTTTTGATCACACAATTTAGGTGGGATTCGCTGATAATTATAAGTAGTTCACCACTAGATTCTTATGTTAAGAAAAGTGTTCTCATTCAAATAATTTGCTTAGTAACTGAAATAATTGAGATTATTATTGTTCAAAACTATTTTTTAAATCAAGGGCTGTAACACGTTTCTGTGGCTGTCAGAAAAGTCATCGAACATTCGCTTATTGGAGACGTGTCATCATTCTATGTAACCTTGGGCCAGCTATATGCCGCTAGTCCTCCCCACGCCCTACTCATCATTCTATGTAACCTTGGGCCAGCTAGATGCCGCTAGTCCTCCCACGCCCTACTCATCATTCTATGTAACCTTGGGCCAGCTAGATGCCTGCTAGTCCTCCCTACGCCCTACTCATCATTCTATGTAACCTTGGGCCAGCTAGATGCCCGCTAGTCCTCCCCACGCCCTACTCATCATTCTATGTAACCTTGGGCCAGCTAGATGCCTGCTAGTCCTCCTACGCCCTACTCATTTATGTAACTTGGGCCATAGATGCACAGCTAGTCCTCTCATGTCCTACATAATTCTAGTAACTGGAGCAAATTTGCGTAGTTCCCACCTATTTAATTCTAATGTAAACCTTGGGCAGCTAGATGACCGTTTATCTCCCAGCCCTATCATCATTCTATGTAACCTTGGGCCAGCTAGATGCCGCTAGTCCTCCCACGCCCTACTCATCATTCTATGTAACCTTGGGCCAGCTAGATGCCCGCTAGTCCTCCCCACGCCCTACTCATCATTCTATGTAACCTTGGGCCAGCTAGATGCCCGCTAGTCCTCCCCACGCCTACTCATCATTCGTCTGAAGTTCCTCCTAGCACGTACGCTTACCTCTGTTTACGGATTGCATGTCATGACCTGGTCCTATATAAGATTCCACTCAAATATTACTATTCTATTTGTACAATAATTGTGGATTGTGATGGATTTTAGCAATCCATAACTTGACATCATGTCTGGCAGACAATATTGTTTTTGCTATAAATGTGGAAGCTTCACTGTACCCAGTCAAAGAACAAGTATTAGTGACTTTGTAAATATTGGTGATCAAGACAACTCTTGGGCTCCACACGTTGAATGCAGGCTGTGTGTGGAAAATATGTTACATTAACTAGCATTTGGTATTCCAATGATATGGTGATGGCAGAAAAAAAAAAGAAGTGATATACTCAAGTGTGTGAGTCTTGCTCATTTTGATGAGATACCTGTGCCTGTTTTTAATGTACCTCCATCATTTGAGGGAGAGGAGGCTATAGTAGAAGTTTTTGAACATGATGTGGATTTTAAAGATGATCATGTTCTAACTCAGGGGGATAATTTTTTCAGGAAACAGGAAGAAATGAATGACTTAGTAAGAGATTTAGGTTTTTCTAAAGAGCTGTCTGAAATGCTAACTTCAAGATTAAATAAAAAAATATTACTTGAGCACGGTATGAAGATAACATGGGAATATGTCCGTTTACAGAGTTGAAAGTGGTTAGGTTTATTGTCATGATGTGTCAGATTTTTTTATGCAATGGGCTGAAAAAAATTTCAATGTTTTAGGATAGTTCTAGAAGTAGTCTCAAGTGTGTATCGCCCCATAGTGGGAATTTGTATGGATCATTGGTCATTCAAACCATCTAAAGGAAAAATATACGGATATTGAAAGAGTTTTAAAGTTACTCAAATATGGTGACCATAACTGGATCATCTATGTAGATCTTAAAATAGTTGGTCAACAAGAAGGGTACACTAAATATCCCTGTTTCTCTGGGATAGTCGGGCCAGGGACAAACAGTGGACTCAGAAGAACTGGCCGGTAAGAAAATCTTTAAAAGGTGACCTGGTGGTCTAGGGGTAAGGTGTCGGACTTCTGAGCTGGGGGAGAGAGATTCAGGGAAGATTAGTAGGCGAAGTACTGAGGGACCCAATCTATTGGAAATTCTTAGACCAGATTGCACTGGAAGCGTCAATAGAGCAAAGACAGCCTACATAGACAACTTAAAGAGGCACAGGGACGAATAAGACGGGACGTTGACACTGACAATGACGAAGAAGATGACAGTGACACGGAGGGCGGGACTGACACGGACACTAGTGCGGTCTCAGCGGGGAGTGAGTAGAGAAAAAAGGATTGTTAAAAGGGGATAAGCTGTAACAATCCTTGCTGGGGGAAAAAAAAATGTGTATGTGCTGGGAGGAGCAAGCGCGAGCCCTGGGAACTGGATTCCAGTACGACTGAGTGTCTGAAGGAACACGGGGATGCCCTTGAGATCCAGAAGACAGTTTTCCAGTCGTATGAACAAAAGTTAGTGGAATGATTATGAACACTGAGGGGTTCCCTGCACCGTATGACCCACCACCTTGGAAACAAGAGAGGTGGGTTATGGTTGATGGGCCCTCAGAGTCAAGATGGAGAAAGGCGGACTGCCCTGCAGCCCTCTGGTACCATCTGGGTGATGGTGTTCCCCGGCAGTAATGGGAATAGAATAGTTGAGTAATTTAGCTTAGCTTAGCTTAGTTTAGTTAATATAGATAATTAGGGACGGGGGAACTAGATAGGGGGTAGATTAGGAAATTCAGCTGCCAAGGGTAGAAAGTAGGCGGGGCACCAACTCTGATAGGGCGCCTCCCCAGGTGGTTATTATGGGGATGCCCACCTCTGCTGAGCGCTTGGCGGACTCGGGAGTGAAATCCCGGGCATTGTGAAGGGCCTAGCGGGGGAGGGTACCGGGGGCGTAATATACCCGGGGTGGATCAAATTGAGCTAAGGGTAGTTGAATTTCATTTAAGTTAAGAGCCAAAATATGTGTTGTAATGTTAAAAAGGAAATTCATATTAAAATTGTGTAAATTAAGTAAAAGTTGTGTGGAAAAACGGCCCGGATTTAAAGATTGTAAGATACCGGGCCTGTAAACACTGAATAAATAAAATAAAAAACTTCTGAGCTGGGGTCCGGGGTTCAATCCTCGGTCCCGGCAACCCTTCCTTCACCTCTATCAAGGCGTGTATTAATCACAACTTGTGAATGTGGGAATGCCAGGCCTCCACCTGGTTAGGATTCCACGTTAAACTGTAGGTCCTTCATTTCATCTCACAATCACCCTACCATTACACATTAGCGTAAGTGCGTACAACCCGAAGAGGTAGTAAGACGTTGTGCTAATAATAACATCTTTATGAATCTCATATTTCCTGCTCTCCGCAACTAACTTGGTATCTTGAAGCAGTATGTAAGCTTTAGATGTAGAAGGTAACTGCTTTAAGTGCATTGGTGAGAAATGATCATTAATTAGTTAAGAAAAAATAAAAGCTAGTGTTTTTAACGGGCCTGAAATTAGAACTCTGCTGAAAGATCTGCATTTCACTACCTCTATGAATGATATTGAAAAATATGTGTGGAATTTATTGGTTACGGTTGTTAATAATTTCCTGGGAAACAGAAAATCCTAAAGTTACAAAGATATTGTCGAAACAACAGTTTCCCGCAGCCATCTTGATGGATTTACTAAGAATCTATGTGATGTGAGTGAAAGGAAGATGGTACTCTCAGAGTGCGGTGCGCTCAAGGAAATCTTACAAGCTAAATTAGTTGTCTCCCAGAAATGGCAACCTTCCCATTTCCTTGTGTGCATTACATACTGTTATAAATTGTTCATTGATGCCAGTAGGCTTACCGGAGGCTTACCGGTACCAACATTTAATTTTACATCTTGAGAGTAAGAAGAGTCAATGGAGTGTAATTCCGGGAGGCCTTGGTTTAATTGTTGATTTTCATAGACCTGCCGTCACTACTGCAAGGTATATCACTATCAACCACAATAGGGGACATACTATCGCTATTTACGACTATGAGTTTTTCCTGGTCATATAATTTACGTTTTACAAAACTTGCAATACTCCCTTGATCCTTCTTACTTCTAGGTTTTATTGGGGTGTTTATTAGATACGTGACATCAGAGTTTGTCACATCTGCCATGCCATTCACAATCAGAAAAGTTGATGTCTTGTTTGCTCTTAAAAGTCGACATAATAAACATTTGTTTCACTAAGCCATCTTAATTTTTTTTATAAACATTTATCCATTGTACAATGTACAAACCTTAATAGGTCCACTAGAAACAACAATTTCATGGCTACACAATTATTACAAAACACATGTCACTAATTTAAATAAACCTTGCGCAAATCGCCGTGTAATTAGGCCGGGATATAACGGGTGACTGAATTCAAACTACCCTTCTCTACCCTCCACCGCCTGACTGCCATAGCTACCAAACACCTGCGGTAGGGTAGGTGACTGATGACTCACGCCATTAGCCAGATTTTTCCTCTGCCCCTAATCTTAAAACTGTGACACATTAACTTATCCCCTAGACACCGCTTACACCAACACTGCCTCACTACGACACATACTGATAGTGTCAGTGTTGAGTGTTTTTCTTACAAATAAAACTACCCTATCAGAACCAGAATGTACTAAAGTGTCAACAAAATGGTTGGACTTTTCCTAGCGCCTGATTTCCCCGAACCTTGTTCGCACATATTCTGCACCCCTGTAATAACGTTCTTAATCAATGTGCTTACTTTATAAACCATTAGCCCAAAATACCCTATTTTGACAATTTTTGAATCTTCAAGGTTATTTAGAGAAAAAACATTACATGATAGGGAAAAACCAATATAATTTTTGATTTCAGAGTTCATTAAAATATGTTAAATTATTATATTAGCACAACGTCTTACTACCCGTTCGGGTTATACGCACTTACACTAATGTGTAATGTAGGGTGATTGTGAGATGAAATGAAGGACCTACAGTTTAACGTGGATCTGAACAACGGTGGAGGCCTGGTATTCCCCACATTCACAAAATATGTTAAAACCAAGTATCAGATGTAGGTCAGCCAAAATTGTGCTTTGCAGTGTAAAAGATAGAATGAGTCATCTGAGTTTGATATTTGTTAGTAAGGTTTGATTCTTAACAAACAATAGAGACCAGTATTTGATCCCAACAAACAGAACTGGTCAATATTTGTACTGACCTCTGGCTCCAAGGGAAACACTGTTTGCTGTTGAATCTTGGTCTCTGGTCCAAGGGAAACACTGTTTGCTGTTGAATCTTGGCCTCTGGGTCCGTGGGAAACACTGTTTGCTGTTGAATCTTGGCCTCTGGTCCGTGGGAAACACTGTTTGCTGTTGAATCTTGGCCTCTGGGTCCGTGGGAAACACCGTTTGCTGTTGAATCTTGGCCTCTGGGTCCGTGGGAAACACTGTTTGCTGTTGAATCTTGGCCTCTGGGTCCGTGGGAAACACTGTTTGCTGTTGAATCTTGGTCTCTGGGTCCAAGGGAAACACTGTTTGCTGTTGAATCTTGGCCTCTGGGTCGTGGGAAACACTGTTTGCTGTTGAATCTTGGCCTCTGGGTCCGTGGGAAACACTGTTTGCTGTGAATCTTGCCTCTGTATTATGACAGGGTGCATGTTGTTCTGTCTCTCCTTCAAGTTATTCTCCAGAACAATTTCAGCCCGCACACAAGCTTGTCGGAACTCATGGAACTGCTCCAAGGTTTCGACACACAACAAACAAATCCACTTTGGGAGATGGTCTTCCTCAGTCACCTGCACATTTAAAGCACATGTTGCTGAAACTGACAAACCCTTCACAATATTAACAAGGATGGAAGTGATCATGGTACAGTCGAGAGCTGTCTCAATTGTTGTTATTATTATTGTTTATTAGGGCCTTGAAATATAAAAATACACACAGGGGAGCGAAATGGTAAATAGTCCAACCGTTAAAATAAGTAGGTTCATACAAAAATAAAATACAATATACGATATTAAAAATATGTATTAAAAAAAATCTCAATGTGAGAAAATAGCCATTTGAAACACTCCTTAGGAGTGCTCAAATGGGTTATTAAAATGTTTTGAGTGATACACCCAATAAAAAACCACAGGTGTATGCACTACATTAAAAAGACAAAGAAAACCTTTTAAAATATAAAATGATAAAAAGACTAAACAAATGTATTAAAGCATAATGGAAATTTTAAAAAGATAGAACAACATATTAAAGTACAGTAAAAATGATAAAAATAATCTCAATATGAGATAAATCCAAATTAGCCACTTTATAAAGTGACTCAAATGACATTAAAAAGATCCGTCCGAAGTATAAAACGGAGTAAACAAATAACTCCATCCACGCTATTGCGTAGTAAAAACATAGACCCCCTTTAAAATGAAGAGCCAGGTGGATAGGGGCTATATTTGCGACACTCCAGCAAAATGTGGTACACACTAAGGGGAGCATCACAAAACTCACACTGGAGGTGAGTCCCCTCTCAATAAAAACCCACGGGTCAATGTTGTGTGTCCGACGCGAGTCCTCTCTTCTAGACGTCCGTATAGAAGAGTTCCACCGCGACACACCGTCCCTTGTGGAACACAGCTTGTGCCAGGGGCTTAAGACCCCACGATGAACATAACCCTTTAGCTCTAAGAAACATGACACCCAAACTCGCCTCCTTGGCCGCCAGTTCATTTCCTGAAAGACCAGCGTGACCAGGAGCCAGCAAAAGGCGAGCCTGGTGCTTAATGAACCAATTGTGTAAAATTTGTTCATGTATCATCTGCACGAGGGGGTTCCAGGAGTAGAGAGTGGACATGCCAACAGAGCCCTCATGGAATCCGTGCAGATGAGAACAGAACGATGACAGTTACACTATACAAAACACAAACATTTAAAAATGGAGTATAGTTCGCCATGAAAACACTGCATTCACGGCCCCACACTTTGAACTCTCCGTGTAGATGCGCTGAAAGAGAGTGGGGACGAGCTCTCATATATCACATGTGGAGTGGTCGCTAGGAAACTTGGCAAGATCAAAATGGCATTTCGGTGGGCGTATCTTCCAGGGATCCCAACCAGCCTTGTACTACGCCATTTGGTTTCATACAAGACACGGTCGGGGGGTGGACTGAAATGTTTACAAGGGTGAAAGTGATATTGTGATACAGTCGAGACCTGTCTGAATTGTTAACAAGGGTGAAAGTGATATTGTGGTACAGTCGAGACCTGTCTGAATTGTTAACAAGGGTGAAAGTGATATTGTGGTACAGTCGAGACCTGTCTGAATTGTTAACAAGGGTGAAAGTGATATTGTGGTACAGTCGAGACCTGTCTGAATTGTTAACAAGGGTGAAAGTGATATTGTGGTACAGTCGAGACCTGTCTGAATTGTTTACAAGGGTGAAAGTGATATTGTGGTACAGTCAGACTGTGAATTTAAAAGGTGAAAAGTGATATTGTGATTAACAGTCGAGACGTACATGATATTTTACAATGTTTTAAATGATATTGTGGTACAGTCGAGACCTGTCTGAATTGTTAACAAGGGTGAAAGTGATATTGTGGTACAGTCGAGACCTGTCTGAATTGTTTACAAGGGTGAAAGTGATATTGTGGTACAATCTAGTGATAAAACATCAAAATGTGTATGAGTAGATCTTAAAACATCTCAACTACACAATCAATATTTTAGCCAATAATTTTTTTATGGACAATATTTTAAACATAAATAAAATGAAATGAGCTCAACCTAACCTTTATAGTCTGAATAAATTTAAAACAATTTGAGATTAACATAAGCTTTCATGAGTGAATAAATATTTTTTTTATTAACTATCTATAAGAGCATGATTAAAAATAGCAGTTAGGATAGTTTTCTGAGCATGTTTTTAATGATTAAGAATTGTTTAAAGTTCATCTGTTTTGTTACAATTGTAAAGTTGTGTGTATAAGTGCATTAAACATTAAATTTTTCTTAATTTTACAAATAAAAAAATAATCCCACTCTCAAATCATACTATATAGCCTCTTCTGTGACCATAATTTCCCAAGTTATTAAATTGAGATGTTTTTAGTACCTGTAACTTAGTCTAGTTCTTGACTCACCCAGTGGCTGGAGAACTGTTTTGGCTCCTTTTGAAGAATTATTTCATAAAAATAATCTTACCTTGCAGTGATAATTATTCTATAGTAGGCCTTACGAAAAAAGCGTCACCCACTAAAATATTTAGATTGGGATAGTTAAATAATTGATTAAATACCTAAATCTTACCTTGCACTGTTATTTATTCCATAATACACAAAAAAATGTGTCACCCACTAAAATATTTAGATGTTATTTATAGGCCCTATAATTAAAAATATATTTAGCACCGCGTCTTACTACCCGTTCGGGTTATACGCTTTAAGTACTAATTACGTTAATTGATTTAGGAATTGGGAAGTTGAATTAGAGGAAGTGAACCCGCATTTGCGTGGAGGGAGAGTGGAAAAACCATTTAGGAAAAACCTCCCCCAGTTCACCCGACCGAGATTCGAACCTCGATCTCTCCGTCCTCAGCAGTCGAGCTCAACACGACAAGCGCGTTAGCCAACTACGCCACCGAGGTGGGTTATGATTAAAAAGTGTCACCTAATTAAGATGTCTAACCAATTTAAAATATTTTAATGGGTGACACTTTTTCGAGTCCTTGGTATGGAAAAAATAACACTACAAGGTACTATAAACGTTCTCTACCCAACACATTCTTATCATGAGGTCTAAAGACACCGCTGTGGGCGGAACATATAAAACATAAAGGTTCCAGGGAATTGTGTAGATTATTGTAGACCCCCAAGCACAACACAATGTTCACATTAACATATTTAACTTCCAGCACTAAGTAAGAAACAACGAAAACTTACTATCACGGGTAAGCATTCCTTGATTTTATTTGATAAATTTTTCACTAGCCCGTCGGAATCAAAAATTTTGAGATGACCTTCTTCCTTGGAAGTACAAAGACGACATTGTTGACCGTATTTTCCTTCTTTGTCTTCTGACATTTCACTTGTATTATGAATAATGGTGAGCAAAACTTAACATAACACTTTATTAAAAATGAAAATTATTGAATTGAAATGGGCGTAACAGAAAGCGAAGAAACATTGCAACGTAAACAAGAAGAGAATTAAAACGCCATCTTGAGAATAGAACTAAGTCGATACTCGATAGTAATACTTAAACGAGGCAATAGTTATCGATTAGTTTTAAAACAGAATAATATACTTATTACTGCTAATAATTTCCAAACCCTTTGGACGCATTGAAAATATGTCATAGTGACATCAATTTAATACTTATTCAAAAATTTTAATTTTGGCTATGTTCGTAATTTAGATAGAAATGTTTATTTATTCATCATTTTGTAAAATTACATAACCTTATATATTATTTAACTTTAGTTATCGTCTTCTTACTCAGCCACCACTTTTAATTAAGTTATTAAAGTAAAAATATTTTAACAACCCATTAATTAGTTGATCCAATCTTACCTTAATTTTATGGAATAAATTCCACTCAATCTAATTATACTGATGACTTAAACTTTAAAAATTACTTCATAATCTTATGTTGTTTCAATTAAATTACATTATCATTATTATCTTTAAATATCCGCTCCGGTGGCGTAGTAAGCTAACGCGCTAGTCGTGATTAGATAGACTGCTGAGGACGGGGAGATCAAGGTTTGGATCTCAGTTGGGTGAGCTTTCCCTAAATGTTTTTCCCCCTCTCCACGCAAAGGAGGGTTCACGTCCTCTACATTTAACCCTCCCAATTTCTAACCCCTTAATGTAATTAGTACTTAAACATATAATACGAACAGGTATGTTATCATAATATTGTATTTTATTTAACTGTATTAATAATTTTATCTACTATATTCTATGTATTTGACTACTTGGTGTTGCGAATCCTTGCAAAACAGCAAGTTTTAATTAGTCAATTCCAAACTCAAATTTTTCTTAACTTTAATTTATTAATTTTTATTACTAAACACATATACTTAAAAATACACCACCTATCAGTAGCATACGCAGGATTAGGAAGTATGGGGGGCTAAAAGGGCCTTAGGGGGAGGTCTCCTCCAATCACCAGGGGCAGTTTTTTCCCCCAACTATTAACATACCTAGAAGCTTTTTCAGAGCCCCATTAGCGTAAAAGAGGAAATTAGGATAAAATTGTTTTACAGGCGTTCCACCCCTCCTCCCTTTCAAATCCAAATTATGTTTATGATGTAATTGAGGATACAAATTTTTGAGAATTAATTCCCATTTAAGAGCTAAAAGCTAATTATGTTCATTTGTTTGGATAACCACCACTTCATCAAATAGTTGGTCTAAGTTTATTGCACCATTTATTTCCAAGTGTTTCATTTATTTTTCTGCGGTTTTTTCAATTTTGGGTCATATAATTTCACTGTTGTTTACCCAGACCAAATATTCTGCCCCACCGAAACTATTTTTCCATAGATCAATGTAGGACACACATTGATCATACAAATCGATTAAATTCTTTCATAAATATATCAACATTAATGCTTCCTGTCTCCTCTAATGCCTTGAACATTTTTTTCACTCCTTACAGTATAAATCTATCATCCCGCCTTTCTTCCAAGTTTGTTTTCAGTTTTTTAAAGTTCGATAACAGTATTAGTTGCACTTGCTTTTGTTTTCTCTATGGTCAATATTGTTTTGTTAAACAGATTTAGCTGCCCATGACGAACCACAAATACATTTCCCCACAATCATTATCAAATAACTTTTTTATAATCAACGGGCAGTGTTATTGAGAGCAAAAATAAAAATTTAGCCCTTCGTACATTTGAAGTATCCTTTCAATATCTGGAAGCAAACTCATTTGTACTCAAAGTCTACAAACCCACAGAACTATTTCAGCTGAGTCACACGCACAGTGTAAGTATGGATATATTTATACATTTTTACCACAAGAGCTTATACTTCAATAGGTAAAACATCAACAACCGTTTGAAAACAATTGTGAACAGTATGGGCACAGCAATCAACCCCACAATATTTCTCCCCGTTTCTTTTTTTAATCGACTGTAAACATTGTTTACGCATTTCCATTTTACGTGCCCACAATTTGTGTTGCAGTTGTCACCACAAAACCCAACAACTTTTTTTTGATAAATCATGGTTTTTGATAACCAACAAGTAGTTTGCCAATTTCTGATGTTTCACAAAGAACAGATTGAAAGTCTAAAAGTTTGACTTTTACTCCTTGTCCTGGGATAAAGTATCGCACAACACAAGGTACAATTTTAACTTCTTTTCTGTTGGAAGAATCAATTTTTAATGTCACAAAATTTGATTTACTTAAATCTTCGTGAAGTTCATCAATTGTCATTGGCGCAATCACATTTACAACAATAGCCTCACACTTCATTCTGGCAACACCAAACTTTGGTTTAAAGAACTTGGGGATTACTTTAGATGTAAAATCAGCTGTTTTAAAGCTTATATCAAGCTTTATCAAGAAGATCAGTGCTTTTAAAATACGACAAACCTTTTGAAGAACCTGCAACTGCAGTCAAACTAGCTTTATGTTTCGCACATTTTAAATGATCTTTAATGTCGAAACGCCCTCCATGAGAAATTGAAAATTCTGACGAGCACTTGGCTCCAAGCCTTTGATTCAAAATGGATATTCTTTTTTTTTTAACTCATCAGTAAATTTACAGCTTCTTTTCGGAGTGTTTTACGTGTTAAAATAAAATAATTTACATCAAAATATTAACTTCAAAATTAAAATAATCAGTCACAGACGAGATAAATAAAATAAGTTATAGTTAAATAACATTGGCTTAGACTACTTGCTTACAGACGAATAGACCTCCACACTCTATTATCTATGCAGACCTCAGCGGACAAACCTTTGTCCATTGAACTAATCTACTCTGCTCTTGACTCCTTATATTGTGGTGACGTAATGGAGAAAAAAATAAGTAGGTAGTGTTGCCAAATCATCTAGTATCTACCTATTTTCTTTCCGTTCTTGTGTTTAACTTTTCATATTCTTAACATTTTTCTTCTGACCGGGACAAAATGACAAACCGGCCGAGACCCCGGGACTAAACCTTAACCGGGACGTATGGTAAGCCTATAACTTGATCGTTTATATTTTTACTATTATAAACGTGATCAACTAATGAAATAATTAATAAATGGGTCTAAATAAAAGTTGGCTTAACCGTCAGGAAAAAAAGGGCTTTCAGTGAAATTAATTTATAATTAGCTACAAATTTGAGGGTTTGCTCAAACAGACGTGTGAAATGAAATCCCAAAAGTTCCCTGCAGTGCGATGTGAGCTTTCAACAAAAATATCGCCTCTCCTCAAATTTTCCCTCATACTTCTGTTAAAAACTTAGATATTTCATATATGATAAAACATAAATGTTCCTCTTTCATCGTATACTATGAATTATTCGATTTATACTCTCAAATGTTTGAAATATCAACACTCAATGTTTGCTTATTTGGTCTCATAGCTTCAAAACGACAATGAAATCTATATAATATCTATTTATCGAGATTATTTTAAAGTTTCGGTATTTAGAAGAAAAAAACCCATTCAAATCCACCAAAAATTGAGGCAGATATGCTATTTTTTGTTGCGACACGACCAAACCTAGGGACATAACTTCTCTCGTTTCTAAGACCAAGTAAGTTTTGTTCACCATTACTTGATTTTGTTTTACTTATCACATTTTTTATTTGATGAGTAAATTGGAAAATATTTCACCGTGTTGGTAACTATTGAAATATGTGTCTGGAATTGGAGCTGTTTTCTTCCCCTTTCTATAAATTGCTGAAGTTGTATCATAATCAGTGGCTGCGTGCAAAAAGAGAAAAGACGCCTTCATTGGTCCAAGAGATTCTCGTATTTTTGTGATGCAGTAAAACTTCTCCTCTTTCTTGGTAGTTTGTGGCTGCAGGAAGAACAATAACGTATTTTAAAACCCTAGTGCTATCAAGATAGCCAGAAGATCGGAAGCAGTACACACCACTGCAACTGATCTTCCACAATTCTCTCAGCATCTATTGCGGTTGTACAGATGAACGCGTCTGCATCGTCCTCTGCCTGTATCACCCGTACCCCTTCAGAAGTGAAATACTGCCACACCATTTGAATCAACCGTGACTTATTTTCAGAATTTCGCAAGAAGCTAGCTTGATTATTAGTACCCAACATGTTTTAGTCCAATGCAATTGTTGCTGAAACTTTAAAATCCACTCTTCTTTGTCTCTCAACACATTTAGTGGATGATACAGATGTGTACACATCAAAAACTACTGCTACACAAGATACATATATTTATATGTTTAAGGTTTGCCCCAAAGTAATGCATAAATAAGAAATTCTCCATCTACTACATAAAAGCATGTGGATGGTTTTTGGACACATGGCTCAACAGATTCAATTATGGTAGCTAGAACGGATTTTCCATTTTTCCTCAAGGAAACCTCGTCAAACAGCGACGTGGCTGAGGGAATAATTCATGCTTAAGATGTTCTCTAAGGGTTCCTTTTAAATTGGTCTGAAGTATAGCTGCAATTCTGCTGAAAAACTGCAAACAATTGATAAAAACACTTTCATATCTGATATTTATTGTGGTAGATATAGGAACTACATTTTCTCTCCGCTGAAGTTTTATTTCACCAAACGTGCCATCAGTGACAAAGGATAGCAACTTTTAGCCAAGTTCTTTTGCTTGGTGGCAGTTGGTTTTGTTATCAGCTGCCAGGCCACTAGCAATATTCACCAGCACATCTTTTTGGAGAAGAATCATTGAAAGGATTGTGAAGTAACAGCCAATTAGAAAAATTTGTTGAGTCAGAGCCATCTCGAGATTGACTGTATGGCCGAAATTCAACGTGTTCTAGCGAAACAAAGTTTTTTCACAAAAATCTTCCAGCTTCTAATATCTTCATCCACTCCATTCCCTCTCTTTTCTGCGAATTGTAAAGTACCCTTCATTAAATTTTACAAACTCTGCCTAAAACATGTGTCCTGCAGAATGGAAATAAGGGAGCATAGATTTCATACAAAATAAATGTAAAGCCCATCACCGATTATTTCAGCTTGAATGTAAAAAAGATAAAGTTTAACCCGTTCCATGTAATGCAACCACAGTGTACAAGTTCTGAAAAATTCATGATTTTCTGGTACTTCCTCAATCACTTAAATAAAATGTTGAATATTACGGTTTGCTTTATGATTCTCAATGCTGTCTTTTCTTGCAAGCGCTCCACTAATGTCACTGTCCCCATTATTGTGAATCGCTGCTTGTCTGGTTGCATTTATCATTGAAATTTCCGCTACTTTCTCTACAGAATTGCTAAATACTTTGTTATATTCAAAAATTTTGTTGGTGGTTGTGGTAAGTTCACTACGGAACAAAATGTTTCTGCTGCCTGGTCTTTGCCTATACTTTGGAAGGCATACACAAGTCTCAAATTTGTGTCATAAGGAGCACTTTCTGTTCTACTTGAAGTCATAAATGAACAATCAGCATTACAAGTTTTACACACAAGCAGTAAGTTCGCAACAATACCTAGTCTTCTATCAGTAAGCTCAACTAATTCAACAGAATCTTCAGCACCACAGTTACGGCATCTAACAAATCTCAAAATTTCTTATATATTATATTTAAATCTAACAAAAAACTTCCTTCAAACATTTTACTTGGAAGATATTCGGTTTTGTCACCACACATATCCAAATATTTGAGTTTTTTTCCAGATGAACTGAAAGCAGTAGAACTACTAGGACTTGGACTTGGACTGTCAATTGGGGTTATGCAAATTTCTGAAAAAATTTCACTTGAGAGAGTTTATTTCTTTTGTCACACAATATTTATTTCCCGAAAACTTTTGTTTGCCAAACACCTTTGACCTGGGCATTTTATATATCACTTTATTAGTAAAAAAACACTATAAATAACTAGTTATTAATTGAATTACAAACAATACATAAACAAAGTTTATAAACAATGGAACAAATATATTACTAACCTATAGAAATAAATCACAAGAGATCTATCACACAGTGGTATCATAGATAGATAGAAAATTTATTCTTACAAATTTTATAAATATAGTAGATAGTGGAAACAATAGTCCTCACAAAATGTCCCTGAACCAAAATATTATGCGACATTGAATAGTAAAATTTTATTTTGACTAGCAAATATACAAGTAATTATTATGTGTTTGGTATCGATGCAAAGAGGAAACTTTATACTATTATTAAATGTTTTTAAAAAAATATTCATTTTTTATAAACTTTTGAGTACTGTGTTGTTACAGTTCAAGCTTGATATATTCATTTAAAAATTAAATTCATTCTTGTTTTAATTTGCACAAAAAGTTCAATAATTTTCTCCTTGGCCTCTGGATGAAAACTGAGAAAAGTTTTCCTCCATTTAAAGTACTGCAAGCACATTTAGTCTTTCTATTAAATAAAATAATCGAAAAAAAAATTGAATTAATAGAATAGCTGGAAGCAGAATAATTATCTAACTCTACACCCTTCTAAACTTTATCACATTCAAGAATATGGTACACTGTTTTTAAGCACAACAAACGCAGAGTAAAAAAAAAACTTTTTTCCACCATCACGCCAGAGCCGGCACTGTGAGAGCAACAGTGCTCTCTCTACCTGGCAGTCCCACCTTCCTCCCCACCCCTATGTGCGCATGTAAGCACACAGTTCCATACAAAGATGTTTGTATATTTTTAATAAACTGGGGGACGGCTACTGAAGTACTGACATTAAGCTTAAGGAATACATATGTCTATATATTGTACTACAAAAATAAAGAAAGAAAAGAAAAAAGAACTCATTATATTAAATGTTACCGATAATATCAAGTGGAAATAGGAGGTGCTGCAGTTCCGCAGTGCCTATAACGAGCCGCCACTGACACTCATCATTTTTACGACAGTATTTTTGGCATAACACACCAAAGCTCCTCGATTCCACTACCTGACATCAAGTACCTAAGTGTTAGACACACAAATGGAAACCACCAAGTATTACTATAATTTTTGACAAATTCGTGTTTGGGTCAGCTGAAGAAATTATTCCCATAGCTTTCCAATAAAAAGGTTGGTCAAAAGGGGTTATACAAGGTTTTTTTTGGTCCCAGGTTGTTACATTCCTCTACTGCATAAAGAAGAGTTGAATATATTGTGTTAATGTCAGAAGCTGGACTGTTGAAGAATGAAACAGGAACAACACTATTTGTATCAAACTTTGAAGTACCATTGTCCTTGTATATGGCATGCATGAAACCATTCCACCAAGATTGTGGTGAATTTTTCACGAGATGTAAACATACCCATGGATGATTTGTAAATGCGCATGTAATTTAGACGTCTTTTTCGTTAATAGGAATAACATATTTTAATATTTGAAAGCAAATTTGTTCTTCTTATAAATTGGTATTTTTCTTCTAGCCATTGCTGCTACAGTTTCTGTTGGCGGATTTGTGGTCTAGGCACATGAGAATCACTAACAGGTGGAGTACTTAATGTATGATGACCATCTAGTGTTCTGGTATCAAACACCCGCTGTGTAAGATGAGATAATGCCTGGGCAGGAGCAAAGAACATGCACGAAAACTCGAATGTCTCTGTAGCTAGCGCATACTTCAAGACTGGAGAAATCAACAAGCTTCCGAGGAAATGACGGAGACAGTAGGCCCCAGCTGCAAGTTGGATGCGACTGTTTGGCCTAGTCATTGAAATGATCGAATAGCAAACCATGATTTGCTTTCGTTCTACCTTTTTCCTGTATTTTCTACAGAATGACAGTACTTTGGTTACTAAACATGTTTTCAGGTTGTAGGTATAACTTACTATTGAATACCTGCAACTGAATGTCCTCTCGTATAAAACAATTCGAGCTCTCATTACGACAGTTGGTGTCCTTTTCATACAAGACTCACTTAAATGTCAAGATAGTTTGCCTACCACAGCACTTTAATGGCTACATTCATAATACACGACGAAAGAGGAACATCTATGGAGTAAGTATGTTTTATCAGATATGAAATAAATACATTTGATGATTTATATAGATATTATTTCTGATCACCTGATATTTTCTTTGCTCATGTTTAACTGGTCCTAAAGTCGCCACCTATCCCTAACATGAGCTACTTCTATCCTGGCCACCCCATTACAGCCTATCTCTTTCGGGTCTATTTTAATTCTATCCCCCTGTCTGTGCCAAGATCTTCCCATTGGGTTTACCAGTCAATGCCTTGAACAGGGTTCTAAAGTCTCCCATTCGTCCTGCATATCCTGCCCACTGTAACCTATCCTAACAATGTTTTGTTATGGGTACAGGGTATGTAACCTTCTCCACTACCCAGTAACCATTCTTGGACCAAATATCTCTATAATCACCTTGGTTTTCAACATCCTTAATTTTTTTTCATCGTGTAGGCCGAAGGCAAGAGATCATGTTTCACACCCATAGAAAACAACCAGTAACATTTTTATTTATGTAGTTTTAAATTATTTAAAAGTAGTCAAGTTGTCAACAGTTTTTTTAACATTCCCTTCTAAACTTATTTCCGTACAAACCTCTTATAAAATGTCCATATTTCTTGTAAAAGCTTCTAAATCTGGCTTAAGGGGAAAGGACCATTGTAAAAAAATGGTAACTTGCATGAATGGCTTAATTTTTGGAAATATGGTAGATGTGGGTTTATACTCCTCACCAAAACAGTTTTTCAACATGATATTAGCCCACGCGAGGGAGCAGACATATCAGTTGAGTAAAGGTAATCAACGAGAGAGGTCTATGTTGCTTTCTTTTCCATCATAATTTCATCATCCCACGTATGATTATTGATGGACGAGGGGAAACTGTTCTCTTATTCTTCGTCTCCTTTCATGACAGTTTCCTCGGGTGCACCGAGTTGAGCATAATACATCATGGCTTCCGCAATCAAATATTGGAACACCCCAAAACTTAACTCACAGTTTCTCCAAAACTGTTGTGACTATCACCGTAATTTTTTCAGAATTATTTACAAAGGCCTTATAAGCCCTCATGATCTTATTAAAATTCCTGTATTCTAGCTGGCTCGTTTGAAAAAACTCTTAAAATAATCTTGATAGCAGACATATTTTCCCTCTGTGAAAAAGTTTTTTCCTAATTGACATAGATGGGTACTGTAAGTGTACGAAATAGTGTAAAAATAAACTTAAGTGTATTTTGAGATAAGACTCAGGCCTCTAATGCCAATAGTTCTCACAGTAGGTTGTGTTTAGTTTCGAGTTATTCGCGCTGCAGGGTTTTCGACACACCAATTTTTGTCAGAAAAAAGGTCACTAAGTTTATTTTTTTAATTTGATGATTTATTATTAATATATTTGTAATTTGTCTATTTTGCGAACACACCAGAGTTAAATCATTTGTATATTATTACAACATTCAGTAAAGTATAGAAGGTAAATCAGTATACACTTTTATTGATTCCAATCATAAATATATACAAGTAATTAGAACCCATTGATTAAAACACAAATTACATAGGTTCTATAGAAGATAACAATAATATGATTTTTTTTTTTGGAGTTGTGATGTTTCTACCCTCAAAAATTTGTGAGCTTACATCTGGACTAATGGAATAACAAAAGGGTTCAATCCTCGGTCCCGGCACAGATTTATCTGATTTCCAAACCCTTCCTTCACCTCTGACAAGACTTCTTGTGAATGTGGGGAATGCCAGGCCACCACCGTGGTTCGGATTCCACGTTAAACTGTAGGTCCTTCATTTCATCTCACAATCACCCTACCATTACACATTAGCGTAAGTGCGTATAACCCGAACGGGTAGTAAGACGCGGTGATAATAATAATAATAATAGAATAACAAAAGATAATATTTGCGTCACTTTGTATTGTAGTGTTAGATTTTAATTTACAAAACATTAGAATGGCTATTACATGGTGCCAATGATGACACAAATTATTAAAATATTGTCACTTGACCCCGTCACCAGTGTGGGGGACCGGGGGGTGAAAGCTTTAATTTCCTTCTGTTGGAAGGTTTGTCTTTTGTAAATAATAATTTAATCTTTGATTTATTTTAATCATTTTTATTTTTTGCCCTTACCATGTATTCCCTGTATTTTATGTTTTCTTTCATTGGCTGTAAGTTATTTTAACTATAAAGTCTAACTTCGTTTTACACTTACTTTTTGGCACGTTTTTTTCCGTGGCTTTTTTACGTACAAAGGATCCCTACAGCGCATACCACGAACATGTCTAGAATCCACTATTTCAGGGAGAATACATTCCATATAAAATCTTTTTAACTTTGGAAGCATTTCCTTTACCCAAAAGTTTTAATCCCGTTCCATCTTGACATACTCAACATCAAAATCACAAAATATTATTAAAATACAAACTTTCCTTTTTGTTATGTTTAGTTGTCCTTGTATTTGATAAAAATAGGGGTGTGTTTTGTTCAGAATTAGGTTGTTTTCATCGTTCACACGCAGACAGACATTTTTCACTTTACGAACGTCACAAATACACTGTACATTTGGTTTGTCTAGCTTCAGTTTGTTGAGGGAAGGTAGACACTTCACTTCAATAATTGAAGACGACACTATAATTATTATAGTGTCGTCCCCCACCAAACCATCAGGACTGGCTCCCAGATAGGAAAACTACTATCTACAAATAGAACACACGGAACAACATTTTATTTGTATTTGTCCTCATACTTTTTTACAGCAGTGGATTCAATTATTCTTCCATATTTTATCATATCTGTGCTAACCTCTTTTGGGTTTACGATTCCAACCACCGTGTTGTGACAGGCTGTCTTCTCTCATTTTGCAAACATTGATGCAGTTAGTCTATTAAGCCTTGCTTCCCTCCATGCAATATTGCCGCTCTGGCCTAATGTCCTGCGTTCAAGTTCATTACAGAGATTCTCTGTTGCAACTTCCTTTCCTAGTCTGGACAAAATCTCTTTTGTTCTTCACTGATGTCTGGTTGTTCAGCTTCTGGACCACAGTCTATATCCGCCCCAGTTTGTTTTAGGTGTCCCAAATGGTAAGTGTCTTGATGATTTTCTTTTTCAGTGACTTTGTACAGCTCTTAAACTTGTTGCAAATATATTTTTGGTTATATGACCTGGGCTGTACCCAATCAATCATTTTAGTGATGAAGCATGCCAGTTTGGACCTCTAATATGAGAAAAACCAGCAGCTAAGAAACATCTCTTGTATCGTCCACGTTTGCTGACATCCGTTCGTTTACCACCTGAAAACTTTGAAATGAGACTCATATATAGCGTTCGGCCTGGTTAGTGGTGTGATTTCCCACAAGCTTGTCTTTGATTACTGGGGGTCGAGTTCCTTCATGATGGCAGACCCACAGAAGTTGAAGACATCATTGGTACCTTGTTGATTTCTCCTCCTTCCTTTCTCTTGCAGTAGTTACCCCGGCAGTTTGAATGCTGTCCAAAAACATGATACAGGCCATTACGTAAAACATCGCTGTTACTCACATTGTCACCAGCATCAGTGATGTCAGCTCGAGCACCTTTTGTTAGTGGCGGGATTACAGGCCAACATCATGAACTGTGTCCTTTATGATCTGATGTAATTTGTCTGTAGTTCCTGACCATATGATTAGCACATTCCAATGTTATGACCTGTCTTCCATAGGTTACATTACGCTGAATCTTAACATAAGTACTAGAGTCACCATCACTGACAATGTACTTATAACGCAAATTATGGACACCTCTCACTCTCTCTGAAACCCTGTACGAGAATAGCTTGTTCCATTCCAGTGGAAGTGCCCTGGTAATTCTTGTAGCACTTGCGCTCCTTTGATTCTTTTCCTGGTTCACTTTGGTTACATATATATAACAATATTTGTTTTTTACTCCAATGTACAGCAATCCATTAGTTGCAGCACATATTATGCACGCCTGTAACAAAATATTGGTTTGTAATAGTATAAAAATGCAATGGTGTTTTTAGTTTAATCGTATTTGCACAAACTTAATTTAAAAGGTGTTTATTTAATGCTAATATTAAGTGAGCTTAAAATTAGTCTAGTCATACACTGAGAAGACACTGCATATTACACATGGAGAAATTAGGACAATAACTTACTACTTCAATACGTTATCCATGATGGGCACCTCCATCAATGCCATCATTTCTTGTGCTTGCTGATGGCCTATCCCTATTGATAAGGCACCCCACACAAACTCATCATTTAACTCTTCTTCCTTGCTTTCAACTTCACTTTTGACAATTCTAGTTTCTTCACACATTAAACATTTAAAAATCAAATGGCTGACAATTCCAATCTTTTTCTCGGAATGAAACAAAAAAATCTTTCGGTACATATTCTCCCATGTGTGGCAAGGGTGGTAAGCTGACTTAGCATATGAACAATATTTACCACACGACGCCCACTAAGAGGTTCATTCATTTCCTTGATATTTGGATCCCTTATGATGGAGATATCAGCCCAATATTCCTGGTCAGAATCTGAAAGATCTTGAATTCCCGAAACATTTAGACTGAAAAAACAAAAAATTATATCTGCCTAGGTAAAGTTGACTCTTACTAAAAGTGTCAGGAAAAGTTTATCTGTTCATTCTCAATCAACTTTTACTGACACTTTTAGTAAAAGTTGATAGAGAATGAACAGATCAACTTTTCCTAGGAAGAGTTAACTATGCCTGCTGTTGCTCTCCACATGCGACTGTTTCGAATATCCAGCTCTATTTGTTTACTGTTGTTTTCTTTGATCACTCGTCCATTTGTTGTAGTTTTCAACAGTGACCAAGGATTCAGTGTGTGTTTGATTAATTATATTATTAATAACAGTTAGTAAACATATGCTTATTATTATTTAAAATTATAAAGATATTTCATCTCTAGATATATATTATAAATTTAAAATAAAGCAAACTAAATTAAAATGTTATGTAAAATATTAAACCTTATTCAAGTTCATAGTTTCTTCGTCATGGTATATGTCATGTGTGCTCAACCAATATTCCCCCTCCTCCCCCCTTTTCACTAGTACTCTACCCAAAGGATGTTTGATCACATATTCAAATGACAACACATATTTGAAGTAAAATAATCATTGAATAGTTTTAAGTAACATGTGAACGGACTATGCTGAAATTGGTTGGAATTTGACAAAATAGTTCTCTCCAACAGTTAGAATTTTTGATGCCCCTAGTTCTGTAAATTCATAAAAAAATTAGTAGTTTTTTAAGAAAGTTACTAGCAAACGCACATGTGGACATGTGCACAGTAGCCCAGTACTAGTGATACCATTTTGTTAGGTACTATTCTGTGTTCTTTTTTAACATAAAACCAACCACACGTGAGAAGAGCTGTTAATTAAGGTGAATATTGTAATTATTACTATACAGACAACAAAGGGATATAAAAAGTTAACAAAAAAAAATATCTCAAAATAGATATTTTAACATCATAATACTTTCTCTACATCCCGTAATTAGGAGAAATTAAGAAAGTGTAAAATAAAGTTATTTAGGTGTTAGTGGAAGGATGCTCAAAGCCCCAATTATCATTTTAAATAATACCTTCTAGGGGCATCTATTCTTCAAACAAGTCCTGATGGAGCTCCCCTGGTACCCCCTATCATGCCACTGGTTACAAACACCTCAGACACAGAAACACTTTGATTTGTAGCATATCTAATTGTTCGGGTTGAACTTTCTTCTGGGAGTAAAACCTGAATAGGTATTTTTCAATCTCATGGAAGAGTAGAATGGAAATTTACACTTTTGTGCCGTTTCAGTCCATGCTTTCATATAGATAAGATAAACATTTGGTTGCTACCAACTCCGCTATTGAATATCTTTAAATAGTTCTAGCTTCTACTATTAACATAAATCATTAGTTAAACAACTTAAATAGCTATGATAAGATTAACTTACTTGGATAAGGACGTGGGAGAATGATTCATTTGGTTATGAAGACCAGAGGGGCCAGGTTGTGGGGACACGTTTCTGTCCTGCCATTCATCTCGAGAGACGTCCCTAATGAAAATCAAATAAAAATATTTTAAAAAATAATTATGAAAGTAGATAGTCTAAAAAAACACAAGAATAAAAATGTAACCCGCCTCGATAGTGTAGTCAGCAAACTCGTTAGTTTTGTGTTGAGCTAGACTGCCAAGGATGGGAAGATCGAGGTTTGAATCTCGGTCGCGTGAGCGGGAGGGTGATTTTTTCTAAATAGTTTTTCACTCTCTCTCATCACAAAAATGCGGGTTCAATTCCTCTAAATTCAACCTTTCCAATTCCTAACCCGTTAGCGTAGTTAGTACATAAAAATATAAACCGAAAGGGTAGTAAGACGCGGTGCTAAATTAAAAATAAATAAAAATGTAATGACAGTGGACAATTAATAATTTTAAAATAATTGTTTCAATTATATATATTTCTTATAGTTAGCAATTTTTTTATATTTAATACTTTTGATTAAGAAAATTAGGAAAATTTACTAGATTATTTTAATAGTTATAAAATGTGCAACTTACGAAAGATTAGTTCTGCTTGCTTCTAACGGGTTTCTTTTTTTCTTCTTCTACTCTGCTCATTTGCATTTTGATTTTTGATTTCTTTTCCGAGGTCTTCCAGATTGCCAATTTCTAGGCATACTCACAAACAATGATAAAAAAAACCTCCCGACTAAACTAAAATCACTCACCTAAACACAAATGCACTAAGCTTTAAATGTAACTTTTAAAATACATATTCAACAACCATAAAAGCACAACCACTTAATTATTGGCTGTTTACAAATAGTTTGTGGGAATAAATAGGCCCAGTTATATGTAGTGTAATGGATATGTTATTTTGATAACTAAGGTAATTATTAAAAAGTGGTTGAAATATAATTAGTATTACTTTAAACTACCCAATAGTTTATTGTTGGTTTGAGACTCGACAATCTATATACATTCAAGGTCATAAATCTCGCCACCAATCAGAAGTGTGCGCATGCTCAGGTGTTATCTGTAACTATACATTCTTTCCATCCAAACTCTCACCTCTACACTTTCTTGTTACTGTCGAATGAGATAAAATGGAGAAAGAAAACCACTCGAAGGTTGGAACAAAGATAACGAGGTGGAGGTGCCACCTAGTTGCTGTGACTGACACCAGGATCGTCACACTCCGGCTATATTTGGCCGCTACGCAGTACTGGGTCGCATTGAACACAGGTTCAATCAAAACAACACCACTCCCGTAGTTTAACTCTAGCCATTAAAAATTAAACTGATTAATAAACTACAATCCTTGTTCATTTGGTTAACATAGTAAACAAAACAATTGACCCCAACACCTAAAATATATTCCCCCATCAAAACTATGTTTTATTTTAGAAAATAAAACTTGATATTGTAATTAAAAATTAAAATAAAAATAGTTGATTGGCAAATTTAATTATTTCATTATCATACAAAACATATTAGAGTATTTTATACGAAATTTCAGAATTTATGCTCATTAATTTTATGCATGGTGTGGTTTCGTATTAAACCTTGTTCAAATGCCTATAACTTCCATAAAAAATTAATCAAAATTTTAAAATTGTTTTTTAAGATTTAAATCAACTTTATAATTAATAATATTTATCACAATTATAATTTAGAAGTAAATATTTCCATGCCCCATTCCCCTTAAGATAAATAATATGGGTGGAGCTCGTATGTAAATAGCTAAACACCCAAGGCATTATTTTAAAATACCTACAATAGAAATCATCCAGTTCGGTCTGTGTTTTTGCTAAGAAATGTATCAAAGTATTTAGTTTTGCTTTTCAAATTTGGCGGATTCTATTTGTGGCGACAAACTCTAGAGAGAAATGGTTTAAAATAAACTTAAATAATTAGAGAAGAAGAGTGAATATTTATTTGTTAACAATTAAAAAATTAATTTAAGATTATTTTGATCATACCTAGAACCAGATTTAACACAAATTGTATACACCTATTATGTATCTGCAATACACATCATCTCAGAGATTAAAAATGTATATTATTTGTATTGAAAACATGACAACCAATTTAGCTACTCTTATTGAAGTGAGGCCAACTTCTTGTAAGTGGTAAATAGTGAAAACATACAAATTAGTGGTTCATATATGAAAAATGTTAACAGAATATTATTATTTGTTATGTCTTATGTCAGGTCCATTCCTTTAGTCAGTGAATTTAGACCGCCAATGAACCCTGCCGTCAACTCGCCTCAGTGGTACGAGCGAGACAGGCTGTCACCACATCATCTAGCGGTATCCAAAACCATCAGAGTGTGGCGTTGGTGAGAAAATGGTGACCTGAGTCCCCAGCGTTATTGTACCTTGTAAGGGGCTGTCGTCTAAGTCAAGTGGTGGTAAGCATCACATTCAGTAGGGAGTCCTTGTGAAGTTCCACCAAGAGATGGGCTGAGGGGTGATCTTGGTACAAAATGCACACTGGCCGTATTTAAAAAACAAGACCCGTTAGCTTGGAAGTCAGCACTTTGTAAAGCACCGCAAGGCTCTCATGTTGTAAGGAAAGCTCAGAGCACACCCTATTCACCATCACCAGGTCACAGCTCGAACACAGGCAATGTGGACAGTCCCTGTTTCACTACCAACTTAACTGTGTTATGTCCCAATAGCACAATAATTTTAGTTTTTAAATGGTAACCTAAAAAAATACATATAATAGTTATTTAGTGGGATTTATTATCCTCATCGAGAGTTAAAAATTACGTTAGTAAAGAACGAGAAGCAAGTTCTAATCAAGAGGACAGCACCGTGCTGAACTAACAGCTTGGTAGAAGGCACTGTAAAACATAGTTTGATAGTTTAAGAAGAAGAGTGAAGCGATTTGTACGGTAGGATCGGATGCAAAACTGGACAAATGCTGAAATGGAACACGGAAGGAAGTAAGATGTTATATAGCCAGGTAAAGGAGAGAAAAAAGACAAGCTGGAATGATGGATTAATAAGGAAGAACGATGAAGACAGGCGATGAAGAAAAGGAATTATGGATGAGATGTTTTGGGAAAATGTTCGGCCCAGAAGAGGAAAGGAGGAGCAGGAGAGGAGGAAAGGAGGAGCAGGAGAGGAGGAAAGAGGATGAAACACCAGATGTGGACGAAGCGACTGTAGAAATGATAAGAGCAGTAGGTGAAGTAGTTATACAGGTGTGTAAGAGACCAGCTATGGAGAGTTGTTCTGTAGGTGTGTAAGAGACCAGCTATGGAGAGTTGTTCTGTAGGTGTGTAAGAGACCAGCTATGGAGAGTTGTTCTGTAGGTGTGTAAGAGACCAGCTATGGAGAGTTGTTCTGTAGGTGTGTAAGAGACCAGCTATGGAGAGTTGTTCTGTAGGTGTGTAAGAGACCAGCTATGGAGAGTTGTTCTGTAGGTGTGTAAGAGACTAGGAAAGTGGAGGACAGGAATGAAGTTTGTTAGAAGCATGTTAGCTTTGACGAGGAGAAACAAGATTAGGAATGAAGTTATCCGGGAAAGGGTAGGAGTACATGAGATAGTGGAGGAACTAAGACTGAGACGGTATGCTCATGTAATGAGGATGTTGGAGTACATGAGATAGTGGAGGAACTAAGAGTGAGACGGTATGGACATGTAATGAGGATGGAAAGAGGAGCATGCCAAAGAAAATGTAAATAAATTATGTGAGGGAGGCCAAGAAACGGATGAGAAGCATACATTTATAACAGAAAGTGTGCATGTGAGAGACAAAGTGTAAGAAATTAAACGATGAGGTTGTTGATGAGTTTGTTAAATTAGTAGTTGTTCATCATTCAATAGCTGGAGCCACATGGTTCTCTGGAGTCCTGGATACTCATAACAAATGAAGCTGATGAGCCAGTGAGGGATGGGCAAAACTGGCCCATTAGCTGGGCCTCGCTCGGCACGCACTCAGATAATATGCTAGTTTACAAATAAAAAAATGCTATCACATATAATATTTATTAAGATCCGTGTGAAAACTAATACAAAATGAGATAATATTATCGATATATACAAATAGTAATTAATAAAAGATAATTTATTCCTCCCAATTCATTTTGATGTAATATCAAACCAAAAGGTAAAACAGCCCAAAGTAGTCAACAGCCATGCACTTAACCTAATATGTCTCTGACAATCCATCATCAGAAGGGCGCAAAAAAACAAAAAAAACTAGCAACCGAAATATACAACATCGGATCAATATAGTCAAACTAATTATTAAATACATAAAAATACGGGATATAGTAAAAAAAATATAATGGGTCCACAAAAGTCACTATTTCCCAGTCACAGAACAGCCTAGCTTACATTGTGTAGTTATAATATATAATGTATAATGTAATGTTGTCAAACACTTCCCGAGATTGTCGGATGTTGATGTACACTGTTATAAAGTCTGGAGAAAATTCTCAATCAATGATCAGTATTCTTCTCTGTGTAGACAATACCTTGTGTTGCAAGAGTGACCGACCGTCTTCATCTGGAACAAAGTGGTACATACTGGAATATACTAGGACAATGCGTCGTCGGCTGGTTAATTATTACCAGCAGATGCAATACTACCTGGTTATTACCAGCAGATGTAATGATTATGAAGGCTGTGCGGGATCCCAAACTTCAGGGAAAGGGTTGAAATTCGGGTGGGAAAAAATATTTCCCGGAATTTTTTGGGACAAAATAAAAAAAATATAATTAAAAACTGGCTATTAAATCCCGTCACGTTTGTATTTAATTTCCATTAAAAATATTAATCTATAACATTTAAATTAACCTTATCTTCCGTTAAGTAGCCGAGACACAAGGATGTCCCTTATTTGTGTGAAAAATAAATGTTTGAGTTTAACTCAACGTACACCTTCTTATTCTGTTCCATCTAATAACAAATTTCCGCAAAATTGGATGACGTTAACTTTGTATTGAAAGTTTAAGTTTATACTTCAAATTATGGATTATCAGATAAGAAATAGTTACATATTGTATGATACCTAATAGTTTATTACAATCAAGTCAGACAAACTTAAAATACATTATGTAATAATAATTGGTAATAAATAAAATGATAGAATATTAGGAAAATGATAGAGCACAAATAAAAGTCTACCATTTTCCTAATATTCTATTATTTTATTTATTACCAATTGTTTTTGCTCAAGGCACGTAATAATAATTATTGTAGGTATTTTGTCTTTAATGGTTTGTTTATTGCATTCTGGGTAAGGCAGTCTATGTTCTTAGCACAGTATTTCTGATTGTCCACAAACAATATTCCATTAAAGTCCTGCATTTATTCAACATATCGTTCACTGCTTTAAGTATTTAAAAGTGACATTTTTCTTCCCCCAGAAAAACTGTATTTATTTGAAGATGAGAGCACAAATATTTACTTTTATCTGATACAAAATTACCCATTTTTTTATGACAAAAAAGATGCAAAAAGGAGTGGGAAGAAAACAAATTTTTTTAACATTATGATTTTTTTTAAACTTAGCCATACTATTTTTCTTTGATTTTACCAGGTGTTAAAACATCTCTTTTTCATTTTTTGACCCACATTACTAAAATTTTCTACCATTTAATTTTTGTTTTACCATCAATATTGTCATCAAATAGTGATAAATATTAGGGTTTTTTCCACTCAAGTTGAACTCGAGTAGAGTATTTCTGAAAGTGTGTCACTAGGCACTCCATATGACCAATCATAATTCTTACAATGAAACCTTTAGGAAGATTATTTTCTTCCATATGTTAACTTCTGTAATAAGACTTTCAATTCTATCTTTTATCATAAATGTGTTACAATTTGTTGTGTTTAGAACCAAGGTTGCAGTGAGGTCGCACGATGTAACATGGGTGTGCGCCGACAGAAAAACCTTGGATTCATTAAGCGTTTGATTTTGAATGAATTTTTGTCATTGCGCGTTCAGAAAACTTTTACTGTTGCCAAATTTTTTTAAAATCATTAAAACAGCTTTCTATGAATGTTTGATCGTTCTGAAAATCATTAGAAAGTATATTTTTCCAGCCTTCTCTCAGTTGTTTGAAAAAAGTAATATTGACACACCCCATAGTGTTTCCATGATCAAGTCCGAACATAGCCAAAGCTGGGAATGCTCTAGGGTACACCAGAGGTACCCCGAGCCCGGCAGAGCCCCCAGGGTCAGGCAGTCTCTGACTAAGTCCACTAGAGTCGTGTCCAGACAATTCATTAATTTAGGCTTATTTTAATAAGTTTGATTTCTGTTTGTGTATTTATTGTTGTAAGTTAGTTATGTCAATATGTTAAATATATTAAGAAGAATAAGTATCCATGTATTAGTATTTTAGAACATAAGTAACTTAAGATAAGTAACATTTATTCCACACTGACCTTTAATATTTATATGTGCGAACTCTTCACATGATGACATAACATACAAAACTGAGAGGATGCTGAACTATGCTAACTGAATCACTTTTCTTCTCTTATTATCTTTTGTCTTCATCTTTCTTCTTTCTCTATACCGGCAAGGTGACCAGTTTGTCCGCGTTCCCTTGACCTGTCTCAATAAAAAGATCTTATCTTGTCATTTGTGTGGGAAATATCAAAGGTTGTCCAGATTGCTTACAAATTCTTCTTCATGACAATTAAACATGGATTTTTTTTCATTCTTTTAAAACTTCTTCCATTCAGAATTTAAGTCCATTAAATCTTTTGTACAATTTGGAAGGTATTTTATCAGTATTCTGGCTTTTTCCCAAAATAATGTACATTCTCTAACAACTAGATTTGCACTTTCACTAACGGTAAGTTTAACTTTTCGTAAATTAAAAAACAACCCTACCCTCACTTGATGGTGATTTAACTTCCCACCAATTATTGAGGACACAAGAGAATGAAATGTGCCAATTAAACGCAGTGCTACAAGTGGGGAAGACAGGCTTCAATCACAGAGAAATTTACCTCAACAAAGTGTTATGTCTCTAGGAACAAACAGGTATAAATTTAAAATCTAGAAATAAGGGACTAGAAACTTCAGTCACTTTTATTTTGTAAAACAAGTGAGCCACACTGAAGGAAACTCTCTTCTCGCTTTATGAGGTAATTGTATTATATTGAAAGAAGGTGTTTGTCCTTCATGTTATGCCTTTCACATGTTCCTTTCTATGTGTCCTATCTTCCATTTCCTTTTTCTCCATTCTGTGTTTTTTGGTTTCCTCTTTTAGGAAGTTGTGTTGTGCGTTTCACACTCCTCCCTGATGAGTTCCGATAGAATGAAACCTAGATCAGGGGTATTGGGTGGTGACGATCAATTTTCTTTTAGAGGCAACCATTACCTCTTTGTCCAGTGGCAGCAGTGTGAAGTGTGAACTGTGTTCTTCATTCCATTGAAAAATTCATATTGTGTTTGTCTCCTTTTATATGTTTTTATCCACCTTTCCTTATATTATTATTAGCACCGCGTCTTACTACCTGTTCAGGTTATACGCACTTACGCTAATGTGTAATGGTTTGGGTGATTGTGAGATGAAATGGAGGACCTACAGTTTAACGTGGAATCCGAACCACGGTGGAGACCTGGCATTCCCCACATTCACAAGATGTCTTGTCAGAGGTGAAGGAAGGGTTTGGAAATCAGATAAATCTGTGCCGGGACCGAGGATTGAACCCCGGCCGCCAGCATAGAAGTCTGACACCTTACCCCTAGACCACCAAGTCACCCCTTTCCTTACACCTTCTTACATATATCATATAACCACACTGAAAGAAATTGAATAGCTATCCCTGAATAGAGTTAAGGCAAAAAAAATTATTTTATCGCAAAATAATTATAAAAGTAGCTTTAAAATATCAAATTATGCACAAAATACAACTTCTTCATGTAATATGTGGCATGTTACAATAAAATAAAATAACATATTGTCATAACTACAGAGCAACGTTTGAATGTTTGTTAAGTAAACTAGGCAGGTTACAAGGGAATGCTGACAACTCATAACAATAAGTGAGCTAGTTGGCCAGGAAAGGGGCCATTGCGGGGTATATAAGACTATTATTTGTGGACAACAGGGCTGTCATAATTCCAACAATTTCGCAGGCAGTCGCGCTACCCAACGCTGCACCATATCAGACTACATCTTCTGGTCATCAGTAGCACTTGTCCTTAGAGGGCGCTACCCAACGCTGCACCATATCAGACTACATCTTCGGGTCATCAGTAGCACTTGTCCTTAGAGGGCGCTACCCAATGCTGCACCATATCAGACTACATCTTCGGGTCATCAGTAGCACTTGTCCTTAGAGGGCGCTACCCAATGCTGCACCATATCAGACTACATCTTCGGGTCATCAGTAGCACTTGTCCTTAGAGGGCGCTACCCAATGCTGCACCATATCAGACTACATCTTCGGGTCATCAGTAGCACTTGTCCTTAGAGGGCGCTACCCAATGCTGCACCATATCAGACTACATCTTCGGGTCATCAGTAGCACTTGTCCTTAGAGGGCGCTACCCAATGCTGCACCATATCAGACTACATCTTCGGGTCATCAGTAGCACTTGTCCTTAGAGGGCGCTACCAATGCTGCACCATATCAGACTACATCTTCGGGTCATCAGTAGCACTTGTCCTTAGAGGGCGCTACCCAATGCTGCACCATATCAGACTACATCTTCGGGTCATCAGTAGCACTTGTCCTTAGAGGGCGCTACCCAATGCTGCACCATATCAGACTACATCTTCGGGTCATCAGTAGCACTTGTCCTTAGAGGGCGCTACCCAATGCTGCACCATATCAGACTACATCTTCGGGTCATCAGTAGCACTTGTCCTTAGAGGGCGCTACCCAATGCTGCACCATATCAGACTACATCTTCGGGTCATCAGTAGCACTTGTCCTTAGAGGGCGCTACCAATGCTGCACCATATCAGACTACATCTTCTGGTCATCAGTAGCACTTGTCCTTAGAGGGCGCTACCCAATGCTGCACCATATCAGACTACATCTTCGGGTCATCAGTAGCACTTGTCCTTAGAGGGCGCTACCCAATGCTGCACCATATCAGACTACATCTTCTGGTCATCAGTAGCACTTGTCCTTAGAGGGCGCTACCCAATGCTGCACCATATCAGACTACATCTTCGGGTCATCAGTAGCACTTGTCCTTAGAGGGCGCTACCCAATGCTGCACCATATCAGACTACATCTTCGGGTCATCAGTAGCACTTGTCCTTAGAGGGCGCTACCCAATGCTGCACCATATCAGACTACATCTTCGGGTCATCAGTAGCACTTGTCCTTAGAGGCGCTACCCAATGCTGCACCATATCAGACTACATCTTCTGGTCATCAGTAGCACTTGTCCTTAGAGGGCGCTACCCAATGCTGCACCATATCAGACTACATCTTCTGGTCATCAGTAGCACTTGTCCTTAGAGGGCGCTACCCAATGCTGCCATATCAGACTACATCTTCTGGTCATCAGTAGCACTTGTCCTTAGAGGGCGCTACCCAACGCTGCACCATATCAGACTACATCTTCGGGTCATCAGTAGCACTTGTCCTTAGAGGGCGCTACCAACGCTGCACCATATCAGACTACATCTTCGGGTCATCAGTAGCACTTGTCCTTAGAGGGCGTAAGTCGAGCCCAGGGTTCAGAGACCAAATTATGTACGGGTCACGTGCAATGTCAGTCAATTCCATCGGCATGAGTTAAGCCAGTTCTTCCACAGGGTCAGGTCGAGGCAATTTAAATATAATTCTCACCCCATCACCTTGAAGAGACACCGCCCGTAAAGTCGTATGTACATTCCAACCCCACCCGTTCTGCCAAACTGGCGAGAGCTGCAGTGGTCAAGATTACATATTGCGCCAGTGATGTCACGCCAAAGACTAATGGAGAAGATAGATGTTCCCATCTTTCTTTCCTCTCTTCACCCTCAGGATCACATGGTTATGATGGACTATTATTGGTGTGGTTTACTCACTATACCACTGGCGCTATCTGTAGTCTGTATATATTTTGTCATTTGATGAACCCTGGCCTGTAGTCTTATACTGTACTGTAACTCAACTTGTCCTTGGCCAACTAGTTTTAGAATGTATTTATATACTCTTAAGTTTTTTACCAAAGATCCTTGATTAAAAATACACAATTTATAATAGTTGAATTAGGCCTAGTTTTTTAGTATCAAAATCTTACTCGACACTTGTTAAACAAAATATTATTTTACCTATTTTATTTGTAAAACTTACAATTTAAAAGTAAATTAACATAAAAAGGTTGTGTGAATATTATTTTCCTTTGATTTTTTTTTTTTGACAAGATTACAGAAGGTAAATTTATTGTTCTTACCTTTTATTGCAACCGAATAAGAGTTTATGTCCCTTTCTTGACACTATTCAAACTATTTTTGACATCTAACACAACATTTAACTCAATTGAAACTACCCTTCAAATTATTTTTAATTTTATTGTGAAAAATATATGATCCCAAGGTCTAAAATTCCATTATTTTCCCGTTTCTCGTCCCAGTGGGAAATCCTTATTTCCAGCCCAAAAATCTATCTAAGACAAAATGTTATTCCCACACAGGAATAGTTAATACCAGTACTACCTGGTTATTAGAGGTTGTGATACCGCCTGGTTATTACCGGCGGTTACAATACTCCCCAGTTATTACCAGCGGTTACGATATTCCCCGGTTATTACCAGCAGTTACGATACCGCCTGGTTATTAGCAGCAGTTACTATACTGCCCGGTTATTACCAGCGGTTGAGATACTACCTGGTTATTATTAGCAGTTGCAAGAGTCAGCACGAATATCCTTCTGTTCTCCTGTGAGTTTTATCTGGTCAGGGAACTCATTGTACAGCTCCACCTCGCCCTCTTGGGCCAAAGCATTCTTGGCGATGGTTTGAAATGCCTGTTCCACATTAATGGCCTCCTTTGCTGAAGTCTCAAAGTATGGTATATTATTCTTGCTCTGACACCACTGATGTGCACGCTTCGTTGACACCTGTCAGCATAAATATACAACTGTTAGCAATGGCTCACAGTCAATGTATTGTATTCTCAAGCTCAGAACTGGTCCAGCAAATTTCCATTTCAATAAAAAATTGCCTACTAATGACATTTTGTTGCACATATTAATAGCATTTTAGATTAATGTGTGTTAATAAATATCAATAAGGAGACAATAACAGTTACATTAATGTGTGTTAATAAATATCAATAAGGAGATAATAACAGTTTACATTAATGTTTGGTAATAAATATCAATAAGGATATAATAACAGTTTACATTAATGTGTGTTAATAAATATCAATAAGGAGACAATAACAGTTTACATCGTGTGTGTGCTAGAATCCTTTATAAAAATTAAATGTACTACAAGACATTTTCAGAAGCCAAAAACACCTTTGTAGAACTGAATTATTTTTTTAATTCTTGGGATGAATCAAAATTTGCAGCAGAAACAAGGACATTGAATGTAAGAGAGACAAGGAAAGTGGAGGCCATGGGAATGAAGTTTGAGAGGATCATGTTAGCTGTCATAAGGAGAAAACAAGATTACTTGGGATAGTAGAGGAAGCCAGGGTGAGATGGTATGGACATGTAATGAGGATATTGGAGTACTTGGGATAATAGAGGAAGCCAGGTTGAGATGGTATGGACATGTAATGAGGATATTGGAGTACTTGGGATAATAGAGGAAGCCAGGGTGAGATGGTATGGACATGTAATGAGGATATTGGAGTACTTGGGATAATAGAGGAAGCCAGGGTGAGATGGTATGGACATGTAATGAGGATATTGGAGTACTTGGGATAATAGAGGAAGCCAGGTTGAGATGGTATGGACATGTAATGAGGATATTGGAGTACTTGGGATAATAGAGGAAGCCAGGGTAGATGGTATGGACATGTAATGAGGATATTGGAGTACTTGGGATAATAGAGGAAGCCAGGTTGAGATGGTATGGACATGTAATGAGGATATTGGAGTACTTGGGATAATAGAGGAAGCCAGGTTGAGATGGTATGGACATGTAATGAGGATATTGGAGTACTTGGGATAATAGAGGAAGCCAGGGTGAGATGGTATGGACATGTAATGAGGATATTGGAGTACTTGGGATAATAGAGGAAGCCAGGTTGAGATGGTATGGACATGTAATGAGGATATTGGAGTACTTGGGATAATAGAGGAAGCCAGGTTGAGATGATTTGGGCATGTAATGAAGATGGAAAAGGAAATAATACCAAAGAATGATGGAGATGAAGTATGTAGGCAAAAGACCACATGAGAGACCAAAGAAGAAATGGGAGGATTCGATAACAAAAAGTGAGATAGTGAGAGGAGAAGAATGGTGGAAAGGAAGAGGAACATGAAGACATTTTACTAAACTGACCCGACCCCAGGCTGGAAACGCACAGTTCCAACATTTTATAAAATCATAACTATTTATGATATTGACACTTGCAAAAAAGTTTTGTAGGGAAACCATGGGAGGGTGTTACACGAGATGTGAACCCTTAGTCCAACATGCATCAACACTGCAGTGGAGTTTTTGCCAAAAACAGCACTAACATATCAACCACAGCAACAGCTGCACTGTCCTGTTTTCAAGGCCCAATCATCGGCCAAATACTTACCGCCCTGTTCTCAATGTCCACCTTGTTACCCAGGACCACAAATGGAAAGTTTTCAGGGTCCCTGGGTGAGGCTTGTATGAGAAACTCATCCCTCCAGCTATCCAGCGACTTGAAGGTGGGTGGTGCAGAAACATCAAAAACCAAAACACAACAGTCTGCACCGCGGTAGAACGCAACGCCCAGCGATTGAAAGCGCTCCTGACCTGCCGTGTCCCAAATCTAGGGGGGAAAGGTTATTTTTTTACTGTAAGCTAAATATGTTTAAAATTTTAACACAAAGTCCTGTATAAAACCGATACTAATATTTGTGTTAGTAATATTGATGATGTGTGCGAAATCTTTACAAGTGTTTACACTAGGTTGTGTATGTAGATATGTTATCAGAGCTATCCTGTCATCTAAAATCACCTTGTATTTGTATCACCAACTGACCTGCATGGTGACTATCCTGTCATCCACCATCACCTCCTTTGTAAGGAAGTCTGCACCAATGGTTGCCTTGTATTGATTCGAGAACTTCTTGTTAACGTATTGGTTCATGAGCGATGTCTTGCCCACACCGGAGTCCCCCAGTATAATAACTTTCAGCAGCACCTTCTTTCGAGAAGCCATTTATAGTCCTTCAAAATAAAATATGTCATCTGTCAAGACTGCAGGAATACTTTATTAAAACATTCTTCCAGGTCAATTCAGAAAATAAAAGTACAGTCTAGAATGACTTATTAATCCGTTTAGGTTTATAATGAAATAGTTTATAGACCCATCAACAAACTCTTGTTTCTCCTATCAGAAACTACAAAGGGATCTGTAAAGGTTGGAGTTGAATTGTAGTCTACAGAGAATATGGTGAGACTGTGATATACATCGCATGTGAAGACTCACAAGCTGCTAATATCTTGCTAAGCTATTTTAACACATTTTAGAAGGTTCCAAATTAGCAGGAATGACACAATATTAAGGTAAATGAATTGTTAAGTTTTGAAGCGCCTTAAAAGATACTGCATATTATTTGAGCACTCAAGAACTGCAATTTCGTAACCATAACGAGCCATTTAGTTCTGAAAATAGGGGAAATTATGTTGAGCTCCTCAAACTGATTTCTGATTACTATTCAGTTTGAGCTCAGTATTTAGAATTGTCTACTGTATTCACTGGGTTATACGCTGGAATTGAATTAAAACAGTTTTACCAAATGAAAAACATCAGATATCTCAAAACTTTCACAAAGTTTCAATATGTGTCCTCTGATGGTAAAATTATGGGACAATTTTTTGTTTCACCCACAGATCTACCGCGGCTTTGGCTAATCCTGTTTAAGAGGTGGTGACCGATGTATGGTGTGGGGACAATCTTGTTGGGACTGACTGCAGTAATGCCTGGAGAAATAAATTGTAGGTATTCAGAAACTTTCCAATCGCATCGTTTGTTCAGTGTCTAGCTCATGCCCTAAACCTTGCTTTAACTCAGTAAGTAAATAATATCAGTGAATGTAAGTCTTTTTTTAGTACATTAAGTGGACTTGCACCATTTCTATTAAGCGAACTTCATTCTTAGATAAAAATGTTAGAAAAAGACTGCCAATGTTGCGCCAACGCGATGGAACTATAGATACTGTGACGAACTATTGGGATAGAAATGTTTGAAGCAATAATAGAGTACCCACAAGAATGGGATGGTGAGTATTTCTGTAGCTAAAGGGTTCGACCACTTTCTAGAAGGTGTTCAGAGCATGTATTTATAATTTTATTCGCCCAGATTTTTTACCACACACTATTTTTTTCCAACATTTTGCAAACAAAACAAATGGACATCGTTTTCTATAAAGTGAGGTTGAAGAAACTAAAAACAACTTGTCAAATTTTAGGTTTAAATATTAGATTACATTTATTCCAAGACACTGCAAATGGGGCTAGAATTAGTAAAAAGTGGACGTAGACTGAATTTAAATGAAGACAATGTCATTGTGAAGTAATTGATAACATTGCCTTGCAAATACAAACACGCTTTGAGAAAATTAACAATCTAGACTTTAATTGTTAAATTCATATAAATTTAATGAATACCAAAAATAATTTCCTAATGAACAAATAAATTCTTTGATTGGAAATTATGGAAAATATTTTGACAAAAGCAACTTACGTTCCAAGATCAACGTGGTTTACTCAAGGGAAGCAATAAAAAATAAGTGTAGTAGATATGGTCAGTGAGAATAATCTAGATGAAGCATTACAGGAGTTTAGAAACTGTGTGACCTTGTGGCAACGATCCTGGAAACACACATCAGTTGAGAGATCATTTTCAACATTGAAAAGAGTAGAAACATATTCCAGAAATACTCCGGGACCAAATAAACTGCTTGGGTTTGCCACTCCTTTCGATTGAGGAGGGAGTAGACTCCATGAAAGAGTCATATCAGCGTTCGTAAAAAAGGAGAGGAGGAAAATTAAGGCGAGTAAAAGATCATTGATATAAAAATTAATTTAATATTTAAAAATAATCAAATACACCAAATATGCTGCAGTTTGTAATAAATATATATATATATATATTAGGTATTTATATGTATATTTAACATAATTAAATAACACACAATATAGTTGGTTTACATTTATAAATATAAACTTCCCTTAAAATGTTTCTCTGTACAGTTAATTTAAAAGTTGTCAGCTTTAGGGGAGGAGAACCGAGATAAAGAGACAGGGGGAGTTTCTCCTCACTTGTTAAAATAAAGGGGGGCAAGCTATGTTCTTCCCCCCTTATCCGCAACATCCTCTTGGATACGCTAGTGTGCTATGTAAATCACGGAACTGAAGGACGCCCAAACCCCGGCTTTCTAAGAATGTTGGTGACGAGACACTACTGCTCCTGGTGGGTAAATATGGCAAGAGAATGAGTCATTGAAAGGAGATTAAATGCAGCCTGAAATACCGGAGAGTTCTTCACTCATGTGACTCAGTTTCAACTTAACAATGCGCCGAGGATGAGACTTATTTGTGCTAGAATAGTGTATTCTCAAACATGCTCATATTGTTTTAATGCAAGGTCCTATAGAGCACTTTTCCACTAAGGCATCATAATACTTCAATTCCTTCTAATTACATATTTTATAAACAACTTAATTTGTCAAAACTTTTATTTATACTCTCATGAAAGGTTAGGTTAAGCTTGGTTGGGACAGTTTTAGTTATAAACATTATAAATAAGAACATATTCTCCATTGATCCCAGTTTTATTGAAAATATGTGACGGTTTACTTTGTGTGTGTTTCAAATCAAAATAATACCCTACTAAGTTCACCCACAAGAATTAGTACCGTACTGTAGGCCTAACTTACTTGTGTTGTGTGTATAGTGCTGGAAAATATAAAACATGGCTCCCATAGATTCCACCATCAGGTAGACCTGTCTAATTATAGAAATGAAAGAAAGCACAAGTGAAAAGGAAATAAGGTAAGTCACAAAGAACAAAACTACAAAAATAAAAACTTCCATATTTTGTGTGTTATTTGAAGGCAACTTTTAAAATAAGTAAATTAATCACTCATCTTCACTAAGAGTAAAATAAAAAAAGTTAATGTTACTGTTATGGAAACTTGACTTAGCGTTTCAACAAATTAAAACCTATGATGATAGAACATACAAAAGTGTGAATACTCGTTGCATGAAATTATTAATAGTAATAGTTAACAAAGACAATCCAAACTAAATTCAAAGGAGACAAAAATATAGCAGAGACTCTTTAGGATGGTAGTCTTACTGTCTCATTCAGAAGGTGCAGTAAAATGTTGGAAGATGCAAGTTTAACTAGGCCTATAGGAATTAAGGATAAATAAAACTGAATAAATGTGCTAGACTACTAGTTATATCACTCTATAGACTCTTAGATGGTGGACATAACCTCAATATACCCTGCAGAATATGTGATACGTACGTCTGAAATAAAGAGTGTAATGAATAAGATTACAAGAGAATGTCAGGATGACATTGGAATATTATTACATCTCTAGCGTATCACTGTGATTTAGTTTTAGAAAAAGTAACCAAATAATAAACAGTGGTCACAGCTAAATGTATGAAGAGGAATCAAAATAACTGAAATAAAATGTTCAACATTGATAAATTATGCTCATCTGAGCCAAAATTTATCATGAGAATAATCGCACGAAACTTTACATTTGATAAAATTATTGTCAGATGACGTCAATAAGAATTATGATGTCATATTTGACAGTTCTAACATGTAATAATACATAATTAAACATCATTCATCCACGAATTATTACAAGCTTAAATCACATATTTTTAGTCATTATCAACACATTTAACTTTAACTAAATCAGATTACATAATATTATTTTTAGCTATTTTTGTCATATTAGATCTTTTATATTTGTTTGTCAATAAAATTCAAAAGTTACAAAAAATAAAATTATAAATCAATAAATAAAATAATAGTCTATCAAAAATATAAGTTAAATTTGAATTTCAAAATAATAGTTTCTGTACATTACCTTGTAATATAAAGAACACAAGTAAATTCTTATTTCTGAGAGAAGAAAATGGCGAACAAACTCATACAGTAATCACGACTCACGACTCACGAGCTCTTGGTTTATACGTCATCGATAAACTTATTCGGAAGTGGTGTACATCCAACAAACAGCTGTTAGTTTGAAATAGTTAACAAAAGAAAAATATTATTTTATATTAAAAAATAAACCACTGGGCATATTTTATTAAAATAGACAAAATGAATAAATAGTTTCATCTTAAGTAGAATATAGTTTTAGGGGAATAATAATTTCAGTTTCTAAAAATTTATCATGAAAACGTGCCGGAAGTATATTAATAAGCCAGTCTTGAAGGTATATTCCACAATTTAAAAAATAATTTTATCGACTAATGTTACGCCTTGGTTAAAAAAAATCAATCCTTGTCGAGTTTATAGCACATGTTCTATAAAACATGCTCAGCCCTTGTGGATAGCTTTTTGGGTTTGAATAGACTCAATCAGTGTACCTTTTTCTCTTCCTTATCCTCCCTAGTTTATCACTGGAGACAGTGACGCCCTTTGGGAACGTGCTAGTGGCGTTATCTATTATGAATCAGGGGTAAAAAGAGTTACTTTTCCGATCGAGCAGAAGTTGTTAAATGCAGTAAGGTATGTGAAGGAAGGATGGAGTAGATACATATATTTATTTATATGTACAGACGGTGGGAACCAGTCATAGTGAGTGTGGCCTTCTATGACAGATAATTAACTATGGTCACACATATAGTCTACATTCCAACGTGTCAATTTTTACAGCGGAAATATTTGTTATCCTGCAGGCATTGAAATATATCTTATCTTTACGTCCTCAGCAGTAGCGGTGTTATGAGACTCCCGTGGCACTTTGGAGTCTATAAGCGG
Organism: Timema cristinae; assembly: GCA_039000515.1. Lineage (NCBI taxonomy): Eukaryota > Metazoa > Arthropoda > Insecta > Phasmatodea > Timematidae > Timema > Timema cristinae. The sequence continues at coordinate 61,385,790 of JBCFYV010000100.1, forward strand.
CTCGTCAAGGCCTCCAGCATGACATTAATGATTAAATACTCGAGGAGAGCGTCTCTCTCCAAGCCAGGCGCCACGTATTAAGGTACCAGAGGATTCCTAGTCACGTGGTTATAATGGGTAATGAGAGAACGAATAGTTTGGCATATAATTTAAATTTACTTTCTATTGTAAAGGAAATCCCGCTATCGTATAGCAATTTAATACCGAGAGAAAAACTCAGAATTCAGGATATATAGGGCGAATTGTGGGAGACCACATGCCAGCAGAAGGCAAAATGGTATCATGAGATGTGTAGTATAAAATTAGTACACCGTGATTTTCATCAGTTAAGGGCACCCATAAGTTTGTTTGTATTTTAATTCGTCTTTGGATTGGGCAGGCCAACATGAAAGATCAACTTTGTTTGATGCGCAAAGTTCTACCTTCACATTGTGTGGTTTGTCACGTTACTGAAACATTATAACATTTATTTATGACTTGCCCTGTACATCAATCACGTGTAAATTACATTCAAAATTATATTAGAGACTTTTCTTTAGTTGATGTGTTACACTCAGACAACTTCACTTTGTATAAGGGCTATTTAATTTATTTATAAATATAAATATGTTAGTGTAAATAGGGACATGGAGGCCCACCGAGATGGGAATGGAAGGGGGGAGGGGGGAAGGGAGGCAAAATCCCTGGGGCTCGGCTCGGCCTCCAGACCTTTCTTCTCATTTTGGATGAAAATATAAGTTCAGCGACACTGAAGAAAAATTCAATATAATAAGAAATTTAAATTAAGTATACCGTACTAATTATCACCATTTAAACTTAAGTGGATGAGCCATAAACAAGATTAAAGTTTACTTCATTAATGAAATATTATTGGCCTAATGGAAGAAGTCAAGTATCTTAAAGTGATACGCAAGACAATCATTTCTAAATCTACTCTGTCGCCCCTAAAACTGCTCAACAAAATGACATAACTCAATATTACAAATTTATTTCCGAATGAACGCGTTGCTTTGTGCACAATCAAAGTTTCTGTTGTTCGAGCAGAATGGTCTTTCAGTGTGTTTAGCGGATTAAAGAAGTGCTTAAGCCCAACAATGGCTCAACAAAGACTAACTGATCTGGTAACACTAGTTATCCATTGAAGCAAAACTTGCACAGATATTGAATGTTGACTCCATCATTCAAATGTTCGCTGAGAGAATAACTCGAGAGGCAAATTTTAAATGACTTGACTATATTCTAAATTGTTAAGTCTAAACTAAATTGTCAATTTAAAAAAGAGAACCAGAGAAATAAAACATGAATACAAAGAAATCAAAAGGTAAGCCTTTTAATTTAAAATTCGTTCCTACTACTTTTAAATTAAAAATTTGTGTTATAAATGTGTGTATACTCGTTGTAATCGTATTTATGAAAAACATATCTTGCATAGTTGGATGGTAACTTAGTTTTCTTGGGAGAAACTTCTGGGATAATGTTTTTAAAATCGTTGTTAAAATTATGTGCTAGGTTTGCTATTTACGCATTAATATACGCTCTTAAAGTGACTCTTTAGGGTTCCTTTTTTCTGAGGATTGTTAGGAGTCTGAAAAGTTGAGAATTAGAGTAATGGAAAGCGGATCCGACAAAATATTTGCCTCCGGGCCCTTAGTGGCTTTCGACGGCACTATGGACATGACTCTTTGTTTATCCCGTAGACGAGATTCGCTATTAGTTAGGGTTGGGTTATGTGATTTAGAACTGGATTGAACGTATGGTAGTATCAAGAAAGTAGAATCGGAAGTGAATTGAATACGAGGTTTCCTGGCTGATTGAAGTAAATGTATTCAGTGCCATTGAAGAAAGAAAGAAACGCATATTCTATTCACAAAAAGTTTGGATTTGTTTGGGTACTAATGCATTTTTTGGTGATTTAATCTAAGACTACAACTAAATAAATGAGATTACAACAAGCAAACATAAAGAAATAACTAATTATGTAACCTACATATGTTTGAAAATGTTGGTGCTAGGTAACCAAAATAACAATGCAATAAAAAATATTATGAAATAACTCATATGGTGATTTTTACTGTGCCGACGTGCCAATAAATATTGACGCAATTTAATGTGTTTCAATACGGTAAATGTATTATATGTCAGGAGGCACGTGGACTTAACGATCACCAAATATGTAAGGGCGGGGAATTTTAGAGACAGAAGTGTTGTGTCGGATTGTCACTAAAGTATTCATTGCACTTATGTCACTATTATGTGTGAGGTTCATCTAGGATAATTTAATTAATGACCGTCACAATTAATATTGTTGTGTTTATTAAAATAAAATGAACTAATACACGGTCGTCATAGTGACGAGGGTTGGGTCCACTTGTCATCCAGTCACCTGTGAGCTCAAGTCACATTTTATATGTCCACAACTTCTTCAAAAAGGTGTCACATAATAACATGCATATGGCAAAAGCCCAAGACACTACATGACACTTATTCTCTCTTGGACAACTGCTCACACATCAATGTATTAACCATTATCGTACTCATAGTGATCATGATTAACGACACTCCATTACTAATGGACAATTAACAACAAACGTACTCTGACAATTGTCAAAAGCCAACTACTCCTCTACTTTCTGTTCCACTGGCACCACTGGCGCAAAGTGACATCTTGCGCAGAAAAAGTTCTTGTTGCCGTCCGTGACGAGTTCACGCTTTACTCCGCACCAATAAGAACTCTCCTCTCTATTCTATTGGCCCGCTTGGCAGACACTGTTTCTCCCGTTCTCACGCGCCAATAGGAAGCTTTCCTTCTCTCCCATTGGACAAGACCAGGAAGCAGTGCAGGGTATAAAACAAGGTGGATCCTCGCTCAGATTTCAGTGGCTAGCCTTCAGCATCTATTAGGTTTTAATCTAGTCTAGGCCTAATTTAATATGTATTTGTTAGTTATTAGTAAGTTATTCTGCTAAAATGTTTAATTATAAGAAAAATTTGGGGTTTCGCGTTTATTTTAAGTAGCCCATATCACAATCAACGTTGAAAGAAACATATATTCTAAATTTCAACTTTTAGCTTAATTTTTAGACCTTTACTTTTTAAATCTACTAGGTTTCATTCTTAGAAAGTCATTGTTTGATTATAATAATATAATATTAGCACCGCGTCTTACTAGCCGTTCGGGTTATACGATTTAAGTACTAATTACGCTAATGGATTAGGAATTGGGAAGGTTGAATTAGAGGAAGTGAACTCGCATTTGCGTGGAGGGAGAGTGGAAAACCACTTAGGAAAAACCACCCCCAGTTCACCCGACTGAGATTCGAACCTCGATCTCCCAGTCCTCAGCAGTCGAGCTCAACACGACAAGCGCGTTAGCCAACTACGCCACCGAGGCGGGTGTTTGATTATAGCTTCATCTAAATTTATTAATTTTAATTTTAATGTGTTGTGCTTGTTTTGTTTTATTTCCTCCTGGAAGCTGAGGCCTATCTTGAGATGCATGCGTGGCTTTCCAGTGGAAAGAGGAAGGTTGGACGCGCACACTTCACAAATAACACATGGGCAAATAGGTCGTGCTACACAAGTGTACACAATTTGGGGTGATGGAGACAGCTGGGAGGAAAGAGGGTCCACCATTTTGGGGTAACACCACATGTGGCTAGTTGGGGAGATGGAGACAGCTGGGAGGAAAGAGGGTCCACCATGTTGGGGTAACACCACATGTGGCTAGTTGGGGTGATGGAGACAGCTGGGAGGAAAGAGGGTCCACCATGTTGGGTAACACCACATGTGGCTAGTTGGGGTGATGGAGACAGCTGGGAGGAAAGAGGGTCCACCATTTTGGGGTAACACCACATGTGGCTAGTTGGGGTGATGGAGACAGCTGGGAGGAAAGAGGGTCCACCATGTTGGGGTAACACCACATGTGGCTAGTTGGGGTGATGGAGACAGCTGGGAGGAAAGAGGGTCCACCATTTTGGGATAACACCACATGTGGCTAGTTGGGGTGATGGAGACAGCTGGGAGGAAAGAGGGTCCACCATGGTGGGGTTGTAACGATGTTACAAGAAAATAAGAACTACTAACTCAATATAATGGGAGTACACTCACCACCTGCCTTTCTGAAAGTAAACATTGGAGCACACGTGCCGCAACATCCTCTCCTTACAACGCAATCCCACGGACTAAATGGAAATACTGCCCAACAATCCACTGATGATACAAGCCCCGCCCATAAACAAAGTGAAACTGAAGCTTGACCAGTGTAGTTTCCGGTTCAGCCATCTAGATGGTTCTCCGATATTCTTGTAGCTATTAGAGTCGCCGCTATCCTTCCTAAGCGCTGCTCGTCTCCAATCCATCTTCTCCCTCCCTCTTTCCCGTTCTATGTGGGCATGTCTGATATTGGTGTGGACTATATATTTCGATGTATCTTTTCATAGGCACTCATTTAGTGGTAGATCGAACCAGCTCGTTGACGCGAGCTAGCGCACACAAGCTCGCTCACTCAAAAGAGTCGTTCATATGAGTCGTATCGTTCACCACATGGCTCGCTCGCTACCAATCCCTTCACCCCTTCAACCCTCAAACTTGAAGAGCGACCTCTAACTAGTTTTCACAATTCCCGTTCCAAGCGTGCAAGTCTGTCCCTTTCCTTACAACTTATGAACGAATTAAGTTTTATGTGTAATTTATCCGAATATTATTGTGTTTCATTATTTAATTTTATTACTTACTCATATTACTTATAATAACCAACCTTAGCATATAACCTTTAGCGTCTAAATCACAGAATTATGTCTAAGTGATGTTAAGAAAAATACTTAGTTTAATATTGTAGGCAGTACTGCTATCTAGTAACGATATAGTAAGCATTTATAGTTGATTTTTTAGCAAACGAAGAACGACAGAAGAGTAGTGAATGACAAACACTCCTGGTTCTTTCCAGAGCGAATGAACGAGAGCGAAAAAGTTGTGAATAATGGTGGCGTGAATGACTCGCTCGCGAAGCGAGAGTCGTTCGTGGCTAGTTGGGGTGTTGGAGATAGCTGGGAGGGAAGAGTCCACCATGGTGGGGTGACACCACATGTGGATAATTGAGTTAGAGAAGAATTAGAATCATAGACAATATAGTAAAGTTTGGTGCAACATTTTTTAAGCTATCAACCGCTAACTTAAAGGTCAAAATATAAGTTGTGATTTATAAAAGTGCCATAACAAATCTGTAATATCGTAAGCTATCTCTAAAGACTACAGCTAAATTAACCTCAACAACATATAATTTTGTTATTCCCCTCAATTTCCCCACCCCCACAGAGTTTCTTTTGATGCTCTACCACATCCTGGTGAGCATTGTCGCACAGTTACAATGAGGGAGACAAGAGGGGGGGGGGGGGGTTAATGTTTGGATGGCAGACTAGATACACTGAGGTCAGGTCATGTGATGACAATGAAGGACAGAATGTCTAAGAAAGCCGCAGAGAGAAGGGTAGAAGACCACGGACAAAGCACAGAAGGAAATGGAAGCTAAAGAAGTGGACTGGAGATGCGTGGCTGAAGGAGAGGAATGGAAGATGTGCTAGACCTGCAGAGATGGAAATGTCGAATGATGATGATGAGGAATTCAGGAAAGTTTTCTTGTTCAGAAATTGTATTAAAAATATAGGTATTTTATGTTCTAGTGTTCTACCACTTCCTTTGTTGCGCTCCCTTCTTTCCTGTATATCCCAAACCACACATCCCATTTGATCAACTTCTGTTGTCCTTTATTTTCAATGTCTCTTCTTAGAAATGTTTAATAAATCAACCGATCCTATCTACTTTGTCTTCTATATTATCCTCCACCGCACCAACTCAATCGTCCCTCAGGTTTCGTGTTTCAACTCCAAAGTCTGTATACTCCACCAATGTCAGGACTATTTTGTTAGAATATTGTAACTTCTTGTTGAAGCAGCCCCTACCATGATTTTTGACCTTAGCTTCCGTGCATCTGTTGCAATTAAACCCCCATGTTCTACATTTTCCACCACAATTATTTCTTCTCTCCAAGATATCTTCACCTTGCCTTACCAACCCATTATTTTATTTGATAATAAAATTAGAAAAATCTTTTTGTGAATTTCTTTATGAGGTAATTATTATCTCTCTCTATAAGGCTCTTTTCACTTTATGAGGTAATTATTATCTCTCTCTATAAGGCTCTTTTCACTTTATGAGGTAATTATTATCTCTCTCTATAAGGCTCTTTTCACTTTATGAGGTAATTATTATCTCTCTCTATAAGGCATCTTTTCACTTTATGAGGTAATTATTATCTCTCTCTATAAGGCTCTTTTCACTTTATGAGGTAATTATTATCTCTCTCTATAAGGCTCTTTCACTTTATGAGGTAATTATTATCTCTCTCTATAAGCTCTTTTCACTTTATGAGGTAATTATTATATCATCTATAAGGCTCTTTTCACTTTATGAGGTAATTATTATCTCTCTCTATAAGGCTCTTTTCACTTTATGAGGTAATTATTATCTCTCTCTATAAGGCTCTTTTCACTTTATGAGGTAATTATTATCTCTCTCTATAAGGCTCTTTTCACTTTATGAGGTAATTATTATCTCTCTCTATAAGGCTCTTTTCACTTTATGAGGTAATTGTATTATATTAGAAAGAAGGAAGTTGTGTTGTGTTGTCTATTTCCCACTCCTTACTGATAAATTCTAATAGAATGCAGTGGTGACTTGTGACCAAAAATATAGGTGGTGCACAATTCAAATATTCTAAAATATGATATATACCCTTTTAATATATCATACCTATCTACATTTACATATCGTTTTACTTGGCTAATATTTCACAGCAGTACGGGGGAGTGTGAAGCTTCGAAACAAATATAGGATTCGACTTTTAAAAGAAAAATCCATATTATACAATTACAAAGTTTTGACGGTAAAAATATTGACAGCTAAAAATATATCAAATTTTTAGTAAATTACTGACATTTTGAGCTGTTATTTACAGTACATTACAAACCAACATTAATTTGAAAAAAATAATTGAACACACCTACATTATTACAATCTTTTACTTTGCTAGCGCAATCATAAATAATTAAACACCTTAGAATAAAACACTCACATAATAAATGAAAACATTATTTACAGAACACCCAACAATTTAATCTTAAAACGCCTCTAGCTACTTTAAATAAAAACTCCATTCTTCTTTCTTTAGCTTTTGCGATTTCCTCAATGACTCTAAAGTTAAATTCTGAAATGTTCATAATAAAGTTTATCTCGACAGACAGCATGGCAAGAGCTGACAACCTTTCCTGGTGTATAGTATTTCTTAAAAATGTTTTGACACGTTTTAGTGTAGAAAAACATCTTTCTGCTTCTGCAGTTGTCATAGGGAATATTTTAAAAGTTTTAGACATTCCTCAAAAATTTCACTTAAATTGTTTTCATTTATAAATGAGAACAGAGTCAAAGCGCCAGTCATATTTCGAAATTCATCCCTGACATAAATTATACTTAGCTCTGTGCGTAGTTTTTTTGCATCTAAAAATGGGTATGAATTTGTTGTGAGTTCTAAATAGTTATCAAGAAACAACTTACAATAATCAGAAAACTTTTTGGCAAAAACAAATTTGCAGCAACAAGATGACCAGTAAAGCTGAATCTGTCTTTTGCTTGACAGATGATGACGTCACAAACCTATTTAGCCTCTCTATTACGAGTGTGGCTCTCATTTCATCTCCCTTTATTTTATTTTCATCAAGATCTTCAGTTATATAATTTTCATTTCTTATTTTGGAAATTTCCTCTATGAAACATTTTTGTTTTTTACAAACGCTGGATCAGTTTCCCTTTTTTGCAACTGGTTATACAAATATATCATTATTAAATGAAAAAAGTTAACCAAAATATAAAAACATCATCCTCTATAATGTTCTCTTAAGACCAGACGCTTGTTCAATTGTAGCTATATTTTAATGTCATCTCTCGTTTCTATTGTATCCATGCACTCGATAAGTTCTTCTCTGCATTCGCAAACTGTGTTTACTGTTCGAGAATTAAAGTTCCATCTTGTAGGTGCTGATCGTGGTAAACGTTTATCCACAACTTCATCTAACATCGCTGTTCTCTGAGGGGAATTAGAAAAATATGTACAGAATCCTCCTAAACGGCGCAAAATATACGGACATTACAAATTTAATCGAGCTGCATTAGACATTATTAAATTTAGTTGATGTGCATGACAGTGAACACAAGCAGCGTTAGGATAGCTCTGCTTTATTTTAGCCTGAACACCATTGAGAGATCCACTCATAACTGAAGCACCATCATATGCTTGTGCTATTAACTAATGAGGCTCTTTCTCTACATGTTGATCTATTTCCTCTTTGAGACAATTTGATAAAGATACAGCGTCATGAAATTGGGGATTTACATAGTTCCAAAATCTTTCCACTGGTTTTCCTTTCACTATATACCGGTAAATTATAACCATTTGAAAAGTAGTGAGATATCAGTTGTTTCGTCAGCTATAACAGCCAAAAAACTGGCATTATAATTTCTTTTGGAATTTCTTCATGACAAATATCCAGCATGCATTGAAGTATTTCATTCTGAATTGAACTAGAGGTGCCTTTAAAAACTGTAGTCTTTTCTAAATGCCCTTTCAAAGCATCATTCAACTCCGCACTGAAATTGACAAGTCCACGAAATATTCCAGAGTTATAAGATGAATCAGTTTCGTCATGACCTCTAAGGGCCAGTTTGAAAGCGCCACAGAATCGAATACAGTTTAGGATAATATTTAAAACATACCTGTTGTTAGTCACTTTTTTTATTGTGAAGCTCGATAGCTCTTCTGTAGCCAGAATCTAACTGTGATCGTATGTTGGTCTTGCCAAGTACAGCAAAATCTAAAGAATTGTTCTTGTGTAACAATGATATTTCATGCTTTTTAATTCGCTCACTTAAATGGTTCAAATCAGTCATACCTAAATTCGTCCAAGAAAAGTCACCACCAAAGAGTAAACACGGAAACCAGAACAATGCATTGTTTACATCACAACCACATAGCCATGGATGCTTTTTGTAAGTTTCTACGTTGAATTTTCTAGTAAACTCTCGATTTTTAGTTTTTGTTAGTTTTTTCAGAACAATATTTGGTGTCGGTCTACCAAGTTTTTTAATTTCTAATTTTTCTTCTTGAGTACACAAAGAAATTATTTTTTTTTGCAAAATGTTTTGCACAGAATTCATTTCGATATTTAAAAAAAAACACTAACTCGAACTCGTTCACAAATAACAACTATTTACATAAACCAAGTTTTATTGATAATTAATGTTTTGTGCAAAATTCTTTTTGATATTTAAAATAAGCACTAAAACAGTAAATTATTATGAAATAATTAACTACCATTTAAATAATCATTGTACTTGAATAATTGTGTACAGATTAAAAAAAAGAAAAACCACACTTTAAAAAACATTATAACTGGTAGTAATGCTTTGGTTGATTAAAACAAATCGCCAAATTCGCTATCCAGCTGCGCACCAGGCCATGTGTTAAAGGTCCACTTTAAAACTAACGTGCAAGGTCAACAACCTCTCTTCTTCTCGATGCGCATGCTCAGATTGTTGCACGCCCCTGGAGTTTAGTAAAAGTACTAAGACAGCGCTAGCAGTCAGGAAAACAAGGTGGAATAGTAAATAGAATGAAACACACAAGAGAATAGCTAATTTTAAGAAATATATTCTTAAAAAAATCGATTCATTATGAAATGTTATTATTTAAATTAAATAAAGCTAAATACTATTTTGTGTGAAATTATAAGTGGTGCACTTGCGCCTGCGCACTTAAGGAGGAGTCGCCTCTGGTAGAATGAAACCTAGGCCGGGGGTAATAATAGATTTTCTTCAAGTGGCAGCCATTACATCTTCTCTATTGGCGTGAACTTCCTGTTATATGTTCCTATCCACCTTTCCTGTTGTACCTTCTCCCAAATAAAATACAATTTATTGAGGTATCTATGATTTTTTTCAAATACTATAAAAGCATTTTGGTGGTGAAATATGTTTTTATTTGAAGTTTTAAACATAATTTTCAAAGAATTATTTACCCTAGTGTTGAGTGTTTCCTACCAGAGTGACATGGCTACACTAAAACTGTGAATGTTGTGTTACTTGTGACCAAATACATTTCCATCATTTATAAAACATGTAAAACGCTAATATTGTGATTGATGAATTGCATTGAGGGGTATCACAGCTTGGAGACCAGCAAGTTGCCACTAGCAAAGATGTTCTTTGGGTCAAGGCTGCTCTTGGTGGCTTGGTACAGACGTACTCCAGTGTCTGAAACCTGTCTTTGGTACCAGCGGGCCCTCATCTTGCCAACACCATGATGGTGAGATAATGATCCTCCACTGGCTAGGATTTCCTCACGGGCTCTAGCCTCTAGAGACTCATAGACCCGAGGGGGTCAGACAGACCTGTCCACTTGAAACCAAAGTAGAAATAGACACAGCTTCCCACATCATAGGTTTGTGTGACCCTGCACGAGATCATGAAGTGCTGAATACCCAAGGCTGTGGAAAAAGACACAACGTTCATTATACTCGCCTTTACACTGCTCAGTGGTAGAGACACAACGTTCATGATACTCGCCTTTACACTGCTCAGTGGTGGAGACACAACGTTCATGATACTCGCCTTTACACTGCTCAGTGGTGGAGACACAACGTTCATTATACTCACCTTTACACTGCTCAGTGGTAGACACACAACGTTCATTATACTCACCTTTACACTGCTCAGTGGTAGAGACACAACGTTCATTATACTCACCTTTACACTGCTCAGTGGTAGACACACAACATTCATGATACTCACCTTTACACTGCTCAGTGGTAGACACACAACATTCATGATACTCACCTTTACACTGCTCAGTGGTAGAGACACAACGTTCATTATACTCACCTTTACACTGCTCAGTGGTGGAGACACAACGTTCATTATACTCACCTTTACACTGCTCAGTGGTGGAGACACAACGTTCATTATACTCACCTTTACACTGCTCAGTGGTAGACACACAACGTTCATTATACTCACCTTTACACGGCTCAGTGGTAGAGACATAACGTTCATTATACTCACCTTTACACTGCTCAGTGGTGGAGACACAACGTTCATTATACTCACCTTTACACTGCTCAGTGGTAGAGACACAACGTTCATTATACTCACCTTTACACTGCTCAGTGGTAGACACACAACGTTCATTATACTCACCTTTACACTGCTCAGTGGTAGAGACACAACGTTCATTATACTCACCTTTACACTGCTCAGTGGTAGACACACAACATTCATGATACTCACCTTTACACTGCTCAGTGGTAGACACACAACATTCATGATACTCACCTTTACACTGCTCAGTGGTAGAGACACAACGTTCATTATACTCACCTTTACACTGCTCAGTGGTGGAGACACAACGTTCATTATACTCACCTTTACACTGCTCAGTGGTGGAGACACAACGTTCATTATACTCACCTTTACACTGCTCAGTGGTGGAGACACAACGTTCATGATACTCACCTTTACACTGCTCAGTGGTGGAGACACAACGTTCATTATACTCACCTTTACACTGCTCAGTGGTGGAGACACAACGTTCATGATACTCACCTTTACACTGCTCAGTGGTGGAGACACAACGTTCATTATACTCACCTTTACACTGCTCAGTGGTGGAGACACAACGTTCATTATACTCACCTTTACACTGCTCAGTGGTAGAGACACAACGTTCATTATACTCACCTTTACACTGCTCAGTGGTAGACACACAACGTTCATTATACTCACCTTTACACTGCTCAGTGGTAGAGACACAACGTTCATTATACTCACCTTTACACTGCTCAGTGGTAGACACACAACATTCATGATACTCACCTTTACACTGCTCAGTGGTAGACACACAACATTCATGATACTCACCTTTACACTGCTCAGTGGTAGAGACACAACGTTCATTATACTCACCTTTACACTGCTCAGTGGTGGAGACACAACGTTCATTATACTCACCTTTACACTGCTCAGTGGTGGAGACACAACGTTCATTATACTCACCTTTACACTGCTCAGTGGTGGAGACACAACGTTCATTATACTCACCTTTACACTGCTCAGTGGTGGAGACACAACGTTCATGATACTCACCTTTACACTGCTCAGTGGTGGAGACACAACGTTCATTATACTCACCTTTACACTGCTCAGTGGTAGACACACAACATTAATTATACTCACCTTTACACTGCTCAGTGGTAGAGACACAACGTTCATGATACTCACCTTTACACTGCTCAGTGGTAGAGACACAACGTTCATTATACTCACCTTTACACTGCTCAGTGGTAGAGACACAACGTTCATGATACTCACCTTTACACTGCTCAGTGGTAGAGACACAACGTTCATTATACTCACCTTTACACTGCTCAGCAATGCAGTGTTTAACGTTCCTGCACAGAGACAATGTTCTGTCCCAAGGAACTGATGTCTCAAATGACTCAGCCACAATGTTATGTTCAAGACCCAGGTCCTACAACCAAACAAACAAGAGTTCAACTCCAGCCTAGGAGGAAGTAAAGGACAAACATGTTCTATGATTACAGTGAACATTGAACCTACTCTGATGTAAGCAATCACAAATGTAAGCATATAGCCTCGCTCGCCATTCTTCTCGCCAGCCGGAATCCCTCCAAACTTGACCACTATCTCATATATCTTGTTTTCTTGAGTGGCAACTTGTCTGTGATCACCTGGATAATTGTTAAATGTGTGAGTGGTTATGAGAACAAGACAGACACAAGCAGTCTTTAAACAGCGGTCACCATACACACCTTCAAACAACAAGGTTGCCACACACATGGTATCCATGTCAAACTTCTTGATGGTGGTAATGTAGAACTTCTTTAGTGCATCCAACACGAGACCCAGATAGCTCGGCACGGGCCGCAACGCTTGTCCAAACTTGAACTGCTCATTGTCCATCAGACGTATGGATGCTGGCTGGCATCTCTGGGGAGAAACAGGTTCATTAAGCGCCAGTCTCGCCATCTCACTCATGTACAGCACTGGACTAGAGGATGATGTCTCACCTGTCTCGCTATCTCCCTCATACACAAGACTCCACACTCAAAGTTTGGAAACACAATCGATCCATATTTTTTGCAGGAAGGCAATGGCCGAACCTTCAATATCACTTCTGTTATAACCCCGAGTGTCCCTGAAACACAACACCTAAATGTTTACACTTGATAGCAGTTATGGAGAGGATTGTGTCGGCAGCTCAGCGGTGTGTGTGTGTGTGTGTGTGTGTACCTTCAGATCCCATCACGATATGGTTGAAGTCAGGGCCACACGAGACACGAGGTCCCCGGCATTGTTTCTGGAGCACACCAGTAGGAGTGACCATGCGAACATTCACCAACAGATCTTCAATGTTGCCATAAACATTCTTCTTCATGCCTGACGCTCGAGTGGCTACCCATCCTCCCAGACTGCCAACACGACAGAAACACACGTGTGTCATTCTGAGATAGCAGTGGACATGCAATGGTGAGAAGAACTTACTATATTTCATAGGGTGGTGTGCAAGAACTTGACCAAGTGAATGCTTAGTGTGGACACTATGAGGACGCAAGCAAACTCACGCTAGTGTCCACAAAGCACCCACTTGGTCAACTTCTTGCATACGGCCCATGAACACAGTTCTATCAATACATGTAAAACCATATTTTATGAAAAGTCACACGGTGACAATGATTTACCTCAACAATTGCGTGTGTTATGAAATATTTTATTGTTAAAGGCCTCAAAATGACCATTTTGGGCTTTCAAGTGTCATTGCCAGTATAGAGTTTGTTGTAGCAACACTCTGTATACTTTATAAAACTGAATTAGGTTCTTACTTCTCTATTCCCCTGGATAACTTGTTCCACAATGATCCAATCCAGGTAGATCCTCTGGCATACTCCATATGAATTAGTTTGTATAGCAACGTGTTTGTTTATGATGACTAAACTAATCTTGGAGTAAAATTCAACTAACCTGTTCTGTTACCTCTCTCATCCCCTTCTTCAAACCACAAATTTCAATCCCTCAGTGAAATAAATCTCTCCATTTCTTTCATTCTTTCAATTATTTCTTATGTATTTTTTTCATAAGCTGATATACCGGGACAATTGTTTTATGAGCAACGAACCCTTCATGATTCAAGTCATTAGTGTCCTGGGGAGGATAATGCCATTTTAACGATAGTTTGTATATTTTTCTCACACCTCTGGTGTCTCCTCTACATCTCCTTAGGGGATAATTTGCCCAACACTCAGCAGTGAGTTGCTGGCTGTAACGTCTAACCTGGCCAGACAAATGGCTCTTCATTGTATAAACAGTAATAAATGTACATGGTTCAAGAATCTTAATATAATAATTTCTCAGTGAGCAGTAGAATCTGTCAATGATTCCATTCCAAGAATTTTTATGCTGTAGATTTAGGGTTCAGGGGAACATTTCCCTTGAAGGCTTCTCAAATTCCACGGCTGAAGAATAGGCTGCTGGGAAACCTTTCCTCGTGTGTCTTACAGTTTAACCAAAAAATGACACCTGAACAAAGGAATTGAACCTGGGAAGCTTGGTTCCGAACATTTGTCGTGCATGTGACTGACCTTGAGAACTCGTAAGAGTCTGGCTCATGTCCTGTAGTTAATCCCTGCTCCTGTAGTTGTCGCTCCAGATCCTGGCCCACTATCCCAGACTCGCAACAAGCCACAAGGTTGTCCTTATCCACCCACAGGATGCGGTTCTGCGACAAATACATCCTTCAGCGCTATAACTACTTGCACATATCCTGGTCAGTCACACCAGGTACAACAAAGAGAGTGTGGACATAAGGAATGTTACCATCTGGGAGGTATCCAGTGAGAGGATGGTCCTGGGATCATTGCTTGGACAGCTCACAGCTCCAGACACACTAGTGCCACCCCCAAACGGTATAAGCACAACATCATATGTGTGCGCTAATTGCACTAGCTTGACAACATCGTCATGACAACCTGCAATATAACATTAACAGTGAACAATTGAACAGGACCAGGGAGTCCACCGTTAACAGTGAACAATCAGGCTTACCTGGCCACACCACAAGGTCCGGGATGCGCGGGAAATGACCCTCACGCAACATGAACATGTCATTAAGAGTGTGTCCATGCGCACGCACCAGTCGATCAACTCCTGAGAGAGAGTGAGACAGTCCCAAGGCTTCAAGGGCAGAAAAAAACCCTGCACACACAAGAAGGAACTCTTGAAAACTTCAAAACAATCCACCATATTGTTATAATTCAAGTAAGGCTACAGTTTTCTCTTTTGAAAAGAATGGGTGATTATTTATTGATTCTTTCTGTTTTAATTCTGTGCACCTGCAATTATAAAGTTTAAAGATTATTGTATCTGTTATGAATGTGAGGAAATGTGTTGTGGAGTGAGTGAGAGTATCAAATGTGTATAACATAACAGTGGTGATGAGGTGTGAAAAGAATTCACATACATCTTGTTTTTCGCTTGGGCGTTTTCCTAGCAAACGAAATTCTCCTTAATGGCGGATAGAAAGAAGGTTGAACCAATTCTCAAGTTTAGTATTGAACCTTTCAATCCATCTTAGTCCAACTGTAAAGGATTAAAAAATAAGCTTAAGATTTACAATGTACTGGAAGATAAGCAAACTCTATATTTACTAGACGCCATTAGTGAACATGCGTACCAAAGGTTATGCGACCAGTGGGAGCCAACTGAGCCAGAGTAAAAACATTGGAACAACTGGCAAATATTTTGACTACATTTGTTCAGCCAGAACCGAATGCATTGGCAGAAAGCGTTAAATTTCAAAACAGGGTGCAAAATGAAGGGGAATTACCGGCCAATTTTGCAGCTGAATTAAACGAAACTTAAGCGTTATTGTAAGTTTCCAAATGATTGGTTCGATAATGCCCTTTGTACTCAATTTGTGCATAGATTGCGTTCTCAAGATCTGAAGTTGAAACTAATGGAGCTCCCCACAATTAAACTTGGGTCTGCTGTTGAGTATGCTACGAGGGTCATCCAGAAAATAAGGTTACAAGGGCTCATGAGTCCGAGGGAAATTTTTTGTTTCAAATTTGGCACACCTGGCGTGTAGGGGGGACTTAACTGTCAGTTTGTTTGGTCCCGCGTGTTTGTCGGCCATTTTTTTCAGTCACAGTAAATTCTTCCAATGGAGAGGTCATCGCGCGCTACCGCCACCTCTTGTTCGTGAGAGATCCGCGCGGTCATCCGTTTTTTGACTTTGCAGAACAATACCGCCGAGAATGTTCATTGGAAGATCGTGGAAGTTTATGGTAATTATGTGATGAGTCGACAACATGTCACGAAGTGAGTTAGGTGGTTCAGAGAAGGCCTACTGATATTCACGACGAGGCAAAGAGTGGGAGACCATCAGTGAACCCTCACGAAAAATTTCCTGACATTTCTCGAGGTCTCCTTGGTGATATTGTGTCGGAAAACCTTGATTACAAGAAGTTGTGTGCGAGATGGGTGCCCAGAATGATCACACCGGAGCACCGTCAAAAATCGCGTCACAGCCGCGCGTGAATTTTTGGATCTTTTGTACAGGAGGGAGAAACTTTTCTGAACACTAACGTGATGGGGGATAAGACGTGGGTGTGTCATTACACCCCAGAATCCAAAAAACAATCTCTTCTCCAGCCACCAAAAAGTTCAAGACAACCCATTCAGCCGTACTAAACATACATTGGCTACTGAGAGCCACCGTACTAAACATACATTGGCTACTGAGAGCCACCGTACTAAACATACATTGGCTACTGAGAGCCACCGTACTAAACATACATTGGCTACTGAGAGCCACCGTACTAAACATACATTGGCTACTGAGAGCCACCGTACTAAACATACATTGGCTACTGAGAGCCACCGTACTAAACATACATTGGCTACTGAGAGCCACCGTACTAAACATACATTGGCTACTGAGAGCCACCGTACTAAACATACATTGGCTACTGAGAGCCACCGTACTAAACATACATTGGCTACTGAGAGCCACCGTACTAAACATACATTGGCTACAAAGAGCCACCGTACTAAACATACATTGGCTACTGAGAGCCACCGTACTAAAACATACATTGGCTACTGAGAGCCACCGTACTAAACATACATTGGCTACTGAGAGCCACCGTACTAAACATACATTGGCTACTGAGAGCCACCGTACTAAACATACATTGGCTACATAGAGCCACCGTACTAAACATACATTGGCTACTGAGAGCCACCGTACTAAACATACATTGGCTACTGAGAGCCACCGTACTAAACATACATTGGCTACTGAGAGCCACCGTACTAAACATACATTGGCTACTGAGAGCCACCGTACTAAACATACATTGGCTACTGAGAGCCACCGTACTAAACATACATTGGCTACTGAGAGCCACCGTACTAAACATACATTGGCTACTGAGAGCCACCGTACTAAACATACATTGGCTACTGAGAGCCACCGTACTAAACATACATTGGCTACAGAGAGTCACCGTACTAAACATACATTGGCTACTGAGAGCCACCGTACTAAACATACATTGGCTACTGAGAGCCACCGTACTAAACATACATTGGCTACTGAGAGCCACCGTACTAAACATACATTGGCTACAGAGAGTCACCGTACTAAACATACATTGGCTACTGAGAGCCACCGTACTAAACATACATTGGCTACTGAGAGCCACCGTACTAAACATACATTGGCTACTGAGAGCCACCGTACTAAACATACATTGGCTACTGAGAGCCACCGTACTAAAACATACATTGGCTACTGAGAGCCACCGTACTAAACATACATTGGCTACAGAGAGTCACCGTACTAAACATACATTGGCTACCGAGAGTCACCATACTAAACATACATTGGCTACTGAGAGCCACCGTACTAAACATACATTGGCTACTGAGAGCCACCGTACTAAACATACAATTGGCTACAGAGAGTCACCGTACTAAAACATACATTGGCTACTGAGAGCCACCGTACTAAACATACATTGGCTACTGAGAGCCACCGTACTAAACATACATTGGCTACTGAGAGCCACCGTACTAAACATACATTGGCTACCGAGAGCCACCGTACTAAACATACATTGGCTACCGAGAGCCACCGTACTAAACATACATTGGCTACTGAGAGGAACTGTACTAAACATACATTGGCTACTGAGAGCCACCGTACTAAACATACATTGGCTACTGAGAGCCACCGTACTAAACATACATTGGCTACCGAGAGCCACCGTACTAAACATACATTGGCTACCGAGAGCCACCGTACTAAACATACATTGGCTACTGAAGAGGAACTGTACTAAACATACATTGGCTACTGAGAGCCACCGTACTAAACATACATTGGCTACAGAGAGTCACCGTACTAAACATACATTGGCTACTGAGAGCCACCGTACTAAACATACATTGGCTACTGAGAGCCACCGTACTAAACATACATTGGCTACTGAGAGCCACCGTACTAAACATACATTGGCTACGAGAGCCACCGTACTAAACATACATTGGCTACCGAGAGCCACCGTACTAAACATACATTGGCTACTGAGAGCCACCGTACTAAACATACATTGGCTACTGAGAGGAACTGTACTAAACATACATTGGCTACTGAGAGCCACCGTACTAAACATACATTGGCTACTGAGAGCCACCGTACTAAACATACATTGGCTACAGAGAGTCACCGTACTAAACATACATTGGCTACTGAGAGCCACCGTACTAAACATACATTGGCTACAGAGAGTCACCGTACTAAACATACATTGGCTACTGAGAGCCACCGTACTAAACATACATTGGCTACTGAGAGCCACTGTACTAAACATACATTGGCTACTGAGAGCCACCGTACTAAACATACATTGGCTACTGAGAGCCACCGTAACTAAAACATACATTGGCTACTGAGAGCCACCGTACTAAACATACATTGGCTACAGAGAGTCACCGTACTAAACATACATTGGCTACTGAGAGCCACCGTACTAAACATACATTGGCTACAGAGAGTCACCGTACTAAACATACATTGGCTACTGAGAGCCACCGTACTAAACATACATTGGCTACTGAGAGCCACCGTACTAAACATACATTGGCTACTGAGAGCCACCGTACTAAACATACATTGGCTACTGGAGAGCCACCGTACTAAACATACATTGGCTACTGAGAGCCACCGTACTAAACATACATTGGCTACAGAGAGCCACCGTACTAAACATACATTGGCTACAGAGAGTCACCGTACTAAACATACATTGGCTACTGAGAGCCACCGTACTAAACATACATTGGCTACTGAGAGGAACTGTACTAAACATACATTGGCTACAGAGAGGAACTGTACTAAACATACATTGGCTACTGAGAGCCACCGTACTAAACATACATTGGCTACTGAGAGCCACCGTACTAAACATACATTGGCTACTGAGAGCACGTACTAACATACATTGGCTACTGAGAGCACTACTAACTACATTGGCTACTGAGAGCCACCGTACTAAACATACATTGGCTACTGAGAGGAACTGTACTAAACATACATTGGCTACAGAGAGCACCGTATAAACATACATTGGCTACTGAGAGCACCGTACTAAACATACATTGGCTACGAGAGCCACCGTACTAAACATACATTGGCTACTGAGAGCACGTACTAAACATACATTGGCTACTAGAGCACCGTACTAAACATACATGGCTACTGAGAGGAACTGTACTAAACATACATTGGCTACAGAGAGTCACCGTACTAAACATACATTGGCTACTGAGAGGACGTACTAAACATACATTGGCTACTAGAGCACCGTACTAAACATACATTGGCTACTGAGAGCCACCGTATAAACATACATTGGCTACGAGAGCACCGTACTAAAATACATTGGCTACTGAGAGCCACGTACTAAACATACATTGGCTACTGAGAGCACCGTACTAAACATACATTGGCTACTGAGAGCCACCGTACTAACATACATTGGCTACTGAGAGCACGTACTAAACATACATTGGCTACTGAGAGCCACCGTACTAAACATACATTGGCTACGAGAGCACGTACTAAACATACATTGGCTACTGAGAGCACCGTACTAAACATACATTGGCTAAGAGAGCCACCGTACTAAACATACATTGGCTACTGAGAGCACGTACTAAACATACATTGGCTACAGAGAGCACGTACTAAACATACATTGGCTACTGAGAGCCAAACGTACTAAACATACATTGGCTACTGAGAGCCACCGTACTAAACATACATTGGCTACTGAGAGCACCGTACTAAACATACATTGGCTACAGAGAGTCACCGTACTAAACATACATTGGCTACTGAGAGAACGTACTAAACATACATTGGCTACAGAGAGCACCGTACTAAACATACATTGGTACATGAGAGCCACCGTACTAAACATACATTGGCTACTGAGAGCACCGTACTAAACATACATTGGCTACTGAGAGCACGTACTAAACATACATTGGCTACTGAGAGACAACCGTACTAAACATACATTGGCTACTGAGAGCCACCGTACTAAACATACATTGGCTACTGAGAGCCACCGTACTAAACATACATTGGCTACGAGAGCACCGTACTAAACATACATTGGCTACTGAGAGCCACCGTACTAAACATACATTGGCTACTGAGAGGAACTGTACTAAACATACATTGGCTACAGAGAGAACGTACTAAACATACATTGGCTACTGAGAGCACCGTACTAAACATACATTGGCTACTGAGAGACGTACTAAACATACATTGGCTACTGAGAGTCACCGTACTAAACATACATTGGCTACGAGAGCACCTACTAAACATACATTGGCTACTGAGAGAACGTACTAAACATACATTGGCTACTGAGAGCACCGTACTAAACATACATTGGCTACTGAGAGGAACTGTACTAAACATACATTGGCTACTGAGAGCCACCGTACTAAACATACATTGGCTACATGAGAGAGTCACGTACTAAACATACATTGGCTACTGAGAGCCACCGTACTAAACATACATTGGCTACTGAGAGCCACTACGTACTAAACATACATTGGCTACTGAGAGAACTGTACTAAACATACATTGGCTACAGAGAGGAACTGTACTAAACATACATTGGCTACATAGAGCCACCGTACTAAACATACATTGGCTACTGAGAGCCACCGTACTAAACATACATTGGCTACAGAGAGTCACCGTACTAAACATACATTGGCTACTGAGAGCCACCGTACTAAACATACATTGGCTACTGAGAGGAACTGTACTAAACATACATTGGCTACAGAGAGGAACTGTACTAAACATACATTGGCTACAGAGAGGAACTGTACTAAACATACATTGGCTACTGAGAGCCACCGTACTAAACATACATTGGCTACTGAGAGTCACCGTACTAAACATACATTGGCTACCGAGAGTCACCATACTAAACATACATTGGCTACTGAGAGGAACTGTACTAAACATACATTGGCTACAGAGAGGAACTGTACTAAACATACATTGGCTACTGAGAGGAACTGTACTAAACATACATTGGCTACATAGAGCCACCGTACTAAACATACATTGGCTACTGAGAGTCACCATACTAAACATACATTGGCTACTGAGAGCCACCGTACTAAACATACATTGGCTACAGAGAGTCACCGTACTAAACATACATTGGCTACTGAGAGCCACCGTACTAAACATACATTGGCTACTGAGAGCCACCGTACTAAACATACATTGGCTACTGAGAGCCACCGTACTAAACATACATTGGCTACTGAGAGCCACCGTACTAAACATACATTGGCTACTGAGAGCCACCGTACTAAACATACATTGGCTACTGAGATCCACCGTACTAAACATACATTGGCTACTGAGAGCCACCGTACTAAACATACATTGGCTACTGAGAGCCACCGTACTAAACATACATTGGCTACAGAGAGCCACCGTACTAAACATACATTGGCTACAGAGAGTCACCGTACTAAACATACATTGGCTACTGAGAGCCACCGTACTAAACATACATTGGCTACTGAGAGCCACCGTACTAAACATACATTGGCTACTGAGAGCCACCGTACTAAACATACATTGGCTACTGAGAGCCACCGTACTAAACATACATTGGCTACTGAGAGCCACCGTACTAAACATACATTGGCTACTGAGAGCCACCGTATTAACTCTTGAGTGTAACGATAGTCGATGGTGTGGCGTGCGTGACCTTGAAGAGTGGTGCAGCTCTTCATAATGTTACCTAAAGTTTCAGGTAATCTAGGGGCTCCTGGAGGGTGCGTACACATACACATATAGAGTTATAGTATAGTATTATATTAACCTTGTTCCAGCTTAGGTTCTGGTAAATCCTCAGATCTTGGCAGTGACACTGAGACATTCTTAGTAGAGAGATCAACATTGAATACATCTTTGACCCAATGAGTGAAGTAGATCAGAGGTAAGTTACTGACAGGATATCTGTAGAATACAGAACATACACAACTAGTTCACTGACAGGATATCTGTAGGATACAGAACATACACAACTAGTTCACTGACAGGATATCTGTAGGATACAGAACATACACAACTAGTTCACTGACAGGATATCTGTAGGATACAGAACATACACAACTAGTTCACTGACAGGATATCTGTAGGATACAGAACATACACAACTAGTTCACTGACAGGATATCTGTAGGATACAGAAGGTAGTTCTGATAATGTGATATAAGGTATGGCTGGTTATTGAACCCAACCTCACCAACAATGTGCTAGGAACACCCTTTTAAATTTAAAAAAATAATTATGTTTTCTGTCAGCATGACTAACAGATTGATCTTTGATTGTTAATAGTTTATTTTTATTAATAATATATATTAAAATTGACAACTTCAGATTACCTCACTTGCCACAAAATATGTTTGAGTAACTTTTGTAACATTGTATACGTTCCATCCAAGCAATATATTGGTGTTAAGTGTGTGGTAAAACAAGTTGTGTGTGAACAGCAGTGACCTTGATCAAAAGAAGCATTGGTCACTTATGTACTCGTGTTTGCATTGGACAAGGTTACAACATACGTTTGGAGACCAAACAAACAATATTTGTTGAATAATCACTCAATGTTATTCACTGTTTACTTTTGAAGCAAGGCACATCACTGGGCCTTTCCCTCAGACTTCAGTCTTTCATTAAATATAAACTTTAAATATTTACAGAATTAATAATAAGAGGTGTGAGGAAGCTTAAAGATGTCGATGTCAAAGTCAAAGGTGAAATGTCCTCCACTTCAACAAGCCTCACAGCCTTCAACTCTTCAAAACAGTTCAATATTTAATTGAACGTTGTTTCCATGAGCTTTACTAGCTCGTTGTTGGCAGGATGGGAAAGTAAAACTACACAGTTTGGAGGATTATAAACAAAACTATGACAACACACAGTTGAAATGTTATAAACTGTAAGAATAATAAGTGAGGAGATCATACAACAGTAGTACATGATAAGGTATATGATGTACGGGGGCTTGACGTAGTCAAGTTAATAGACCCTACTCCGTGTCATACAATTACTAGATAAAAAAAAGATTAAAGTGTAAAAGGTTCTTAACTGAGCTCACATGCATAGGTAACATATTATATTTCTTCGGAGCTGCATATGTGAAGCTATTATAGCCATTCAAATGAATTTGTAACAAATACAACTTTTCAAAATTCCTGATGACATGGCCATAAATGGTTGATCTAAAATTTAAATTAATATTCCTTAATATTCTATTCAAACAAATTTTTTGTATGGCCATAGCAGAATTTAGGTCAGCACAAAGTTCTAAAGGGGGTATATTTGATACAATTGTAATGGCTCTCTTTTGTATTAGTTCTAATTCGTTCAGTTTGCATTCATTAGTATTAGAGCATAATATAATGATTAGATAATTTAAATGACAGTGTCATATAATTGATTCATGCAAGAGTGAGGTACATAACACTACAGCCTGTGTAGGGTTAGCTTTTTATTATATAATTTATGTGAGGATACCAAGTATATATATATATATATATGGTAGGAAATATAATATAATTAGTCTTCTCCTCATTTAACACCATTTTATTTTTACCTAACTATGATATTTAGCTCATGTTGCATAGCATTAAGTAGTATTTCAATGCTATTTCCTATCGAGAGAATGTTTTTATCATCTGCGAACATGTTTATTTGCCCTCTAATATTACAGTTCGCCAAATCATGTATATCTATAAGAAAGAGTAAAGGTCCTAATATGGAACTATGTGGTACTCCAGTGCTTATATTGGCTAGCGCACTCTTATGGGTCTCAACGCTAACATATAGTTCGCTAGATAGCTTTGGAGCCAGTCAAGTGCCTGCCTTTCCCCTGATACCAAGGTTCTCTAGTTTCTTAAGAGGATGTTTTGTTTTACCATATCAATCCCTTTCCTAAGATCAATAAATAAGCGTATTGCAATTTCTTTACTATCTAAAGCATTATGGACTTGAGAAATAATGTCAAGCACTGCAATATCAGCGCTAAGCCCGTCTCCTAAATCCACACTGGCACTTGTAAAGGAATATTTTTTTTATTCATGACATAATTTAACATAAACATTTAAAAGCTAATAAACAGAATTTCAGTATCGACTCGTGAATAAATGACATTAATAATGTAAGCAGGGATATATTCACATGTGTCAGCATAAAATATTTCCGTGAACCTTTATTGTTATCCGGATACACAGCCTCTATCGTCATGCATAATTAACAAAATAAATGTAGGCATAGTGTAAAGTGACAACTAGAATATATTAAACTTTGCTTCGTCTTTAGCAATGAGCTTGGTATCCACAACCTAGGTGCTTGCCACCAAGACACGTGATCACACATATTATACACAACCTAGGTGCTTGCCACCAAAACACGACGGGAATCGTGTGAATAGCTGACAAAGCGTATTTAGAAAGTTCACTAGAGCATAATATGATGGGTTTCTTTAGAAGCTATTTCATTAGCATAACAAGGCTATCTACAGATTTAATTATAATTTAAAATAAAGTTTTTTTTTACATAGTTCATTATATACTTCTAGAAAAGTGTAGCTACACAAATTAAATTGCCATTAGGCCTATAAGAGACTTTGCCTTTAAATGAGAGGTACCGTGAGCCCAGTATTTTCTCTTATAATTTGTCTATCGCAGATTAAATGCACATTTTGTACTTGCCTGTCCCCCGTAAAGTGGATCATGCCATCCTTGACGACAAACTGAGAGTCCTTGTAGCCCCAACCATTCCATTTCAATAACTCTATTCTGAAACAATCGACACAAACCTAATGTGTTTGTTTATCTTTGTAGTTTTTTGGGTGGATCTGTAAACCACATTGGTAAGATAGGCGTACATTTTATCTTACGTTAAATTGACCAAACACACTCTATGATATATTAATGCTAGGTACAAACTAATATGCAACAAGACTTTTACTGCATTGCCTGGGTCAACGTTTGTGGTGATTTATTAATAGTTTCCTAAACCCCATTGATGGTCACAAGATCTAACGTCTCTGACAGGATAGTACAAACCTTTTAGGAGACACATGTCATCATAATTTTATTTCAAATCTATACACCTAGGCTGAATTTATTGGTCATATAATACATAATAAAAACATCTGACTTGTCTATGTCTTTTCTTCAGAGTTGTCACAGATGTATTAGGCCTATATGGAAGTAAGTGTTCACAAGTTAGGTAATTAGGCTTTATCTAATCCAAGAAATCAATAATTATAATATTATAACATCAAGTAAATATGTGTTTGTTATGATTATGAATCTATTTAAGGTTTTGTTATTAGAGAGCTATTTTCCAAATGTGTGGTGTGTTTGCACTACCCCACAAGTTAATATCTGTATTGCGTATCCTTTAAATTGAAAAATGACACCTGGACACGGGAGTCGAACCTGTGCCCAGGTATCATTTTTCAATGTAGAGAATATATTTAAATGCAGCTATAGTAATTAAATATAATAGCTTGGCTATTTAATCCTTCATTTATTGCACACGCCTAAATGTAATATATTCTTTTACACGGTGACTTTGGCTTAGTTTTACGTTCAGTTCCCTGTATTGTTGGTAAAGTCTGGATCATTGTTGATCAGTTTTATAGGCACCCTCTTTAAATTCACAACAATGTATTTTGTAACTAACATTTTATAACCTACCTGTTTTTAGGAATAACACTTTGGACAATTTTTCCTTGGCTCTGCTTGTTATCTGGATGCTCACTATTGATCGCCCCAAAACATGATTCGGAGCCGAACTTTACCGAGTTACAATTATTTACTTTTAGTAATGGAACCTGAGCTTTAGAGCCTCTACTACTAATATTATTTTCTTCACAAGAAATATCTTGCAGTTTGCTATCACCAGTCATTGGATATGTTTAGCTTAACTTTTACACAGGCAGCACGACAAACTACTCAAATCAGGAAGATTTGCAAATCATGTATAATAATTAATATGTAGAATGTTTACTTTGCGAGCCCATACCATGGGCTCTCCAACAGTTTACTATATACAGTCGCGAAGCTTACTAGTGGTGAAAAGTGCAACCCAGAGCGACGCTAGCGCTTAAAGTTGCCTTAAAAAAGGAGATGCATGGACCATGCCATGAAGAGCTATGCACTTTGAAAATCACTTTAAAACGTTATTTATTCAGATATATTAAATATCTTTGATAAGGAAACTATAATTGAAGAATTTACAAATCACTAGGAAAATAACGTACAGCATTTAATTTTAGTTGAGCGTTAAATTAGTTACAATAATCGTGTTGAAACTTTTAAGAACATCACTATTAAATCCACCAATTTAATTCAAAATTATAAGTGAACTATAATGTGTAACTTTATAATTATAATGTAGACCTATAAACTAATGGAGATAGTAATATGTTCTTATGTTTAAATTCTACATCAAAACTATTAATTAAAATAGCAAAATAGTAATAAAAAGTAAATAAGGATGACAAAGAAAATACACACTGATAATAAGATAAATTTTAATTTGATTAATTATCTACTTTATATAAAATATGTTGTAAAGTAAGCTAACTTAAATACATACCTAACAAAACTTAAACAAAGGTAGCAAACTTTAACCGTAGGTAATAAAATGTAATTAAAAATAAAATTTTAGTTCTGTGTAGTCAGGATCACACTTTCCTTAAAGTCAGCAACCCAAATTGTTAAATGCTATGTTTTTTTAAAAATCTTTTCTTTACTTATACTGAAGCATTTCGTTACTAAATTTCAGAATGTAATATAGCCTAATCTTTACAAATAATTTAATGAGAGAAAGTTTGATTTCACAAACACTGCCCCACATTTATTTTTATGAGCAAACTCATCAAAATCGCATGCCAATTGATTTTCACAATTTTTCAAAAATGTAAAAAGTCATTTTTTCAAATCACCAAGCTTCCAAATTCAACACTGTTATCATAATTTTTGAAATGAGTGTACACTTTTTTGCTTTTGTCAACAATACTATATTTCTCAGTTAAAAATGTTTTGCATTTATCACATTTGTGTACTGCATTTTTTTTAAATATACCCAAATACATAGCGCATGCAACTGAGCTCACCCAAATCTCTTGATAAAGCATTGCTATTAATGATTGTCTCTAGTGCACAACTCTCATTTTCAGACTTCAATAATGAAGAAACCCTAAGTGTGTGTGTGTGTGCAGATTTTATGTCCAAAATTAACTCTCCCCAGTCCACATTTTCACAATTGCCATTTGTGCTGTTGTCTAAGTTGAGTAGCGTACTCAACGTCGCACTATTAAAGGCCGAAATAAAATGCTTCGGAATCCCCCTTTGTGGCTAATTACTGAAAAAATGTTTTCCACACTATCCTGATTTATTTTTCTTGCCAACACATATTTGTCACTTAAGCTATCTTCTAATGGCTCATTCATAAACATCCTCAGAGAGCTATTGATTAATTTTTTTTGGCAAAACTCAGCTGTAGCAAAAGCCACAGACTCTATAGTGCCACAAGCAACAAGTGTGTCAATGGCGACAGCTACAGTGTGACTTAAAACCCGTGAGCAATACAAACTTTCATCTTTGAAAATGATAGTAGGTAAACAGACTATTTTGTCAGTTTTGTAGCCAATTAATTTTGTACTTTCTATTGATGTCACTTAAAATAAAGTTGAAATGTATTTCCAAGAAGCTATTCCAATGCCTGCATTTTCCAACTTATGTTCAAGGTTGTACTTAGCTAAGTTATTTCTAACGCTTTTTAGCACGTGAGGTGTGTCACAAAAGAAATAAATTTTATCAACATCATGAATTAAATAAGGCTTTTCCTTTGTAATTCCAGTATCCTTCCTCCATTCTACGAAATTAGATACAAGGTATGTAACACACGTTTTTACTGTTAATATTACTTCTTTTAATTTGCCAACAACAACAACAATAAATATATTTTTCAAAACCAAAGCTTTCATAATTTAGTTATTAAAAAATATAATAGTGGTTGTCTCATCTTAGAAAAAATTCCATTAATCACTATAACAAGTGCACTGTTTGCAATCGTTCGTGTTCGTTTGTCCCCAGAATCTTCAAATACTATAATATAAACAGTGAAACTGTCATATGACAAATTGCACATTGAACCCTATTTCTAACCCTAATGCTTAACTAATAAGGTTCAAATACAAATAAATAAATAAGTCAACAAAAAGAAAGAGTGTTCTGAGTGAGTGATGAATATAAAAAAATCTAGGCAAAAATTTAATACCCAGCACACGCAATTAGGGACAATTGCGGAACCCGTCCCCACGGCCAACCTCAACAATATTTAACTATAAACAAGAATATAACTACACCCCTAATTCGATCACCAGACAACAATTTATCTAGCGTTAAACATAAGGATAAATGAGTAAAAAGAGTAAGTAGAAAAATATTACGACATGGTTTTTTTTATTATATATTAAATTAAATAATATGAAAAATCCTAAGAAAAGAAAAAGGTATACAATATTTTGTAATCTCAATACCATGGCCTCATATCAAGAGCGCCTTAAATGTATAAGTGATTACCATCACTAATTACGTTAACAAAAGTAACAGTTAGGCAAAAAGAACAATATAGGACTCATAAATTTAACCTCTACCAAATGCTCATGTTCTTTACAAATATAATTAAAATTATTTATGTCAGTATCCTTCCATTTCTCCGTTCCGTAAAAAGGGAAAAAATACTTAGACCTAAAATTATCAGATTTCTTACGTTGGCATTAGCTAGAGCAATCCACATTTAAATTGCCAATACTTAAGAAATTACCAACCATAAATTAAGTTATTAAGGTGGCTATTGCTGATCTCTTACTAGCGCTGATGGCGCCCGATACATTAAGTTCATATGGAAACACTGGAAGTGAAACATTAATAGCACTACTCTATAAACGGTATCCAATAACATTAAAGTTCATTATAATAGAGATAAGCCTTAAGTCCAAAAAAGGCATTGTTATTTAAATTACTAGATATTAGTTTTCCCGTTAGAGTCCAATAACACAAGTTCATTATACTTGAGATAACTATCAAGTACCCAAGAAATATTATTATCAACAAAACCATTATATATATTTTTTTGTTAGAATCCAATAGCATAAGTTTATTATCATTGATATGAACCTTAAGTCCAACAAGGATTATTATTATTAACAATATTACTAGATATATGTTTTCTAGTTAGAGTCCAAAGTTTAAGTCCATTAGGCCTATACATGAAATAAATATTTAGTACAATAAAAATATTATTATAAATAACATCATTAGATATTCCTTTTTTAGTACAAGTTCAAAGTTTAAGTCCATTAATACTTGAGGTAAATACTAAGTGCATAAGAAATATTATTGTAAATAATATCAATAGATACTTTGTTTTTTTTGTTCAAGTTCAAAGTTCAAGTCCATTATGCCGAATAAGAATTTAGAAAATAAAATATTAAGCCGAGAAAGAATTTTGCTTACATTATTAATTTCCGAAGCCTTAGCTTGCTCAAGAGATTACCAAAGCCAGTCCAAGAGTGGCACTTCACTAAACGATCACTTCTTATACGGTTAAAACACAGTCCACAGAACGCGGAATGAAGGGATGACGAGGGAAGTAAAACCAAAGAACATAAACAAGGAGGGGGAGATTCTACACGCTTTTAGACTGGAGTAGAAACAAAACTTGGCACTGGCGAAGAGTGTATTCTTTCCAACCGAAGTTCTTTGGTTAGGGGAAGTTGTCTCTGAGAGTTGAATAGGCGCGGTCTCAGTATTTCGTGGTCAGTCATCTTGTTCAGGCGTGTCAAGGTGACTATAATGTTTATCGTGTCCTTTTGACTTATTTTATATAGTCGAGGAGACTAAAATGTTTATCATGTCCTTTTGACCTATTTTATATAATCGAAGTGACAATAATGTTTATCTAGATTTCTTATTTCAGTCAAAGTGACTAGATTTTTGTTTTGTGTCCTTCTGACGTAGTTGGTGTAGTCAATGTGACTAATGTTTTTTCAAGTCCTTCTGACTTCTTATATTAGTCCAAGTGACTAAGTTTTTCCCTATATCCATATGATATAGCTTAAATATAAGAGCCTTGAGCTCCAGAGGTATTAAGGACTTAGTCTTAAAGTTTGCTCTTCTACACAAGTACAGTACTTCCTTTTTAGTCCTTATGACGAGTCTGTTTCTCATGACGCCGTGGTCAATTTTTAAATTTTTTGTATGGCTACAACCAGGTTGTATGTCCTTTTTCTTGACTCAGTTGGATCAATGTGTTGAATCATTCTTGTTGGCACTCTTTGCGTGTGGTATTAGCTGGGATGGGTGAAGCGTGGAGCTCCGCTAGTTTCCATAATGGGGTCCACGCAGATAATGCCTTTACTCTTAGCCCATCGTTGGCTCCTATTGACTAAGTATTAAAAGTTAGTGTACACTAAAGTAAAGTTGTACACTAGGGAATGGGTTATTGTATATATGTACTATTGAGTGCTCTGGCAGTACCTATTGGGAAAAGGACCGTCCATAGTACAATTTGGTGTTGACGCTTGTTTGCTAGCCATCTACTAATGTAATTAACAAGCCTTTCTCATATCATTCATTATACAATGTATAATCAGGACTTTTTTTTATGTCCCAATCAAGCAAGCTAGTTCAATTTATATATATAATAATAGCTCTAAACTTATAGGATTTACAGTTAACTTTCATTGGTAATTGGTAATTATTTCATTGTTTTTACTTTTAACCCTACTGACAGTAGCCTGGCACTTGCCCAACTATTTTGATAGTGAATAGGTTCTTACAGCCTACTGCCTTTGACCATGCTGCCTTGGATGCTTACTTACTCGAGCAGCTGCATGGCAATCCTATAGTTTGGACTTGTTAATGTCAACGCATCTTCTATTTAACGTAAAGTTTTCCGTGATCTACGATTTGTTCACTTGTTTTCCTTAACTTATTTATTTACACGTTCAATTGTCAACCAGCGTTAATCTTGTACAACTATTGTAATCTTATATCTCATTTATGTTTTTCTATAATACATCTATTTATTGTTAACTTAATTATTTGTCTTTCGTAATGAATCATCTCAATGATAAAATCAGTTACAGATATATTATATCCTGGAAATTGTAATTGTAACTTTGCATAATTAACATAATATTCCTAATGACAGTACTCTGAACTTCTAACTATCTATCTTAGCAAAGTACTTTGCATAACTAACATTATATTCCCTATAAAAAGGATTATGAACATTTTAATATCTTACCTAACCAAAGACTTTACATATTTAACATAATATTCTATATAAAAGAACTCTGATTATTTAACTATATATCTTAGCAAATGACTATACATAATTAACGTAGTATTCCTTATGAAAGTACTCTGAGCTTTTAACTTTCTTTCTTAGCAAAAGACTTTGCATAACTAACTATATTCCTTATAAAAAGGAATCTGAACATTTAAATATCTTTGCTAACCAAAGACTTTACATAATTAATATAATATTCCATATAAAGGGACTTTGAATATTTAACTATCTTTCTTAGCAAATGATTACACATAATTAACTTAGTATTCCTTATGAAAGTACTCTGAACTTTTAACTATCTTTCTTAGCAAAGGACTTAGCATAATTAACATAATATTCCTTATAACGGACTCTGAATATTTAATTATCTTTCTTAGCAAAATACTTTGCATATTTAAACTGTACTATTAGCTGAAAGATAATTTTGAATTACAAATACTGAAAAATAACTTAGAGCTTACATTTTATACGTAGATGTGCTCTAGATGTATATCCTGCCACGAGTGATCTGGTCTCTGACCTCCTGAAAGTATTTATCCTATATCAATTGCTCAAAGAGGGGGGAAGTATGGGTTACACACACAAAACATACAAAGAGATAAAATAAGGGGCAGGGGTAGTAGTGGATGGGGAACATGTGACGAGAGAGCCCTGGATCCATCCAGAGCCGTCCATTGGCATCGGCAACCCTCTAGCACCGGAACTTCGTTCTTGCGAAAACGCGGTGTTGATGAGCCTCCTGGCCTCACACTGTCAGTCATTACAACACGTTCGCGATGGTCGGTTGCGTAGCCGGGGAGATAGTCAACTCGGGACGTACACAGTGAAATGGGCCTCGGTGAGCTTAGGTTATCATACTATTTTAGTTGTGGTGGGATATGATTAGTAATGGTTTAGTGTTCAGTTTTTTGTAATACAACGTTGTAGCTCATCATAAGACGCTACACAACAACAAAGTATTTTAGCCACTTTAATACCCTCATATAATTTGTTTATGTCAAAGACTTTATATCACGTTTGATTGTGTTCTTTATTTGTTATTTTATTTTTCTTATAAAATTGTGAAATGAGATGCAAAATGTTATATATACAATCTTATTAATTTATGGGAGAATAAAATGAGAAAGAAACAGTCACTAGTTTATTGAAACACTAACATATTCTCTTGTGTAGCACACAATTATACTCGAGTAAAAAGATTAACATTTTTGTAATGAATTTTAAGTCATTTTAAATTACTGTATTTCACAAATTTTAATAGCTTAATTTTTTTCTTTTGTTAATAGCATCACTGATGTTATTGATTTTAAGATTTTTTTTTAGCTTAGCATACGATAAACTTACTTATACACTAATTCTTAAATTATAATGTGTGTATAGTGTTCAAATAGTGTTAAGAACCTATTTATATATGTTTTGTTTACTTGTTTGTGTGGATTTCACGATGGACAATTTTCTTCTTCGAATCAAGTAATTTGTTATACTTGTGTATATAGCTTTTATTAACTTTATCATTTGTATACTTTTATAGTGTAGTTTGTCAGCTAAATATAGAATTGTATAAGGTTTATATAAGGTATGCTATTGTATACCCGATTTGACCATTTTTAAGAGAGCACGCTCCCTTAGGGTGTACTCACCAGCCGCCACTGTACGTATTTGATAGCCTCTGTAGAGTCCTTGTGCCCACCAGGTGGCAGAATAATCCATTAATATCTAGAGCATCCAGCTGATATCCCAACTAATGAACAGGTGTGTGGACAGTTGTGTGGTTTCAGCATACAATTGCCAATATCACGAACATTTGTGAGGTAGATACGTGGGGAGAGATCGCCTGGTAATATTGATTGACGCACGCGCGTAAACAACAAATGGTATACTCAATATATCAACCAAAACCATACACCACATTTTTTTGTTTTGTATTTAGAAACACGTAGTCGTGGGACAGGGGCCCACCCACGCACGCACTTGAATGGTGGGGTAGGCTCAACCCTTCCGCAGCGAAAGTACGAGTCCCATCCAAATCAACCACATGACTCTCTCGGGCTGTACTAGTAATTACGTACGTCAAATATACTCACTATATCCTACCAACCCAGCATTTACAATAATTTCTAGTTGAACAAACTATCATAAGAACCACACAACATATAACAAGAATCGATGGAATGGCCGTTCTTACCAAGAGCTTAGCAAAAGAAGTATATTAGGTAGGATGGAGGATGGTCAAATGACTTAATTGGACAACACTCTGTCTTAAAATAAATCAAACTATTATCAAACTTGAGACGTATTAGCGAATGAGAATACTTGGAGAGGATATTGCCAATGAAATGCCAGTATACGAGTAGACGAAAATAAATTAGCTTCTCTATTAATCTTCATATTATATTATATTATATATACATTCCATGTATAACGAATAAAAAGTTAGAATTAAACCCACTTTATGCATTGTAAACTGTTCACTATGTATCGATTATAAAATAATTGATAATAATATATTTAACTTTTTGCTCTAAACTATTTGCCATTTGTTACGCGTTATCAAAGAAGGTTCATATATCAACCCAACCTTAAGTTATTGCCACTTGGCTCTTTTTATAGAACAAATAAAGAATCAATCACTTAATTCTCTAGCTACCATATGTGGGGGTTCCTAATTTGAATCACTTTTTAAACAATAAATTGAAAGTTTGATTGTTGAACTTCTGTACGGTATTTAATTTACGCTTGAGGTAATTTGCAACGATTTAAGTGCCTATTGCTTTCGAAATGTGATTACTGGAACTAAAAAGTAGCCAGAACTGTATATCCTCGACCTTGAATTTAACACAAAGTTTTAAAACATTTATTTGGAATTAGCTATATCCACCAAATATCTTAGTGTTATTAATTTGGATTAAGTTTCTAATCTTTGTAATCTGTGGCGGCCTGTGTGCTGGAGATTCGTTTTCTAACTTTAGTAAGTATTAATTAGAGTACCGTCACCGGGGGCTACTTGGACCACAGTTTGTGTTTTTTTTAACTTCGCCGTGCCGTTTCCCATAGAGTGTTGAATCCTACTGTTTTTGATATTCACAGATAGTTTGAACATTTATAAGTGGGTTCTATATGTTGAATAGCACATATTTATTTCAAAATAATTATTTTATTTTGTCAATGACACAAAGTTACCCCTTTTCAGGGTAACTTTGTGCCATATGCTGAAATACGTTTACCATTTAAAATTACTGCTTCAGATAACACTTTATGCCACTCTTTATTCATACTCTATTACATATGCTATGTAGTATGATATAAAGCCAAGGATTGTAATTTGTAATTGTAATTTTTGTAACTTTACAATATATTATGAAAATACATATTAAAAGATTATACACAAAAAAACACAGAAATTCTTCCCTTTGTCACTTTCATTTAGAATACCAAGGATGCAACAAAAAAAAGGTGTGCAATGTGGTAGTGCTGCTACCTGCTATCAATGTAAACAATTTAGAAGTTTATTGCAGCGTTGTTAGATAGCATTCTAGTATATGTTTTTTTAAATGGCACAAAGTATCTCCTGAAACACAAAGTATCCCCAGGTGTAATATAATCTGTGGTATTCTCTAAGAATGTTTGTTTTTTATGTTTAGTATTTACTAAATACTTCACCCAACATGAATTTCCTAACTGAAGTTTTGGAGAGTGCAGGTGTGTTAAATTTAGAAGAATTTATTATAACGAATAGATTGTTAGCACTAAATCTGTAGGCTTAATATCAGTTGTCTATACCTAAGATGATCAAAGTCCCAAATTTTTCACAAGTATTCCCGGCGTCTCGAAACTATTTTTCATTTGTTCCGGATCTTACAAGTCCTGTATAGTTATAAATTGGAGTTTACAGAAGTTTATAACTATGCCTAGGCCACTAAAAACAAAGACATGCTAAAGAAACCGTGTAGCAGTGAAAATACCTGCTTCATCCCAGGGAACACATCTTCTACCACAGCACCAGCACCAACAGACAAACTAATATAAAGTGTGTTTATAATTAATTATTTATGCAGGCCTATCACTATTCACTATTGTGTTCTTGTGATTGATATTTATCACAACTGAGGTTAGTCAACTACCGTAATTATTTTGTATTGCTCTGTATAACATTTTAAACTGTTGATAAACCAATTTTGTAGCAAATTGTTAAGAATTTTTTGTCCTGAATATATTTTATTATAGTATGTTGTATTTAGGCCTAGGCTAGGACTGATAAATTTTTGATGAACCAAAATTAACAAAAAAAGATGTTTGTATATTCATTCTCATGAGTCAATATACACCCTCTAAAAAGCGAATTTTTAGCTCAAAATATTTTTAAAAATTCCCGGACTCCCCAGTGTCCTGGATTTCTTCAATCACGATTTGGTCACCCTATATATAGCCAATATGTAGATGTTTTTATTATTTGAAAATTAGACTTGGTTGACCCTAGAAGCTATTTGGAATGCTCTCCTTTATTTTGGGGGGAGTGGTACATTTCTTAGGACAATTAAAATATTATCTTTTGGTCTTTATCATTTAACAATATAAAACTCTTATTAATTATACACACAACTTGATAAAGAAAGTATATGATAACTGCCATAAAAAAGTACCATTCCCATATTTTTTCAAAGTAGACTCCTTTTAGGCCTATTAGTGTTTGGGAATCTTACTTTTGTGGATTGAGGCAACCACTGGATTTATAGGTTAGTTCTTATATCGACGATCTATTAAATTCACAGAAATAGTATTCAAGCAGGTACCTGAAAAATAAATCAATTTAGAGAAAATACAATAAATACACAAAAACTGTGGACACATTAACAATTAACATTACAACTATGGATCAGACAGCAATTAATTAGTACCCTCACCCACTGGTGCACCCATGGGTGGGGGGGGGGGGGGTTAGGGGCTCAAAACCCCCACATCCAAACCAGAAAACAAATAACAAGAAGAAAATACTTTTAAGGAACAGACAAAATGTTAATGGATTCTATACAACATTCTTTTATTTTTAAAAGCTGTAACGCTCAAAGTTCTGTAAACTCTTTTTACTTAGAGCGCCTAGGCCTTCCAGTCAATCATCACAAACCAGGTTTCTCAAACCTTCCACACAAGTGACTAAACACGACACGCTTTCCTGTGTTGGCTTCTGGATCTTTCGAGAGAATTCTTAGTCTTCTTACACTCGCTTTGTCATAGGCCAGGTGACAATATATCTAATCTCACCACCTCCATGTGGTGTTTGTTGTAGCCAAGATGGAAGTTAGAGACCTCAGTGTCAATATATCTCATCTCACCACCTCCATGTGGTGTTTGTTGTAGCCAAGATGGAAGTTAGAGACCTCATGTAATATATCTCATCTCACCACCTCCATGTGGTGTTTGTTGTAGCCAAGATGGAAGTTAGAGACCTCAGTGTCAATATATCTCATCTCACCACCTCCATGTGGTGTTTGTTGTAGCCAAGATGGAAGTTAGAGACCTCAGTGACAATATATCTCATCTCACCACCTCCATGTGGTGTTTGTTGTAGCCAAGATGGAAGTTAGAGACCTCAGTGACAATATATCTCATCTCACCACCTCCATGTGGTGTTTGTTGTAGCCAAGATGGAAGTTAGAGACCTCAGTGACAATATATCTCATCTCACCACCTCCATGTGGTGTTTGTTGTAGCCAAGATGGAAGTTAGAGACCTCAATGTTAATATATCTCATCTCACCACCTCCATGTGGTGTTTGTTGTAGCCAAGATGGAAGTTAGAGACCTCAATGTTAATATATCTCATCTCACCACCTCCATGTGGTGTTTGTTGTAGCCAAGATGGAAGTTAGAGACCTCAGTGTCAATATATCTCATCTCACCACCTCCATGTGGTGTTTGTTGTAGCCAAGATGGAAGTTAGAGACCTCAGTGTCAATATATCTCATCTCACCACCTCCATGTGGTGTTTGTTGTAGCCAAGATGGAAGTTAGAGACCTCAGTGTCAATATATCTCATCTCACCACCTCCATGTGGTGTTTGTTGTAGCCAAGATGGAAGTTAGAGACCTCCGTGACAATATATCTCATCTCACCACCAGTCTCCAGTCACTCAAGTACGATGTGAAGCAGGTTATGACACACAACTACGTGAAACTGAGTGCGATGCCGGAAGATCCAGCCAACTTTCAATCTCGGGCCGCTGAGTTGTCCAGGGAGATGGAAAGACTGGAAGAACGCATCCATATCCAGGTGACATCACTTGGAGTACATGTTAACAGGCTGGAATATTGGAGTTTGACTCCAGATCCTTGTTCTCAGTTTTTATTATCAATTGTCTCTCACACTTATCAGAATATCCCAGACTGATATCACAAAAACTAAATATTACATTTTAATGCATTTACTGATGTAATCCAAGTGAAACACTCGGATTAGTGAATATGTTGAGTGTTTGTTATAGACTTTGTTGTTCTTTATGTGTGTCCCTCAGATCAAAGGTGAACTTCAGAATTCGACAGGAGAACTCCAGACACTCTCCGTGTCCTTACAGAAGGCTGCTCTCAAACTGCAGTTTATCAACCAGCTGGTAACTGTCGACACTCTTCTCAAGGTGAACAGTCTATCAAGTTAACTGCACAGTCTATCATGCTATGAACATTATTAGGTGGGTGTGAAGCTAGAAAAGTGATGGGTCGTAATTTCCACAGAGAGCATCGGAGGCCCACAGCAACAAACAGTACCTGGACCAAGTTGAGGCGCTCAAATCTCTCTTAGAACTTCTACAACAAACAACAAAAACAGAATCACCAGACATATTCCGTGCTCTCTCGCTCGAGCGGGTGTGTCTCTACGAGCGCTTCATGTATGATCTTACGGAAATATGGAACCGTTCTCTCAGGCAAGTCATTGTTGATAGGCTCTTTTCGACTTATAGCTGCAACAGTGTTATCACTGGACAGAGAGGAACATTACCTGAGTATCACTGGCTAGTTTGTGTACAGGTGGGAAGAGATGCAGTTGGACAATGGTTGTCACCAAACAAGCCTGAAGGTGGTGGTTGATACTGACGGTGAGCTGGAACGTGTGTTTCAAGCTCTGGCCAGCTTGGATCAGCTCACACTGAATCTCCACAAGTTCTCCACAAAGGTCCTGAAGTTGCTTCTGGAGCCCTGTATCCTCCAGTGTGTGTCTGTCAAGTGTGTCGGCGACAAGGACAGTAACACCGCGGTGATCGATGTGAAGAGCACAGGTGTGTGATTAGTGTGACTCTTTGTGAGGATAGTAGCTGGCTGTGTGACTTGTCTACCTCTTTGTGAGGATAGTAGCTGGCTGTGGGACTTGTCTACCTCTTTGTGAGGATAGTAGCTGGCTGTGTGACTTGTCTACCTCTTTGTGAGGATAGTAGCTGGCTGTGTGACTTGTCTGACTCTTTGTGCGAGGATAGTAGCTAGATGTGTGTGGCTTGTATGACTCTTTTGTTTGAATAGTAGCTAGTAGAATCTGTCCAACTCTCTGTTTGGATAGTAGTTAATAGACTTTGTCTTGTGAATGTTGCCCAGACAACACAACTTTGGCTCGACCAGAACTTCCCGTCGTGTTGTCCAACCTGAAGGCAGTTCTAGAGTTTCTAGCAACTCACCTCAACATCCCTGTGGGTGATAGAGGCACCTTCCTGCACCTCGTGGGGGAAGTTATCTCTGAGGAGCTATGTCGGTGCCTTATCACAGACTGTCTCGGAGAACATGTGCCCAGTAGTAGCAGGGAGCTGCCGACCTTCGACATTGTGGCCCAGCAGATACAATGCTTTCAGGTAAACACTGACACTGCCCAGTAGTAGCAGGAGGGAACTGACAATGTCCAGTAGTAGCAGGAGGGAACTGACACTGCCCAGTAGTAGCAGGAGGGAACTGACAATGTCCAGTAGTAGCAGGAGGGAACTGACACTGCCCAGTAGTAGCAGGAGTGAGCTGGCACTGCCCAGTAGTAGCAGGAGTGAGCTGGCACTGTCCAGCAGTAGCAGGAGGGAACTGACAATGTCCAGTAGTAGCAGGAGTGAGCTGACACTGTCCAGTAGTAGCAGGAGGGAACTGACAATGTCCAGTAGTAGCAGGAGTGAGCTGGCACTGTCCAGTAGTAGCAGGAGGGAACTGACAATGTCCAGTAGTAGCAGGAGGGAACTGACAATGTCCAGCAGTAGCAGGAGGGAACTGACAATGTCCAGTAGTAGCAGGAGGGAACTGACAATGTCCAGTAGTAGCAGGAGTGAGCTGACACTGTCCAGCAGTAGCAGGAGGGAACTGACAATGTCCAGTAGTAGCAGGAGGAACTGACAATGTCCAGTAGTAGCAGGAGGGAACTGACAATGTCCAGTAGTAGCAGGAGTGAGCTGACAATGTCCAGCAGTAGCAGGAGGGAACTGACAATGTCCAGTAGTAGCAGGAGTGAGCTGGCACTGTCCAGTAGTAGCAGGAGGGAACTGACAATGTCCAGTAGTAGCAGGAGTGAGCTGACAATGTCCAGTAGTAGCAGGAGGGAACTGACAATGTCCAGTAGTAGCAGGAGTGAGCTGACACTGTCCAGCAGTAGCAGGAGGGAACTGACAATGTCCAGTAGTAGCAGGAGGGAACTGACAATGTCCAGTAGTAGCAGGAGTGAGCTGACACTGTCCAGCAGTAGCAGGAGGGAACTGACAATGTCCAGTAGTAGCAGGAGGGAACTGACAATGTCCAGTAGTAGCAGGAGGGAACTGACAATGTCCAGTAGTAGCAGGAGTGAGCTGACACTGTCCAGCAGTAGCAGGAGGGAACTGACAATGTCCAGTAGTAGCAGGAGTGAGCTGACACTGTCCAGCAGTAGCAGGAGGGAACTGACAATGTCCAGTAGTAGCAGGAGGGAACTGACAATGTCCAGTAGTAGCAGGAGGGAACTGACAATGTCCAGTAGTAGCAGGAGTGAGCTGACACTGTCCAGCAGTAGCAGGAGGGAACTGACAATGTCCAGTAGTAGCAGGAGGGAACTGACAATGTCCAGTAGTAGCAGGAGTGAGCTGGCACTGTCCAGTAGTAGCAGGAGGGAACTGACAATGTCCAGTAGTAGCAGGAGTGAGCTGACAATGTCCAGTAGTAGCAGGAGGGAACTGACAATGTCCAGTAGTAGCAGGAGTGAGCTGACACTGTCCAGCAGTAGCAGGAGGGAACTGACAATGTCCAGTAGTAGCAGGAGGGAACTGACAATGTCCAGTAGTAGCAGGAGTGAGCTGGCACTGTCCAGTAGTAGCAGGAGGGAACTGACACTGTCCAGCAGTAGCAGGAGTGAGCTGGCACTGTCCAGCAGTAGCAGGAGTGAGCTGGCACTGTCCAGTAGTAGCAGGAGGGAACTGACAATGTCCAGTAGTAGCAGGAGGGAACTGACAATGTCCAGTAGTAGCAGGAGGGAACTGACAATGTGCTATTGTTAATAGATGTATCTTGTGAGTACCGGGTTCCTGAGGGCTAGTGACAAATCTCTTGTGGATTACGCCAAGAATGTGGATATCTTGTGCGCCAACAAGGAGTGCCAATTGTTGTTAGAACGTGCCAGGTCTATCATGAAGAGAGATCTACATGACACAGTCAAGGTCGGACTAAAGGTCAGTCCTTCAAACCTCCTCAACAATATACAGTACTATTTTACTAGTAAAGTTCCTAACAGTCTTTCAAGAATCTCCGAACAAAAAACTAAACATTCTTTATCCAAAAATTAGTCCTCACAGTTTTACTTTAAGAAATTTCTAGCAGGAAAGTGAAAAACTTAAAATTATGTTTTTGAATTTAAGATTTATAGTCCAAACTTGTCCTTCATGTTTATTTGACTTAAAGAATTATTAAACAAATAATTTAATTCTAAAATTGGAAGCTAATGGCAATTTTATCAGAAAAGAATCACATTTTATAGTTTCAACTTAATAGTCAAATATATGGTTAGATATAAAAATATATTTGAATTGGTTTGGGAAAAGAAACTAAACCCTTTATACTATAATGTTAATGAGTTTGAACATTCAATTTATATTTTATAATCTTGTATAATTTCTTAAAGGAAAACAATATTAACACTCAAATATTTTATATCTTATTGATATTAAAATTAAAAGTTTTCTAAATAAAATCTAATATCTGGGCGAAAAGCTAAAAGGTAAAATAAAAAACCTAAGCCTAATTCAAAATTATAAATTATATATTTTTCAATAAATAATTTTTTGTATGGACAAATTCTAAAAATAGATAGTATAGTGAAAAAATTAAATTTTTAATAAATACTTTCATATCTAAACAATGACATATTTTAATTAATATGAATAAATAAGTGTCCATATAAATAAAATACTAAATCTTTCCTCATATGAGTCTGGCTAACTTATGTAAACATGTGTGTGTGTGTGTAGCTCGGCAGTATGTAAAACACAATGAGTTGGCTATGAGTCTAGTCGGAAGATGTCGCCATTGTGCATTGGACACTTTCTTCTCTTCTACTCATTTCATACAATTTGTAATCTTACCTTACCTTATTTTTCTTAATTCACATGCTTTAAAATATTTCACCCATCGGGCATTCTTAATATTATTTATCAAGAAACTTCTAAAGTTTAGAAATTAGCTCCACTAAATTTATTTGATTGACAATTTTAATTATGTTTACCAATAAATTGAATCTAATTAATAAAATAAAGTATATAATTGTATTTGTAAGTGTATAGTTGTATTTTGCAACCACTATTACTAAATTGATGTTTGGTGCAGAAACCAGTGGAGGAACTGTCGTCCTTAGTTGACAAGGAGCAAGATATCACCAGGACACTACTTAGTGACAACACTTTCCAGTTCCCTGGATGTCTCATCAGGTTAATTGCATAGGTAGTGTTGACCACGAGTGAGAAATACCAGGACGAACGGGACTAAACTTAGCCTCTCCGTTCATTCCTATAGTGGGTGTGTGTGAGTGTCGTCTGCTATCAAGGAAAGTAAAGCTCTGAAACATGCTCTATTAACTTAACATGACAAAAACAAATTTAGGATGTTAGGAAGATATTTGGTCCAAAAATGGATGAGGCTACTAGGGATTGGAGGAGGTTACATAATGATGAGTTGCATACAAACAGTTTCCCGACTGAGACCATCAGTTGTATGTATTGTGGTAATGATATTTAATGAGGTTCAGTTTTTTGTGTTGACTCCATAGTTAGTTGTAAAAAATCCTTGAAATAATTTCTCTGTCGAGTTTTGGGAACCATCTATTTCTTGAATCTTTTCCCGAAGTTAGAGATCCCACACGGCCTGGGGGAGGGGGAGGGGGTGTGTTTTTATTATTAGAGACCCTACACATACATTAACCCTTTGAGTGCCAAGAGAAATTACAATAAATATGCCAAGCTATTTTTCTGAAAAATACAGAATATCGTTTAAATTTTAATAACTTATAAGTCTTTGACTTACATACTTACATAAACTAGCTAACATGCTTGCCAATCCGATTATATAATTATACACATACTTTTTTAATGTTTTAAT
This sequence comes from Timema cristinae, assembly GCA_039000515.1. Lineage (NCBI taxonomy): Eukaryota > Metazoa > Arthropoda > Insecta > Phasmatodea > Timematidae > Timema > Timema cristinae. The sequence goes on from JBCFYV010000100.1 coordinate 61,429,535, forward strand.
ATAGTCAAAAAATCACTAGCCAAGATATTAAAAAAAAATACTGTTAAATTATTTAACATTAATGTTTAAGCTTTGAAAATTTAAATAGCATGAAATAGAATAAATCACCAAAAAGAACATAGAAAACAGAGTCAATAACAGAGTTTACCTAAGTGCAAAGCTAAATAAAAATATCTTGAACATACGAGAATGCAGTGTAAATAAAATCTACCCTATCTGTTGACTTAATACTGAATACATGGGATCGCTGTGAGCGACATTGGCACATTTAGTGTTTGCCTCGTTAGGTGCTGTTCAGACCTGTGTCTTCACTCTACAATGGTATTGTATTTAATTCTGCTTGGAAGGAAAGGAGGAAAGGTTATCTAAGGTCAAGACCAGAGAGGAACACACTGACTACAATTGAATGTTCACCTGTCGACCTTGACAACAAACAAATAATTCAGAGTTTGACTCGTGCTATGATAAGAGTAATACATAACTCACTTTCAAATTCTTCCTCTCTCTCAAATATTTTTACTATTTTTGTCACAGTTAGTTGGGGGTAATCAAATAAAATGATGGGTTCATAATAATCATATTATTACACTTTACAAACCCTAGACAGAACAAATCCACAAACAAAAATAAAAATACCAAGACTTTTAAGTATCACCAAAAAAACGACTAAATATGGAAAAAAACATTTGATTTGTCATTTTTTTCATCTTATGAAAATTATATAATTTTTTTTATTCATATCAACCATTAATACAATATTTTCACCTAACTTTTAAATTATATAAATAAAAATTATTTCTCAAAATAAAAATGATAAGATATTATTATTATTATTATTAGCACTGCGTCTTACTACCCATTCGGGTTATACGCACTTACGCTAATGTGTAATGGTAGGGTGATTGTGAGATGAAATGGAGGACCCACAGTTTAACATGGAATCCGAACCACGGTGGAGGCCTGGCATTCCCCACATTCACAAGATGTCTTGTCAGAGGTGAAGGAAGGGTTTGTAAATCAGATAAATCTGTGCCGGGACCGAGGAGATTAGATAGTAAAACATACAACGTACAGAGTGTTTGATAAAAGTTGGTTAGGCTATGTTTATTTTTAATGTCCAATCAACCTTTGTGATGAGACTGTATCCACATCGACCAATGAACAGACTACAGGGCCCGCATGTGCAAATACATTCATTTTGTGATAAAAATAAACCAAACCATATTATAAAATAACTATAAAGTCCTTCAAAAAGATTAGTTGACCGCCAGTTTTGTTTGGACCCTGTAGCTTCACAGGGGCGCTAGAACATATGTTCTGGAGTGGAGGAGCGCTATCTTGTATTGTTTGAAAGATATTTGTAAAAAGGGGGAGACAATGCAAGAGAACTTTTAATTTTGATTAAAATATGTGACCAAAGCAGTGATGATGCTTACTTTCAAGTAACACAGGTTTATAATAAGAAAAATATTAGCATTAATAAACTATTGCCCATCTCTGGTCCGTGAACAACCAGCTTTTGTTACTGTAAGTTACTACACAACATACAATCTCGTATAGCTGTTACTGTGAGTTACTACACAACATACAATCTCGTATAGCTGTTACTGTGAGTTACTACACAACATACAATCTCATATAGCTGTTACTGTGAGTTACTACACAACATACAATCTCGTATAGCTGTTACTGTGAGTTACTACACAACATACAATCTCATATAGCTGTTACGACAGTGAAACATTGTGCCATCATTATCCAGTTGGTACTAATATGTATTGTGATGTGCAGCAAGCTGTGCAGGAGTCTAGTGGAACTACTTGTGACAGTGCTAGTGAGTGTACGCTCAGCTCAGACATGTGCGCTGTGCACTCTTCTATACAACAGCCAGAAACATAGTGGAGCTGTACATTGCAGTGGTGCCAACTTTTCACAGCAAAGTCCTAGACACACTCCCACAGCATGTTGGTAAGCCTCTATTCGTATATCCTTTCTTCAGTGTATCGACAATGTTCCAATAGGATTGTGTCTGAATGGTAACAATGGTTGTTTGTAGCGCTGTTCCATAACAACTGTATGTTCCTCGCACACCGACTGATCACTCTGGGACACGAGTACCAGGCTCGAATGCCACCAGTGCTAAAACAACACACCGTCACCTTCGTTGACCTGGCGCACAGACTGAGGGTCCTTGCCACCGAGACATTCCTGAGACAGATGAGAGCTCAGCGAGACAATCTACTAGGAATACTCAGGGATTGTGGTATGAACATGTAGGATACTCAGGATTGTGGTATTACACATGCTAGGAGACTCGAGGATTGTGTCTATAACTGCTAGGATACTCATGGATTGTGGTATAACTGCTAGGAGACTCAATGTATTGTGGTAAACTGCTAGATACTCAGGGAATTGTGGTATAACCCCTGCTAGGAGACCATGGATTGTGGTATAACTTGCTAGGGACACATGGATTAGTGGTTAACGCTAGGACACTCATGGATTGTGGTAAATCTGCTAGGAATACTCAGGGATTGTGGTATAACTGCTAGGATACTCATGGATTGTGGTATAACTGCTAGGATACTCATGGATTGTGGTATAACTGCTAGGATACTCAGGGATTGTGGTATAACTGCTAGGAACTCATGGATTGTGGTACAACTGCTAGGATACTCAGGGATTGTGGTATAACTGCTAGGATACTCAAGGATTGTGGTATAACTGCTAGGATACTCATGGATTGTGGTATAACTGCTAGGATACTCAGGATTGTGGTATAACTGCTAGGATACTCAGGATTGTGGTATAACTGCTAGGATACTCATGGATTGTGGTATAACTGCTAGGATACTCAGGGATTGTGGTATAACAATTTTGTCTGAATCAATGGGCTAGTTTTGTATGACACAATTACCTCTTCTCACTCACAATCAATACCCTATTGACATATCTGAGTGCGTGCCGAGCGAGGCCAGTAATGCCAGTTTTGCCCATCCCTCACTGGTTCATCAGCTTCATTTGTTATGAGTATCCAGGACTCCAAGAAACCATGTGGCTCCAGCTATTGAATGATGAACAACTACTAATTTAACAAACTCATCAACAACCTCATCGTTTAATTTCTTACACTTTGTCTCTCACATGCACACTTTCTGTTATAAATGTATGCTTCTCATCCGTTTCTTGGCCTCCCTCACATAATTTTTTTACATTTTCAGGTAAATACAGTAATATCATTTGAGGGTTTTATTGCACAAGATTTACACTATATCTACCTTCACGTATCACACATTGCAATATTAAGGTGTCTAATAGTTTTTTTCAGATTCTTATAAAATCATTACAAAATAAATTTGTTACTAAATTCAAAAATGAATGCATCGTCACTGCATATTATGTTTGTAATATTGAAAATAAATCAAATAATCAAAATCAACAAAAGCCGTTAGCAAAATTTACCTTGAGAATGATGATAACAAACACCTGATTGTGATGAATTCAATCACAGTAGCATCACTTGATCCATATTGTTATGTTTTCAGCCCTGGTGAAGAATACAGACGTTGAGAAGTGTATCAGACAATGTCTGCGGCAACTGGAGCTGTTGCAGACAGTGTGGGGACAGGTGCTGCCATCTACAGTGTACTGCAAGACTCTTGGTGAGATCATTGTTAATTACAAATAATTGTAGCATGCATAAAAAGTGTTGAAGTAGATTGTGTCATTATTTAAACGTGAATATTTCAGAGAGAGAAAACAAGATGAAAGGTTGTTTTACAGGTTGTCTGGTTAACACGATGGTGCAAGAGCTGGTGCTCAGAACTATGTCTCTGGAGGACATCCCAGCAGACACAGCTGTTCAGCTTGTTGCAGCGTTTGCAGTCGTCATCGCAAGGGCTCCACAAGTCTTGAAGGTACCCTGGAATAGGTGTATTGTCCAGTTGGTTCTTTTTCTGGAGCTCTATACTGACAACGGTGTTGTTACAGGACCCCAACGAGGTGTACCAACGTGTGCACCACTGGTCCCAGTTCCTGGAGCTCCAGCTAGTGCTAGGAGCCAACCTGCGAACCATTAGTGATCGCTGGGCTGACGGAAAGGGGCCTCTTGCACATATGTTCACTCCAGACCAGACGAAACAGCTCATTCGAGCGCTCTTCCAAAACACTGAGCGCAGAGCGGCTGTGCTTGCGAGCATCAAGTGAACACAACACCTGCAGTTGCTAAAGTTTTCAAAAGGTGAACTTTATATTTATGAAATGAGCCATTCAAGTTGTTAATTTTTTTTTTTTTAAATTAAACTTGATGATAATGAACTCTATTATATTTAAAATAAAAATGATTATAAATAATTGTAATAATAAAAAGTACTTTACCTAAAACTGCTGTTACTATAGTTCTTTATATATTAAACTAACCTTAATGAAAGTGTGTTTACGAGTATTTTCTATTTCTGAATTCCATTTGCTTGATCAATGTGTCGACTACAATTCAAATGATTGTACAGATGTGTAGAATTTTGGTATTTTATTGAGAACAGGTCACATTGAGGACTATAGACTGCTGTTACTTGAACGTAAGAATAAACTTGCTTTCATCTCCTCTTGGTGGTAAATGATACAACAAGTAGAGCTATATTTATTGCAGTGTCCTCTATAAGAATGTTGAACACAAAAGGTAGATTGCATAAAAAAAAGTGTACTAAATTTCTATAGAGACAAAATGCCTTTAGAAATTGAGAAATAACTTTTCATCTTTTAACCAAATAGTTCCTTCGGTAACATCTTGTAATGTCCCTGATTAGACCCTAAAAATATTTGAAAGCATTGACAATATTCTCCTCTTAATTTTTTTTATATATATATATATATATACACACACACACACACACTTTATTTTTTATTTGAATTTTATATTTTATTACTTGGCGCTTAAAACAAGTCTTCTTCTAAATTATTCAGATATGATAGTTACCAGATTCTAACTAGAAAATGACTAGTTATTTCTTGTTTTTAAGTTCACGCCCTAAGTTAGGAAGCATCAGCTACTGTAACTAACTTCAGTGTGTGAGGTAAAGTCGAGTTCCTGCTCTGGAACAACCCAGAACAATGTAGATGGTCAATTTGAGGCAGTGTCCGGGTCTCGGCCATTCTGTATCATTCTAGTAAGTTCCATTGGACTGATATATATCACGGAGCTCACTGTGGTGTCAGTCATTGTCACGGACAGACGTGTGCTCGGCGCTCGTGCAACATGCTCATTTTTCTATCATTGAATAAACTAATATCACTTTATCTGACGTTATTTATTTCTATCACAAAAAGTGAAGCCCAATGTCGGGGAATAATAATAACTATTACGTAAGATAGCAATAGACTTCGAAACATAGTGGCATAACAATTAGCGGCCCAACGTGGAACCAGCTAATTAGTAACATTACCATTGGCGTCCAAGAAAGGGGCACATTATGAGAACGTAACAATTGGCGTGCCTTGTGTCTATTTTGGAAGGTAATCACTAGACATAATAACTGCTCATCAGCATGCTTGTGTGCTCCCACTCCCTCCTGAAACCTAGGTCGAGGGTACCATGTTATTTCCCTTATTTTTAAATATAAGGGTCGCAAAATACCCTTACTGCTGTTGAGTCTTAGTACTAGTACCGTATTTATCTGAGCCTCCCCAAAATCTAGTGGTCGTTTTAAAATTACAGACTAAGGATTGGGTCAGGCCACATCAAAAGGTAATATTGTACATCTTTATTTAATATTAATACAATAGTGCAGGGCTGCCTTTTATACAGGTTTTATCCATTTTTGCTGATTTTAAAGAGATAACACAGATCACCGGATATTTGGTTATTTAGGGTATTTTTTAGGTTATTGTTAAAAATAATTATCTAGTTGTGGCCTGATACAATACTCATTACCCATAGTATCAACTGGTATCGCATTAATTGATAGTATATGCTAAAAATCTCGATACCTCTTTAAGTATTCAACACGGCCAAACTCCTCAAATGGGTTAGGGATAGTGATGAGCACAATAAAATTGAATTTTATTTAGTAAAAATTCTGCCTTTACAATAATCAAAATAGATTTAAAAACAAATAATGACTCATCAAATTTTACATATTTAATTCTTAAAACTTTGTCTGGATAGCCAGCGCTTGTCAAGTAAGTTATGATGAGAAAACTCGAATCGATTTTAAACAATCAATGATACAAAGAGTTTACTAGACAATTTTAGCAATGCCAAACTTTATTTTTAATTCGTGAAACTGCACAAAATATCTAACTTTTTAATATTATCAAGTAAATTATTATCTTTGATTATATTGTCAGTTTTTAACTATGAATAAAGATGCTTGTTTAACTATCACCAATTTTTTACGCATGGCTGTCATGGCAGCTGACTTTTACGGTAGTTCACAACATACGTGTTTTGTCGGTTAGATTTTTGTAAGATGTGAAATATGTTTTATATTTTCCTTATAAAAGCATCAGTTTGTTGGAAATGTATCCTTTGATTTCTTCTTATATCTCTTTATTTTATTTTCTGTGTAATTATTGTGAAAGTGTCATGTTTTAGAAGCTAGCGTTAATAGTCTAGTCCAATGTTAATATTTAGGGGGGTACAGTATGTATGAGACTTAGATTTTCATCAACGATTATCATTTGTTATAATAAAAATTAACTTCTCATTCTTATTTAAAAGCAATATTTGCGACCAAAAAACAAATTCCTTATCAATTAATCAACCTTAATTAGAGTATAAGTTAACGTAGGAGTTTTGTTTTGTAAATAAAAATTGTTTGTTATCATTACAAAATAAGTCCACCATAGTTAGTTTCTTCATGATAAAATGAATACTACTTTTAAATATATATCCAGAATCGGTGAAAAACTGGGGTTTGTCTGTTAAGTGTTAATTGCTTTAAATGGAATCTTGTGTTCAAATTAACAATTAACAATTACGAATGTGGGGCCAATAGAGTTTTACACCAAATGTTCATATCTATGAGCTAATCAAGTTATTGTGAACCCTTTTGGAGTAGCTATGCTTTTTCAGGATTGAAATGATTTTAATTTGCCCTTTTATTATTTTTACATGACTTATCTTACTCCATTTTCAATGTAAATACTGTTAAAGTAGACTGTCATTTGTCAGAAACAACATCCACAATGTTTAGTTAGGTAGGCTTAGTAAAACTATGATTATAACCCAAATAGATGCAATTGGGGTTGAATGATCATGGACTAGAGTGTTATTATTATTATTATTATTATTATTATTATTAGCACCGCGTCTTACTACCCATTCGGGCTATACGTACTTACGCTAATGTGTAATGGTAGGGTGGTTGTGAGATGAAATGGAGGACCTACAGTTTAACGTGGAATCCGAACCACGGTGGAGGCCTGGCATTCCCCACATTCACAAGATGTCTTGTCAGAGGTGAAGGAAGGGTTTGGTAATCAGATAAATCTGTGCCGGGACCGAGGATTGAACCCCGGCCGCTAGCATAGAAGTCTGACACCTTACCCCTAGACCACCAGGTCACCCGCTAGAGTGTTAAGGAGTAATATATCCTCTCCTGGTGATAAAATGCACGAGTCTTTGGTTTAGCTCGAGAGGTTCGGATGTATTTATGCTTTAAGACCTAATGGCAAAGGCCAGATTTCATGTAAGCGACTTAAGAGAATCCGAACCACTAGTAGAGTTGACCAAAAAACAGTATCATGGGGATGAACAGACCTTCCAGATATCCAACTTGTTCCTACCAACTATTACACGACGGTCCTAGTTCTTATTTTAAACATGTCTACCATCACATGAATGTATACTGTTGTCATAAATACTCTATCCAGTATTTTTTTGTTTCACTTATATGATGAAACACTCCATAACCTACCCTTTAGACTATCTGTGACACGAAATGCCCAAGGGGGGCCAGGCAGCGACAACCAAAATATCTGAAAAGATTGTTGGTTTTCCTCAAAAACAGAAAAATGTGTTATTATTTTGGAGTGAGAATTTTAATTGGGTGAGTGGTCGTACATATAAAAGTGAAGTATCATTGAAATAAATTCCTCACTTGTTTATATATACTTAAGTTATATTTATCTGTACATTGAAATTACTACCCTTGTTACACTAACAATTAAAATAAAACATGTCAATATCATACACATTTACAATACACATCGACCTTAATATTGTTATGTTAAAGTGGTTTATATGGAGAATAAAGTAATTCTAATAACATGTGATGTAATGTAACACATGAATACATCCTCATGTGTGAATACACTTATTAGGACATGGGACTCCATGACTGCAGATATTATCTAGTTATCAACCCTGAATATTGGTACAGCCGGGGAGGTAATGTTGTTCCTATAACTGAGGCTGTGACCCCCTCCAAGAGTTGGCTCCAGTACCCCCGAAGTTGATGTGTGCGTAGCCCGTAGAGTAACCTACACTGCCGTACACCTCTGATTGGCCTGGAGAGTGATTACCCTGGAACATATGGACATAGCAATAACACGCTGATACTTATTTCAGCATTATTATCTCACGCTGACACACAGGATGTCATGTTTACCTGAATGAATCTGTTGAGCTCCTCCTGAGTGTCAAAGATCATGACTCCAAACGCTGATCCAGGGACATGTTCTCCAGCCCATTTCACCTCAACGCGGTAGTCGCCGGGCTCAGTCGGGTCAAACTTACACAGGATAGTCCGATCCTTCTGGGACTCTCGCTGCATCTCCACACGGAATGCACCTGAGATAGCGAGACATCGTTAGCAGCACTGGGGGTACAGGAGAGAGAGGACCAACTGCCGACATTTTGTGTTTGTTTTACTTATTTGTGCCTATCAGTCTTTCATGAACCTTCATCAAAAAACTTTAGTACCAGGGTCAGTGAGATGACTCCTCCTTTTAACAACAAATATAGACACTAAATAACTTTCCCACCTTTCAATTCTGAATTTGGAAACAATATTCTAAATATAATTTATAAGAGAGGAAAATAAATTTTATATAGAAAATACTTTATATCCTTGTGTTTACATGACTCTTACTTGATATCCTTGTGACTCTTGCCTATATCCTTGCGTTTACATGACTCTTACTTAATATCCTTGTGTTTACATGACCTCTTACTTGCTATCCTTGTGTTTACATGACTCTTACTTGATATCCTTGTGTTTACATGACTCTTACTTGATATCCTTGTGTTTACATGACTCTTACTTGATATCCTTGTGTTTACATGACTCTTACTTGTTTAAATGTGAGACAACTGACAGCAGAGGATATTTTAATGTAAGATAAATGCACTTTTGGCATGAATATTAATTTACCATGTATTTTCCAAAATTACTTTTGGCTGCAATTAAATGTGTTAAAAAACAGTGTCTCATATTTAGAGACTATCTTTGTGTCACTGGCATAAAGCTAGTAATATTTCTTTTGTCTATACTGATAGGAGCGAGCCGAGTTCCCTCGACTCTGTCCCTCCTGTGTGATAGGCTGCGCGCAGTAGTGTGCGAGCGTGAATGTGCACATAGTCTGTGTACAAACTTATTATTGTATGGAGGAAGATTTGTCAACCCCTGGATGACTGTGTATATGCAGGGCATTTATGGTTTGATGAATTTGATTGCAAGCTCGCACAGAGAAGAGACGGCACTTAACATGAGTGAAAGAGTTTTTTCCGAGTTGAAAAGTTTGTGTCATTTTATTTTGTCGGTATTCATTAATCAGCCATTATTCTGTCTGAGTCTATGGTCAGTTTGTTGCAATTCAGGTAGGATCTCCACTGCGTATCAACGTATAAAATAGTAGTTATAATAAAGTAGACTGTGTGAGAAAAATGAGTGAGTCAATGGTAGCAACTATAAATTGTGGAAGTTTCATAAAGACACAATATTGTGTGGTGTTTGATGGACTATGCAACCGAAGTTATGTATGAAAATACAACACAAAAAGCATAGTTTAGTGTAAGCGATGGCAAGGTAATCGTGGTTTTAATACCCTCCCTGGAGAATTAAGAGTTTCTCAATGATTTGACTTGCACCACAGCAAAATAAATACATGACAAGTTCACCAGAAGAGTGGAATGGCGGTTATGACACTCTATCAGTTTACAAATGGCAGAAGATGAGCCGGTAACAGCGTATGTACCCAAGACTATGAAGCTTCTCTCCGACAACATAAGGATGATGAGGATCATCAGCGGTCTGGCACCGCGTGAAGTAACAGCAATTCAATTGAAGACCAAAGAAAGATATAAAAGTATCATAGTGGCCCACTGGCAGCACAAGTGTCCACAGAAGAAGAATAAAATGTCAGTTACATTCATGGTAATGTCAAGTGAAATTACAAACAGTGCTTTGAAAGATGTTGACTCGGGTGCGTCGCAGAACACGTACCCATGTTCCTAGTGTGGGACAGTAACGTGCGAGTTGCAGTATCCTGATGGGACAATTGCTGTGATTGGAGTGAAAGACAGTGCCAACCAATATGGTCTGGGACTTCGCATAGGCAGGCAGTGAAGTAGTGGTGAACATAATAAAAACTATGTTGTGAGTGGCGTGGCGTTCTCCGAATAAAATAAGTTTTTCTGTGGAGACTGTAGTGAGGAAAATGCACCGAATTTCCCATCCAACGCAAGAGGAACGTCAATGTCGACCTGGTGAGAGGCTTCACTCAGATGTCTGTGGCCCCACGAATACAACTTCAGTGGGAGGCTACAAGTTTCCAATACTTGCACTTCCTAGTGTATAGATCTGAAGTGAGCAACAAGATCGATGGCTATTGAGGGCAGTGGAAGCTGTAGATGAGAACCGATAATGGACTGGAGTTTGTGAACAAAGAAGTCTCAGAATTGCTACAAGAACATGGTGTGATAAACGAAAGAACCCCAGAGCAAATCACACCATTCAAGAATCATCAAGAACAAAGCTATTAACGAGTGGTCATAAGCATTCAGGACAGCTATTTACATCCTCAACAGATTTACAAATTCACAGGACCCCTTTCGAGCAGTGGTTTGTGTAAAAACCAAATTTGAGTGACTTGAAAATCTTTGGGGTGGAAGCTAATGTTGATGTGTCAAAAGAGCTCAGAAGTTTAAAATGGGATGCAAGAGCAAAGAAAGCTTAGCTTGTAGTCCACAAGGAAGAATTGCAGACTGAACAATAACAAGGAAAGTGTATGTCAGCTGGGACGTGTCTTTTAATGAGGATGACATTGCATCCAAGATGTCGGAAGCTGTGAAAGCTGTAGAAGATCAAAGAATCAGAGGGGCACGCAGTCTGCAACCATATGTGCAGCAGCCAGACTGGTATCGAGTTGCAAAGAAATTGTGCAAGAATTGAAGATGGCAATAAGTTTGAAAGATGCGGACAAGTGGCAGAAAGCTATGAAAGAAAAGCTTGAAGCCCTAAAGAAAACTGTAACATGGGAACTAGTGCATGGCCAGCTGAAAAAGTAGGGGAGGGGACCTGTGAGTGGGTGTACAAAGTAGGGGAGGGGACCTGTGAGTGGGTGATACAAAGTAGGGGAGGGGACCTGTGAGTGGGTGTACAAAGTAGGGGAGGGGACCTGTAAGTGGGTGTACAAAGTAGGGGAGGGGACCTGTGAGTGGGTGTACAAAGTAAAGCATGTGCCAGGCTCAAGTGAAGTGAAAGTAGCAGTCGTACACAGTAGCCGAGTTTCAGTCAGCAACAAGGAATTGACTATAAAGAGGTGTTTTGTCCTGTGAGAATTATGTTGTATGTTGCAGCAGAGAAAGACTTGGAGATCACACAGTTTGACGTGAAGGCAGCATTTTTAAATGGAGAACTAGAAGTAATTTTTATGGAACGCCCGAGAGGTTTTGACTTTGGAGAATGTGACCTGGTGTGTCAACTGAAGAAGAGTCTATATGGTTTGAAACAAGCTTTGAGAGCTCGGGACCAAAAAAAATGTTCAGACTGCCTGAGGAAATTCAACTTAATGTCAAGTGCAGTTGATCGATGCGTGTTCCATGGACATGATCTCTCTATTTTCTGCCTTAGGCGATGGCCTGGTGTTGTCTAAAAGCAGTGAAGAAATTCAAGAACTACTAGAATACATGAACAGAATTTTGAGAAGGCGACAGGAATCTGCAAGTACTATGTGAGTGTAGAGATAAACCGTGATCATGCTGCAAAGAAAATTGTACATACAAAGACAATAGCTTGAAGTGGTTGGATCATTCTTATGAGCAGCAATGGTGTCCAGATCAGACATCGTTGTCAGCCGGTTCTTAGAAAATCCAAACTCCGAACATGTGAAAGAGAGTCTTGAGATATGTGAGAGGACTGGTTTCATCTTCTTCATGGACGGTGGACCAATTAACTGGTGCAGTCAGAGACAAAGGAAAGTAACACTGTGCTGAAAGTTGTGAGGAAGGACATGGGTACATCAAGAACCAACTCAAACTCTGACTAATTAGAAACCCAGAAGTGCTCACCAGAACAAAGTATTTTGACGTGCAACTTCATTTCATCAGAGGCCAATGACGGTGCAATATGTATGTAGTGATGAGCAATTGGCGGACATTCTGACAATGCCATTAGCAAGAAGTAAAATCACAAAAAGTGTTGAGAGAGTGAACATGGTGAAAATACACGCCGAGTGTTGGTATTAACGGCGCCGGATATCTGGAGACTATTTATGTGTCACTAACATAAAGCTAGTAATATTTCTTTTGTCTATACTGACACGGGCACTGTGGTGCTCATTTTAGCTTCTCTTTGCTCTTTGTATCTGTGCTATTGACTAAACAATTATTTCTAAATTAGGTTTAATAATCTTTTTCATACCATTTAATTCAACAAAATGTTTGTTGAGCTCTAATTTTCTAAAATCAACCCGGCCGGTAACAAGCAACTGAGATGAAGGTCACCTTTAGGTCCTCGGACCCTGACTGTGAGCTGTCCAGCCCCTGCACCGCGAGTGTCACATATGAACCTGCTCTGGAAAGAAGCCAAGACTCCATGTTCTACTCCTGGGCCATACACTCGCACCTTACTGGCGTCCGGAGCTCCCGAGACACGTAGAGTGAACGGGCTGCCAGCTACATGCTCTCCTGGGGACAACACAAGAAACATGGTCCAATCAATGTGTTTAGTACAAGAAGAGATTTATATCAGTGGTTGAATATACCCACCTCCATATTTAATGGTGAGCGCATGCCTGCCAGACTCTTGGGGCTTGACGTTGAGCGTGAACGTGCCGTCCCCATGATCGTAGAGTTCACAATAGGCCACTTTGTGGGGCCCCACACAGTGTGCTGTCAACTCTCCTGCAACAAAATATTCACTTGCACTTGAATTGGCCTAATCTGAAAATATAGTTTATTTCAACTGGCTCTAATTATGAAACCTTGGCTTTGTGTTTTGGTTAGGCCTGTCTTACTTCAATACATTTATATAGAATGATGTAAGTATAAACAAACCCTCTTTGTGCCAATGTCAATGGTGTCAATGGTGTCAATGAGTTCTGTTCACTAACAAACATAAATAACACATTTTAAAAGTTATACTGCAACAAACAGTAATACTGTTTACCTGGCCCCGCTCTCCGAGTGTCGATGAAACTGCGGATCTCTTTCCCGACGGTACCCACACGCAACCCATCCCCAGAACAAAGGACCCGAGTAGCATCAGCCACTGCAGTCACTGCCACCTTGAGGGGACACCCTCGCACCTGCCTGTAGTGGTAACAACACGTGTTTCAACACTTGCCTCTAGTGGTGACAACATATGTTTAAACACTGACTTCTAATGGTAACAACACGTGTTTCAACACTTGCCTCTAGTGGTGACAACATATGTTTCAACACTTGCCTCTAGTGGTGACAACATATGTTTAAACACTTGCCTATAGTGGTAACAACAGGTGTTTCAACACTTGCCTCTAGTGGTAACAACACGTGTTTCAACACTTGCCTCTAGTGGTGACAACACATGTTTCAACACTGACTTCTAATGGTAACAACACGTGTTTCAACACTTGCCTCTAGTGGTGACAACACGTGTTTCAACACTTGCCTCTAGTAGTGACAACACGTGTTTCAACACTAGCTTCTAGTGGTAACAACACGTGTTTCAACACTTGCCTCTAGTGGTGACAACACGTGTTTCAACACTTGCCTCTATTGGTGACAACATGTTTCAACACTTGCCTCTAGTGGTGACAACATATGTTTCAACACTTGCCTCTAGTGGTGACAACACGGGTTTCAACACTTGCCTCTAGTGGTGACAAAACGTGTTTCAACACTTGCCTCTATTGGTGACAACATATGTTTTCAACACTTGCCTCTATTGGTGACAACATGTTTCAACACTTGCCTCTAGTGGTGACAACACGTGTTTAACACTTGCCTCTAGTGGTGACAACACGGGTTTCAACACTTGCCTCTAGTGGTGACAACACGGGTTTCAACACTTGCCTCTAGTGGTGACAACACGTGTTTCAACACTTGCCTCTAGTGGTGACAACACGGGTTTCAACACTTGCCTCTAGTGGTGACAACACATGTTTCAACACTTGCCTCTATTGGTGACAACATATGTTTCAACACTTGCCTCTATTGGTGACAACATGTTTCAACACTTGCCTCTAGTGGTGACAACACGGGTTTCAACACTTGCCTCTAGTGGTGACAACACGTGTTTCAACACTTGCCTCTAGTGGTGACAACACGTGTTTCAACACTTGCCTCTATTGGTGACAACATGTTTCAACACTTGCCTCTAGTAGTGACAACACGTGTTTCAACACTAGCTTCTAGTGGTAACAACACGTGTTTCAACACTTGCCTCTAGTGGTGACAACACGTGTTTCAACACTTGCCTCTATTGGTGACAACATGTTTCAACACTTGCCTCTAGTGGTGACAACATATGTTTCAACACTTGCCTCTAGTGGTGACAACACGTGTTTCAACACTTGCCTCTAGTAGTGACAACACGTGTTTCAACACTAGCTTCTAGTGGTAACAACACGTGTTTCAACACTTGCCTCTAGTGGTGACAACACGTGTTTCAACACTTGCCTCTATTGGTGACAACATGTTTCAACACTTGCCTCTAGTGGTGACAACATATGTTTCAACACTTGCCTCTAGTGGTGACAACACGGGTTTCAACACTTGCCTCTAGTGGTGACAAAACGTGTTTCAACACTTGCCTCTATTGGTGACAACATATGTTTCAACACTTGCCTCTATTGGTGACAACATGTTTCAACACTTGCCTCTAGTGGTGACAACACGTGTTTCAACACTTGCCTCTATTGGTGACAACATATGTTTCAACACTTGCCTCTATTGGTGACAACATGTTTCAACACTTGCCTCTAGTGGTGACAACACGTGTTTCAACACTTGCCTCTAGTGGTACAACACGGGTTTCAACACTTGCCTCTAGTGGTGACAACACGTGTTTCAACACTTGCCTCTATGGTGACAACATATGTTTCAACACTTGCCTCTATTGGTGACAACACGGGTTTCAACACTTGCCTCTAGTGGTGACAACACGTGTTTCAACACTTGCCTCTATTGGTGACAACATATGTTTCAACACTTGCCTCTATTGGTGACAACATGTTTCAACACTTGCCTCTAGTGGTGACAACATATGTTTCAACACTTGCCTCTATTGGTGACAACATGTTTCAACACTTGCCTCTAGTGGTGACAACACGTGTTTCAACACTTGCCTCTAGTGGTGACAACACGTGTTTCAACACTTGCCTCTAGTGGTGACAACACGGGTTTCAACACTTGCCTCTAGTGGTGACAACACGTGTTTCAACACTTGCCTCTAGTGGTGACAACACGTGTTTCAACACTTGCCTCTAGTGGTGACAACACATGTTTCAACACTTGCTATAGTGGTGACAACACGTGTTTCAACACTTGCCTCTAGTGGTGACAAAACGTGTTTCAACACTTGCCTCTAGTGGTGACAACACGGTTTCAACACTTGCCTCTAGTGGTAACAACAGGTGTTTCAACACTTGCCTCTAGTGGTAACAACACGTGTTTCAACACTTGCCTCTAGTGGTGACAACACGTATTTCAACACTTATCTGTGCCAGATTGTTTACCAAGACAAACATTATTAGCTACTCATAAATAACAACTTAGTTGGTAATTTATTGCTAATTAATTAATTGTTTTATAATGGAGGAAACTGGTACAACTAAAGAAAAGGGAAAAATAAACTACTAAGAGAAAATTTGACGAAGAAAGGAAAAATGTGTGAGTGTTTGTGTTGTTTGTACTCTCTTCTTTGTGTTTGACTAGATAGCTGTTGCCCGCGGCTTTGCTTGCGTGGAAGTTGATTATATACAAATACGAAAATATACATATGTATTTACAGATTAATTTAAAATATTACGTTACGTTGATGACCATAACTTGACCTCAGATAAAAAAATAATGCAAGTCCGATAAAAACTTTCACCCCCTTTTTCATCCCTTATTAAATAATATTTCCAAAATTCCTGAAACACGTATTTATTTGTTTTACGTCAATAACCGAAATACAAAATTTTGTTTATGTAACTTTCAAAATGACGGACTTTCATACATATTATCATCCCCTATTTTGATCCCTTTGGGGTGGAATTTTCTAAAATCCTTTCTTAGTGGGTGCCTACATAACAAAATGAATATACAGTCCAAATCTCATGCTTGTAGCCTTGATAGTTTGCGCTCGGCGATGATGAATCAGTCAGTCAGTCAGTCAGTCAGGACATGTTATTTTATAAGTATAGATAAAGGCAACAATGTCGAAATATTATTATATTTGTGTTTAAAATGTGTGTGACTACTTCTACTAGAGAAGACAGAAGAAAGGAAGAAGATGTCACCTTTGTGCTTTGGATTCTTCCCACATTCTTTCCTCTTTCCCTAGGTGGGCTTTCTTCATCAAATTTAGTTTATTTTTTCTTTTTGTTTAGTTTTATCAATTTCTTTTATCATATAAGTAACTAATTAGTTTTTATATATTAAAATCAATCTTTGTTCTCGACCACAGGTTGCTACATGGAAACACAAAAATAGCACAATGTAATTCAAAGGTCCAAACTCCTGTTTTTATGTTTTCATACTTTCTGTGAAGTGTAGCTAATCATCTTTATTTTTATATATTATAAACAACGTAATAAATGTCAAAATTATATTACTAACAGTACAAGTGAACTTTATTTAGGGTTGAGGTTTTAAATAACTGTTTTAAGAAAGCGAGGTTTGGTCATTTCACCCATAAACATAATTTATATTCTCAGAACTTAGTGAGCTAAGCAAGCTTCTTGAATTGAGATGTTTTAGGTTAAGAGTAATAATACCTGTCTGACCACATGACATTGAGAAGGTAAGAGCCCGCCACGTTTGGTGTGTATGTTGCTCTGTATACACTGTTGCCAACATTGTGAAGCTGGACATTGATGTCTGCCTTCATGCCCGTCAACGTCACTTCTGGCAACCCTGTAGAGATATTACAATACAGCGTTATCAATGTTGCGTCAACATGCACATCACTAATCTAGTGAGTGATCAATGTTGCGGCAACATGCACAGCACTAATCTAGTGAGTGATCAATGTTGCGTCAACATGCACAGCACTAATCTAGTGAGTGATCAATGTTGCGTCAACATGCACAGCACTAATCTAGTGAGTGATCAATGTTGTGTCAACATGCACAGCACTAATCTAGTGAGTGATCAATGTTGCGTCAACATGCACAGCACTAATCTAGTGAGTGATCAATGTTGCGTCAACATGCACAGCACTAATCTAGTGAGTGATCAATGTTGCGTCAACATGCACAGCACTAATCTAGTGAGTGATCAATGTTGCGTCAACATGCACAGCACTAATCTAGTGAGTGATCAATGTTGCGTCAACATGCACAGCACTAATCTAGTGAGTGATCAATGTTGCGTCAACATGCACAGCACTAATCTAGTGAGTGATCAATGTTGCGTCAACATGCACAGCACTAATCTAGTGAGTGATCAATGTTGCGTCAACATGCACAGCACTAATCTAGTGAGTGATCAATGTTGCGTCAACATGCACAGCACTAATCTAGTGAGTGATCAATGTTGCATCAACATGCACAGCACTAATCTAGTGAGTGATCAATGTTGCGTCAACATGCACAGCACTAATCTAGTGAGTGATCAATGTTGCGTCAACATGCACAGCACTAATCTAGTGAGTGATCAATGTTGCGTCAACATGCACAGCACTAATCTAGTGAGTGATCAATGTTGTGTCAACATGCACAGCACTAATCTAGTGAGTGATCAATGTTGCGTCAACATGCACAGCACTAATCTAGTGAGTGATCAATGTTGCGTCAACATGCACAGCACTAACCTGGACCAGCCTGAGAGCCATCAATGTTGAACTCAGCCTCCTGGAAACAACGGGCCGTAGCTAGTCCGCGTCCAGTCAACACCACCCTGACCGGACCAGACGCTCCTTGGGTGCCCTCAGCCAAACCCATAAGAGGGGATCGAGGCAAGGGGAATCCCCCATACTGTAGATAGAGCAGATGTTCCCCGGCAACACGTGGTGTGACCAGGAGTCTAACCCTGGACTGGGACACGGGCTCCACTGCGACAGGCACGGAGCTGCCCGTTGGTCCTCTACATTCGGCCGTCAGCTGACCTACAAGTAACATTACACTTTACCTCCTCACAACTGTTGGTAGACAACATTTCCGTGCCCAACTGGTTCATATTCACCTGGCCCAGCCTCCAAAGTGTCGAGGCTAATCTTTTTAGTAGTGTGCACAGCCAATTCTAGTCTGCCTTCGGCGTCAGTGAAGGACTCCCAGCCACCAATGACCCGTACTTTTGCAGGATCCACAATCTTGGGATGGAATGGTGAACCTATAAAATAGCAACCAATGTAGCTATTTTCAATAACACACTTCTCAACACACCATCAACTTAACCTAAGACATCTTGTATGTTGTGTACCTGATATCTGGTGACCTCCCCAGAGTATCTGTACGTCATACACCCCGACCTCGACCGGGTCGTATGTGATCCTGTACGACCCTTCATTCTCTCGCTCAACACTAACATTACACACGCTGTCCGGGCCGTCGACATGTACGAGGGGCTCATCAATCACAGGGTCATTGGCACCAGAGACCACCTTGAACACTGCTGGGATTCCTACCTGCCCACATGACAAGCCATCTCCTGTAGCTTTGGGCAGGCCAGCCTCCTCGACTGTGAACGTTACTGGGGAACCTGTGAGCATTGTAGTTTGTAGCATTGTGGCTTGTGAGCATTGTGAGCATTGTGGCATTGTGAACATTGGGACAGGAACATTGGGAACAGTGCTCATGTTGCATCCACAACGTGTTTGCAAGGCTTTGTTCTTTTGGCTCAAGAAAACACACAACATATATATATATATATATATATATAAAGTAATAAAGAGAGAGAGAGAGCACATGTTGCCATCCAGACCTGTGTGGAGATAACATTTTGACTTAGAGAAATTTAAACATTAATTTTTTAATTTAAGTTTATTTTTATTTTCCAGATTCATAATTCTAGTCCAAACTTTGCCTTCCAATTCAATTTATATAAAAAATTGCTGATACAATTAGAAGCCAATTGCAATTTGATAAGATTGTATCGAGGGTTCAAATAAGGTGTGTTTAGCAATGTGGAGTTCCCATGGCTAAATGATCTTATAATAACAATTATTACAGAACATAATAGCATGAATTTTAATATCTACGTAAACAATAAAACTGCAACATAATATTTAAACTAATATGAATGAATAAAAGGGAGCTACACTCTTATGATGAGAATAACAAAACATTCTCCCGACTGAGCCAGTGTGTTGTCACATTTTAGTTACTAAAACTCTCACAAGAAGCGCTGTTATACTCATATGATATTAGTGTATACGCTGGAACGATACAAAAGAATGGAAACCATTACAAATAATAAGACTAACGTAATAGGCATGCACTGAAGCCATTAAGTAGGTGAAGGGGTATTTTTTACATAATTAGCCACCTTTGTCTGTTGATTTGACTCGAGTCTTGAATACTGTACAGTTCTTAAAGTGATTTGACTCTGTAGTTGTTGAATACTCTACTTCAGATGCTTTTATTCATCTACTTAACCGAAGAAGGGGTTAATTTAACTTAACTAAATTAATAATACTGTTGATGAACAATAGATACAGTGACATTGAGACATTGATAGATATTCATTATTTGTAACTTTTTTATATTAATTTTTACTCGAAAAATATGGGAAATTATTTTTTCTGCCCGAGTTTAGGGGACATCTAATTTGCCAATTTTTTTTCCATAAGTTTGGGATTGCGCAGAGGTCTACATATTGCAAAGAAAATCTTCTTTCATCTTGCATATATTTGAAATATATTCCTGGCATCCCGCTCTACTACCATCTTGCAAAACTGTTTATTGACAAACTACACTTTGATCTACATATAGCACATTGAACACAACATCTGACTACAAATACACAACTGTGTACAATGTTTCAAATTTAACTTTAACAGCACCAAAACCTCGCCATCCTCACAACTATCAGACATCTCAAATGAGGTATTTCTTGCATTGTCTCAATGCATGTTGAGAGGAGTGTTCTCATCGTGTCGGAGTTTCCTCCATACAAGAACTCATCATATCAACAGAAGAAACCAAATCAAGGTCACTCAGATCCTATATCACATGTTATCAAAATTTCCACAGAATTAAGTTTAAGTACACCTGGTGTATATAGATGAGTCATATGTACCTGGGACCTCCTCTCCTCCATAGGTGATGTTGAACCTGTAGCTACCAGCCAGACTGGGGCAGAACTCGATGAGATCTGTATCCTTGTCCCCGGGACAACTTTTCACTTCCAGGGGTAGATCCTGGCCCAGAGGACTTGTCACTGTCCCCATCCAGCTCATGAAAAAACCTGCTTCCCTTCGCACACTACTGAAAACACAGCAGAATGTACCCATCGCACCCCTGAAACACACAGCAGAATGTACCCATTACACTACTGAAACAGACAGCAGAATGTACCCATTACACTACTGAAACACACACAGCAGAATGTACCCATCACATACACACACAAATGTACACATCATGAAACACACAGCAGAATGTACCCATTGCACCACTGAAACACACAGCAAATGTACCCATGCACACTGAAACAGACAGCAGAATGTACCCATTGCATCACTGAAACACACAGCAGAATGTACCCATTGCCACTGAAACACACAGCAGAATGTACCCATTGCACCACTGAAACACAGCAGAATGTACCCATTGCACCACTGAAACAACAGCAGAATGTACCCATTGCAGCACACACATGAACACATCATGCAGAATGTACCCATTGCACCACTGAAACACACAGCAGAATGTACCCATTGTAAAACCATTACCCCCACTGAAACACACAGCAGAATGTACCCTTCATTGACCACCACCTTGAGAAACACACAGCAGAATGTACCCATTGCATCACTGAAACAACAGCAGAATGTACCCATTTAAAAACCACATGAAACATCACAGCAATGTACATTGTAACCCCATTTGCACACTGAAACACACAGCAGATTAATGTACCCAAATTACCATCATGAAACACACAGCAGAATGTACCATAGTAATTAATTTTAAAATAAATGAGATTATTAAAATTTTAGAGATGGGGATTGAAGTACTTGTTTAGCAACATTCAAATGTTTTCTTCTTTCTTCACACATTTGTCTTATCATCACTTTCACACTAACACATTTTTGTAATTTTCAGAAATATTACCACTTTGTTGTTTGTTTTGTTCAGTTTTTATGAAGATGGAAATTAATCAAAACCTAACATAGTTCTCCTTTGTGGTCGGTTTCCTTCCATTCCACTCAGGTATTTCAATGTTTTAACATATGAGAAACTGTTTGTGTTGCTTCAGAGATGAACGAGTGTACGATGTTGTTTTAGACTGGTTGGTATACAAGGTCTAGGTGTCTAGTTGTGTACATCCTGGCTCCTGTGTTTATAGTTGTGTACCCCACCCCAGGCTAACACAAACCTTTAAACGCAATGTTCTCGTTGACTGTGACAGATCGGGGCCCAACGTCATCCAGCCGCACCTTGGAGGAGTCGAACACTTGGCAGTAATACGGAGAGCCACGTACGGCTCGAGCGCCATGCGTCACATCGATCTTGTAGGTTCCTGTGCCAACAACTTTACAACTGTACAACTTGGAAGTGACAACAGTAATTCAAGAAAATATAATTATCAGAACCACAGAAAGTTTGTTTTGGAAACATGAAAATGTTGTGATGAACATTTATTGTTAACAAAATATAATAGTGATGTGTCCGACACCTTAGCTCAGTCGGTAGCTGAGCTAGTGAGAGTATAAGACGTGGAGCTACGACAGGCCCAGCGAGACGGTAGGGGAGAATATATTACTTGAATAAAAAACTGACCAGAGGCTGGAAACAGTCGTGGATGGGAAGTAATGACTACCAACTCCTCAGAGTTGAATTAGACCCGGGGCCATTTTTTGTAATAGTTAATATTTTAGGCTCTGTGGGCCAAGATGCAAACTCGAGAATATTTAAGTAGGTAGGCCTACCTAATAACAAGGAAAAAACTCAATGAACAAAAGTAATGTAATAATAATAATAATAATAATAATAATAATAATAATAATTGTTATAAGTAGACTACAATTGTTTTAAATACAGCTCTATTGATGAGAAGAATGGAATTGTGTGTTTTGAGATAACATTTCACCAAATTGGGGCTCAAAGTTAACACTTCCTATCATCAAAATTGATTGCAAATGTTCATCTGTTAATGCTTACCTGTATTGAGAGTTTACATATTTTATCTTTTCACACAAGTATGTGCTACCAACTACACTTATAAAACCCTGAGCAAAGGATCCTTGGGAGACATTTATACAATTCTGTTATATTTTCTTTGAATCTACCTTTTAGAATGTCATCACAATCCAGATTAGTCTCTTCCAATTGAAGGGTAGGTAAAAGCTTTTCAATTGTACAGTCAAATGAATTTTGAAATATGAATATGTCTTTTGCATGTTCAACAAGATATAAAAAAACGCTGCTGGAACTGTAGTTTAGTTAAGAAAATATATCTGTTGCAAATTAGTGGGGGAATGGAGATTTTACTTCTTCCTTTAATTTTAATTTTTGACAGCATGAGAAATGCATAATGTAGCTTCACATGATTTGTGACTCAATCAACGCCAGTTGTCGTCAAAATGACTTTACCGCAGTATAAGTTTCATATATGAGCATATATGAGCATTGTTTTGCCTTGTAGTTTTAGGTTGAATCTATAAATAAACCCTTGATATCCGCAGCAAAAGCTAATTTCCAAAACCATCCACTGTTTGAGGAATGTTTTTCTCATTGAGAAAAATCTCAATCAAACTTGACCATTGCTGAACCATCAAACTGTTGTACGGTGGGGAAGGTCAGGATATTCAGCTTCCATTTCTGACAAAAAATCAAGAAACCATCGTAAGATGGTTAAGTCCCCGAGAGCGAATGAAGGCCATAGTTGGCACAAGTGGATTCCAATAATCCCCACAAAGTACCTACTGCTGAATAATAAACCATAGACTTTGAACACATTGCATTTTCACAAACCTCTTAAATGTCTCCAACCAAGCATTTCTGTGTTCTACACATATTTGTACCATCAGTTGTGACACATTTTAGCTGATTCCATTTAGATTGTACTTTGTTAATGTTTTCTCAACTCCAGACAGACTGTTCATGAAAGCTAATTCTTCAGTCACTTCAAACTCTATTAGTCCAGTTAAAGTGCCATTGCTCAACAAAAACAACTCTTCGTCATCTAATTCGGTAACAAAATGATTCACACACCACTCTGCCTTAAAGATACACATTCCGGGTCTTTTCTGGTTTTGACAGTGATGTGACGGATATGCGGGGTAGTAAAATTAGAACAATTGAATTATACAACTGCTAGTGAACCAGACATACCTGTAGTGGTAGCAGTGAACTCTGCAAGCAAGTTCCCGTCCTTCTGCTGGTAGCACTTGACAGGAACAGCACCCCCCTGGGGCCCTGTGATGAGGACATCAAACTCCTTGGCCGGATGACCCTGAGTCTCTATCACAAAGGTTGTCACCTTACCTGCTCTAGACTGGTACAAACCCAGACCTGTGGCTGTCACCTCCTGGCTCCCTGCGGGGTTCTTCACCGACACTTCAAATGGACAACCTACAGGACAATTAAAATATTACAAGTTTCAGGTGGTGACTTCCTGTTAGTCTACTCCTGAAGAAGGTGTTACAATGACACAAACATCCAACAAGTTCCACTAATCTATCCCTGTAATTAGACCACCCACCTGCCACATGCATATTGTTGTACTTGAGGTCTACTCTGTGTGGTACAGCAAGTTTGGGTTTGTACAGTACTTGGTAGATGTATCCTGGGTCTACGTCTCGGATACTTGTTTTCACCTCTGTACCGGCGGCGCGGATGTTGGCTGTGAGGATACCAAAGCCAGCATTTGACGTGTCCACTGCAAACACATTGTACATAAAATCAACTCGCAACTACCGGTAAATTCTTGACTAAACAATACATGGAAATTCAGATGAAATCACTAGAAACATTAAGAATGTGTGAAGCTTTGACATTTTAAATACAAATCTCTTCGGGGTCTTTATTAGATTCAAATTCTGAATATTCGTATTTGAAATATTTATAATGGATTCAAAATTTCAAATCCAAATAGAGACTCAGATTCAATCAAATTTAATTTGAAATTCAAAACTAAAAATCACACATTTAAAGAATTTATCATACATCAATTTTTTGATCTGAGCCTAGAAACTTGAAAATATCACAACATTTAAAATCACTTCATTATTTTAACACTTTTTATTGAATTTTATTCAGATACTATTTATATGGTATGACGGCGCAAAGCCTGAAAACTGTCAAGGAATGGATTTTTAGCTCAATCCTAGGATTGGACATTTTAAAATGTCCAAAGCCCATAGTTCTATTCAATTTCGGGCTTTTGCTGTCTCCAAGCAGCCAAACCTAGGATTATGCTGTTACTAAATGACCAAAGTGGAAAATACAGTTGTTAGGTTAGGTTAGGCTTCAAAAACATATTCAGTCATGTGGTCTTAATAATTTAAATTACATATGTAATCTTTGTCCAGTTCTATTGGCATATTCCTGAATTCCGGTAGCTGCTCAAAATTGGGCCACTGGCTCAGTCCGGTCAATAAACAAACTAATATGTTATTCCTAGCTTTAGTCCACAACCCGTCTTGCTCCCAATCACGGTGTAACGTTGTGTCCTGATAGTGATGCAATGCCAGTGAGGATAGGGATGGAGAGCAAGGAACAAACTTAGCTTCACTGATAAATATTGTTGCTGTTCAAATTAAAACAACACTTGCAGCCGTAGCAAGACCATACAAATACTTCCAGGGGAGATAACCCTACAGGTGTCTACCAATACTGGATTATACTGGAATTTTGAATCAGATACTGGAAAAATATTCATTCTTTTTACATTGAGTGAAATGTTGAATTAAGCATTTTGAGACCCCTGATATTATATGTACTACTCATAGTTCTATTTTACCACCCCTCAATTACTCCCAAAGTGATGAGTTACTAGTAACTGCTCAAGTTCAAACATCACTTCAAACTATTGGTATACCTGTCTGACCTTGACATTCTAATGGCAAAGTACAGTGTTTGTTGTGTCCTTCCCTTCATCCCCCCTCTTGCTCCTCCCAAAAGAAAAACTACCATTCCCAAGCTTTGCCTGGTGCGAGTATTCTGCAGATCACAGTTGTTTATCTTGTGACCTTTGTGTTTAACAAGAAATGAGTAAACTCGGAGGAAAAACTCTTTTAAAGATGATTGGTTGGACAGTTCATTGTTTGAAGATTGGCTAACTTTGATATAAGTAACTGGGAATCTCTTCAATCCGATCTCATGCCAATGACAGAGTTGACTTGGTCCCTACGGCCAAAAATGCAGTGTTATCAGCAGGCCTACATAAAGATGTACATTTTAGTGCTAATGACAATGGAGTGGTTTTGAAACCTGAAATTAGACCTAGTTGTTCTATTCGGAGCTTCCTTATCAAAGATGAAGCTTCTCGCGCTGAAATACTGTGGGCTATTAATCAAATAATGACACATCCTTCTGCTTGTAATGATCTTTTGAAGTAATGTTTTCCGATAGTGATATTGCCAGAAATTTCAAATGCATAAATATAAACTTGGGTATGTCATTGTGTATGAACTAGGTCCTTTTTCCAAAAGCGAGCTTGTGAATATGGTTAAGCAATGCTCATTTTATTGTATTTCAGTTGACGAGAGGATAAATACTGTGGCTCAGAAGACCCAGATGGATGTTGTTGTTCGCTTCTCGAGAGAAAATGAAATTCAAACAAGATATTTAACATCTTGCTTTTAGGTCATGCAACAGCTCAAGAACTTAATGAACTTTATATCTGCATTAAAAATCAAGGGCTTGGATCTTAAAAAAAATAATGCTTCAAGTTTCCATCGATGGACAAAATGTAAACCCTAAATTTTTAAGCGATCTCAAAAGTTACTTGAAGAAAGATTCTCCACAATATCCTAGTTACTGGAATTTGGAACTTGTTCTTTACACATTGTCCATGGTGCTTACAAAACAGCACATGCTAACCAGTTTTTGCGCTCACTATAATATTTCCTTAAAGATTTTCCAACAAGATGTGCAGACTATATCAAAGAATAACAGGATCATCTCTTTTCCCGGTGAAGTTTTGTTCTATTAGATTGGTAGAAAACTCACGGGTTTTTAGATCGAGCAATGTCAATGCTGCCGCATTTTAAACAGTATTTTTATTCTAACAAGCATCCTCCAAAATCTTAAAATTTTCAAACATTAAGCAATTTTGTGAAGGATGAACTTCTGACATCAAAGTTGGGATTCATGCTGTAACTTTCACTTGAGTTGGAGCAAGTTCTCACCGAATAGCAGAGCAA
Organism: Timema cristinae; assembly: GCA_039000515.1. Taxonomy (NCBI): domain Eukaryota; kingdom Metazoa; phylum Arthropoda; class Insecta; order Phasmatodea; family Timematidae; genus Timema; species Timema cristinae. The sequence continues at coordinate 61,456,699 of JBCFYV010000100.1, forward strand.
TCAACTTCTATTGCCATTTATGTTTGCAAATAAACTACTTGAGCACTTGATGGACAGAATTGTAAAATGTGAGGTAAGGAATTCAGCAAATACTTTTAAAAAAAATGATCCATTAATTTGGTAGATGTATCCTGGGTCTACGTCTCGGATACTTGTTTTCACCTCTGTACCGGCAGCGCGGATGTTGGCTGTGAGGACACCAAAGCCGGCACTTGATGTGTCCGCTGCAACACATTGTGCATTGTGTCCAACATGAAATCACTCCCTACTGTAGATATTAGGTTCGCAGCATCAGCAGCTTTGAAAGGAATTAAAGACATCAAGATACTTCAGTTCAGAGTAGATAGTCCAAAATTCCTAGTTGATCTCTGCAACAAACTTTTACACAAGTGTCCTCTCTCTTACAAAGTTGTCAAGGGTGCTAGTTGTCTCCTCTCCGCAGTCATGCTCAATCCATCTGTTAGGACCTCTAGGATAACATCTGCATTACAAGTCCTACAAGACAAGAAACAACTATCTAGCACGCAAGCTGATGTTTTAAAGAGACTACTTGGACTTTGTATCAAAGCAAGAAGTTATTGACTAACTTAAACAATTCACTTCAAGTGATGACCAGCTTTATAAATTATGCATGAATATTTTTTCTAGAGTAATTGCATCCCAGGAACTACAATATTTCACTAACAAAATGCTTGTCCTCTTCCTTGGCAAAGCAGCTGTTGAGCAAAGTTTTTCTGTGAATAAAGATGATTCATGCTGTGAGGAATTCATCAGGAATAAGGAAAAAAAGTGCTTTGAAGGAAGAAAAAGATTGAATTAAACTTAAGTCATAAAATAAAAACAGCATCTGAAGAAATAAGAAAATTAGAAATGAAAAGAAGAACAGTTTTGCAGAAAGCAAGGAAGAGGCAGAAGTGTTAGAACATGAAACACAAATATTGAAAAAGTTTTGTGGTTGAATGAATTTAAACTTTTGTCTACATTCTAAACAAATTTGTTTTTGGGTTTTATCAATTTTTAATAATGTTAGATAATTGCAATTATCTTTATTTCCAAGTAATTATTGTCAACATAATATTTGTTGGTTATTTTTCATTGAAGATTCTGTAGTTTTATTACTATATATTTACTAAACAAATCCACTATCAAGAATATAACTTGTGGTAACTATCGACTGTCGAGGGGTGGTGGGGATAGTAGTTAGTTTTTGTGGTAGAGTAAACTCCCCGACTGTAATCGTTCTTTGAAGGCTGATTACTTGTACCTCTAAAGTTCTATGAGGGAGGTGAAATGACCTACCAATTCTGCCATGAGGGGTATGTTCACAAACCTTCCAGGGTTCTTTTACATGACACTTCCCCTCTAAGGATTTTGAGCTATGATCTTTTCTCACTCAAGAAAAAGCCTTCAGCCTCTGTTGGGTTCGAACCCACAAACATCAGGCCCTGAGACGAGCACTTTATTCCAAGACCACCGAGGTCGACAGTGGTATAGGTCATTGTGTGTGTGTGTGTGTGTGTGCGTGTGTGTGTGTGTGCGTGTGTGTGTGCGTGTGTGTTAAAGATGGGTCGGATCCACCTTTTTTCAAACCTGAAACTTCATTTTGCCAACAAATCCCTAATTAAAATTTGAATTTTAGAAAATATTGTAAGCATAAGTGTTTAACTTTCCCAATAACTAGGTTTTTTTCTTTCACTTCTGATTTGGCTTACATTAAATGGTAAATTAATGATTTAGGGTTTGGTTGTTAGGTTTTTCCTATCATTATTTTGGTTTTGACCATAAACTATTTAACTATTTTAATACCTTTAGAAAATAACTCAAACTTAGTATCTATTTCAAAAAAAGATTATGATTTGAGTCTTGACTCCATGAATACTCCTTGTAGGTTCTAGGGTCCTTAGTATATCCTAGAATAGGTGTGTCAATACACTTGAGTCTTGATGTAAAAAATGTTTAATTGTGACAGACCTAGACCTACCCTAACTTTCTATCATTTTATGATTTTGAAATAGGGATTGTTTGTCTCTGAGTACCTTTCATATATACTGGATTTCTTAAAAAAAAAATTCTTTAATTTCAAATTAATTGCCCTAGCAAGACTGTTGAGATAACCCTAGCAATAGCCAAGCATACAAACACTTGATGAAAGTGACCGACTAAGTGATTACTGCCGGACTTAATACACAGAAGTACTACTGTAGGAACAGTACCTTTGAAAGATGCCGCTCGGTTGCAGAAAGTTTCCTCCATGTCAATGACCTTGACCTGTTTGGGGTCGAACACGTGGCATGTGTAGGGTTGTTTGGTGACAGGCTGCTGGTTCAGAAACACTGTGATACTGTGCGGGCCAACAGTCTGAGGGCGATACTCGGCCCGACACAAGCCAGCACCCAACTTCTTGATGATACATGGTACCATGGTTCCATCAGGAGCTGTAAACACCACGTATGTTATATTAGGATCCTTACTGTATAGTCAATTAGTTATAAATGATGTTGTACCTTGAACGCATGAGTGTAAGTAATGATAGACCTCACCGACCACATCCACATGAACATGTCCTTGTGAGCCACACATGTCTATGTCAAAATGCGCCACATCTCCGACCACCACATCCTTGATTGTGTTCCCCAGTACGTTCAGTGGCGACAATTGGGCTCCACGATGTCTCTGGGGGCCTAACTCCATTACCTCACACAGGAAGGGGCTTCCTGGAACATAGCACCAAGTTTACCAACATTCATTTTATTGATCTTTTTAAATCCTCAAGTTTCAAATCTTCTATAAAATTTATGATTGTCACCGGTTAAGATTGTCGCTGGTTAAGATAGCTATGATTGCTACTGGTTCTAGAGTGTTTAAAATTGGTTGTACAATTAATAGGCTCGTGGTTTCTAGACCAGTCAGGAGTTAACTCATTTTTATAAAAGCCACAAACTTTATTATAAAGTTTTATTACAAAATTAGAACTTTTTAAAACACCAAATAACTTTAACAATAATTTATCTCTGGTATTAAATTCCAAATTTATAGATGATAATTTGCAAGTATTTAAAATAATGGGTCTTTCATCAATTTGAATCAAGACTGTGCCAAGTCCCTTTTTAAATTCAAAGCCAACCCAAATTGAATATTTGAAATATTTCCTAATTTGAATCAAAGTTCACTTTCATTTCAATATTTTTTAAATAATAAAATTGTTTAAAGTTGAGTCCAACTGACCTGGAACATCTTCCTCGTTGAAGGTGATATTGACATAATGTGGAGTGAGCGTGTGTGGGACGAACGTGACGTCGTAGAGGCCCCGAGCGCATGCTACCACCTCTGCCTTGACTGTGGCCTGGTCGGTGCTTACCACCAGCTCCAGTGTGCCTTCGCCTGCTTCTGAGGCATCCACTGTGAAGGTGGCAGGTTTTCCGGCCTGCAGACACAATCCCAACAATAATCTCCTAAAGACCAGATGATGATAATCTGTGCCCCTGCAGGTTCCTTAGTAAAGAGAACGTACCTTGGTGGGGCCGAGTCCGCTGACTTTCACCTTGGAGATGTCGTAGATGTTACAAGGGAATGGACTCCCCTTGACTGGCTCACCGTCCAACATGACTGCTACGGTGTGTCGACCTGTAACCACATGTCAGTCATCAACCAGTGGTTTACAACTCCAGTCAATCAGTCAGTGCTAGCAGTCAAGTTATGTTGAACTGACCCACTTCTGACGGAGTGAACTCAGCGCTGATCTTGTCCTTCCTGGTGACTCTCGCTGGGACACTCAGTCCAGAAGGTGAAGTGACAACGACTTCACACTGAGTGCTCAGCTCCAGGGCTCCGCCCGTTCCTATCACCAGTTGTGCGAGGTGCCCCACCGGGGACATCTTGAGGGCCGAGCCCGACACCACCACCTGACTCACATCCACCACTTTGCAAGTGAAGGGGAGCCTGTTGAAACAAACACAATCGATCAAGTCCCGGGTCAGATTGGAGGGATATGGTCAGCATGAACGTCCTGATAGTGAACCTACCTGGGACAGGTTCCCCGTTGAAACGTACGCTGAGGCTGTGAGGAGCCTCCTCCTGAGGCTTAAAGTTGACTCGGAACTTGGCGTTGCCCTCCGACTGTACATAGTTGGGGACATTGCGACCGGCTACCGAGACGATGATTTCTAGGTTTCCTGCTCCTGCCTGGCTAGCGTTTACTAGGTACAATTAAAATAATTATTAAATGAAGAAATAATAGGCCACGCATTGGAGCACTTAAGATAAAGGATTAACTCCTGCTTCTAACAAGAATATGTTATTAGCCATGAGGTCCTACTCACTCAAGGGTTCCAAACCACTTATCTAAGACTTGGTACAGGGTTGGAATGGTACTCACTACTGAAGAAGACAGGCTTTCCGACGACCCCTGAGTTGATGTCAGTGACCTTGACCCGACTGGCATCGTACGCCTTAACTAGGAACGGACTTCCCTCTACGTGGACATCCCCGAGCTTGACTTCAACACTGTGATCACCTGGAAATACAGGAGGAGAACGCAATAGAGTGTGTGCTACCATATATTACAGCAAGTCCTCGAGGAGCTGTCGCAACATTCCTCACCCACGTCCACAGGAGTGAAGAGGACACTGTATCGGCCCGAAGCCTGGACTCCCACATCCACGAGGAGAGGGTTCCTCGATGGACTCAGCACTTGGACTTGCGGGTGTCCGAGAGTAGGGTCGGCCTCCACACTGAACATGGCAGCACGGTTCACTGACACCTTCTCCAGAGCGTCACCAGATAGCACCACTCTCGCTGCCTCTGCCACTTGGCAGGAGAACGGGCTGCCTGCGGACACACAACACGGCCGAGATAATGATGTGACTTGCTCCTGATGCAGAGCTGCAATACTTAGTAGCAACCGCTGGTACCTGGCACATCTTCTCCGTTGAAACGAAGGTCCACAGTGTGAGTACATGATTCCCTGGGAGTGAAAGAGATGGCGTAGGTGTGGGGCCCCTGTGCTTGGGCTGATGTGGGGACTCTGCCCCCGTTCACTGTCACCTCCAGATTCCCCGGGCCTGCTTGGCTAGTTTCAACTGGGACCAATACACACCTCATGTTACAACTTGTCACTGGTGTAAATAGCTACAAGCACTACAAGTTGGTTACATGTCCTGATGATACTCACCTATGAAAGTGATGGGCTTGGCTACTACTCCTTGTGCCACGTTCGTCACCCTGATAGCACGTACATCGTACACCTTACATATGAAGGGGGACCCCGAAACCGCCACCTTGCGGTACATCACCGAGATCCGATGCTCCCCGACCAGTCGAGGGGTGAATTCTGTCTGGAAAGTCTGGTTGGCGGTGTCCTTGACCTGCGCGGGCACGGACTGGCCGTTTGGCCCTACACACCCGTCAACTGTCATTGTGTGTCACATGTTTATGAGGTACAGCCCCCAGTGGTACCAACACTGACCAACTTTGCTTGTTACCAACATAGCTACACCTTTATACATGTCGAGCAATTATTATTATTGAAAGTATTTTTATGATTTTTTTCTTCTAAATGTATAAGTTTTCCCCTAAAATCAACATAGTGTAATTTAATGTAGAATTTAAAGTATTTGAACAAATTCAACTAAAACTAAACATGAGTGACGATGGTCAGTCAGCGTTGGTCAGCATACTGGAGCTGACCCAGGCAAGCGAGCAGTAATGTTAATAGCGACTACACTACAACATACACCACTTAGTGACTGGGGGGGAGCCTCAAGTTAGAATTAGTAGACGTTTAATGTGGTCCAAGTTACAAACATTTATAATACAAATACAAAACTACAAAGCAAAAAGAATTGTATTTGTGAAGCAATCTCAAAGACAATTAAAGTTGAACTATTTGTTCTTCTGTTTATAGGTACTGTGTATATAAATTTACCCAAGATTAAATATTACAATTAATATTTAGCTTTGTTTAGTACTAATATAATTATGTTATGATCCTTGACCTCGCCTCAATAGTTTGGTTATTGTTTGACAAGTAGTATATTTTAGGTTAATCTAATTAGGTAGAGCTATATATGTTCTATAATTACTCTAAAAGTTACTGTTAATTATCAGATTAGCAACAACAATCTCTCTTATATAACAGCGGCTGGGGCTCATCTCCCCACTTTGCTTTATCAGGGTCAGGGTCAACAAAGTGCCCACGAGAGAATCTGGGAAATTGTACAAGAAGCGCAGCTTTGAAAAGTGCCAGTTGTTAATAACTTGAAGCAATGTCGTATTCTTTGCTTGTGAGTGCTTTCATCCTATACTTAAACATTCTCAGCTATTCTCAAGTTGAAAGATCAACTTGCATCAAACCACTAAAAGCTTATAGGAGCATACAATTTTGAAACATTTGTCAGGAAGACCCCTCCTTGGCCTGGGGGTCGAAGCCCCTCAAAAAACATTTTACTGCTAACCGCCCCTATGATTGCTCTTACACCAGTGGCTGCTAGTGACTTGTAGACAGTTTGTCAAGTATGTGACACTCAGGGAATTACAAACATACATGTTGTCACAGTGACATGTAATAACTAGCATGGTTCAAATGGAATATGACGCATGTCAAGAGACACGTCTTCACAGTTATATTCAAGTACATATTTTACTGAAGTATTATTAGACCATATTTACATCAATCACATGCTTTTAGCTTCACACTCATCTTGTAAACAAACAAAGGAATATCATTTACATTGTAGTAACAAATTATATTAACTATTCAAAATATGTTTAAAACATTAAAATTGTGATTCAGTCTGCTTAGAATAATTTATATAACAATACCTAAGAGAATATGTGATTGTGTATGATACACTATTAGGTGTAGTGGTGTATGGTCACCAAAACTTAACTTGTAAGAATATGTTATTATCTACCCAGAGTTCTATCTGTCCTACGTTTCTCTATTAGATTCTGGAGGAAAGTTCTGAAAGCTATTCCCAAACACAAGACTAAGTCACACATTAGGTACCATATTACCAACTTAACAACAAACTAGAGGAAAACTGGGGGAGAACTAGCGCAGTTTTGATTGGAAGAGGAACACTCGGTCTAAATGTGTGACTTGTTAAACATGTAGGGGGACATTTCTCAGTTATGTCAGACAGTAGAGGAGTGAAGGAAGAAAGTGGCCCACCACCGATGAGAAGATCCGCAGCATGTCTCAGTGTCAGGGACAAGCTACCCCACCTGGGGCAAACAACAGACATACTGGGGGCCCAGCTTGTTGGGAGGAGCAAAATGTATGAAACTATGCCTGACATCATTATATCATGATTGGTTGACTGGCCCCAGATTGCTCGAGGTATGAGTATGTCTGCCCCTGGAACCGCAACCCCCAATGTTAGTGTTAAGGCTATGTACAAGTAGCTGCTAAGTCTGTTAGTAATGTCTGAGTCTGTAAGGAGTCGAACCTGAAACAAGAGAAGACAGGATATGAAGACATTACAATATGTGATGTTACTTGTCTAATGTTGTATAATGTATCACGAGGATAACACGTTGTACAGAAACATCTGTTCCTAGATACAATCTGTTGAGCCTAGATATATCCTGTTGTTCCTAGATACATTCTGTTGTTCTTAGATACATCATGTTGCTCCTAAATACATCCTGTAGTTCTTAGATACATCCTGTTGCTCCTAAATACATCCTGTAGTTCTTAGATACATCCTGTTGCTCCTAAATACATCCTGTAGTTCTTAGATACATCCTGTTGCTCCTAAATACATCCTGTAGTTCTTAGATACATCCTGTTGCTCCTAAATACATCCTGTTGTTCTTAGATACATCATATTGTTACTATAGAAAGCTTGTTGTTCCTAGATATAACCTGTTGCTCCTAAGTACATCCTGTAGTTCTTAGATACATCCTGTTGCTCCTAAATACATCCTGTTGTTCTTAGATACATCATGTTGTTACTATAGAAAGCTTGTTGCTCCTAGATATCCTAGATATAACCTGTTGCTCCTAAGTACATCCTGTAGTTCTTAGATACATCCTGTTGCTCCTAAATACATCCTGTTGTTCTTAGATACATCATGTTGTTACTATAGAAAGCTTGTTGCTCCTAGATATAACCTGTTGCTCCTAAGTACATCCTGTAGTTCTTAGATACATCCTGTTGCTCCTAAATACATCCTGTTGTTCTTAGATACATCCTGTTGTTCCTATATATATTATATTATTACTATATATATTATATTGTTCCTAGATAGCCCCAATTACTCCAAGGAAGCCCCAGTCACTCCAAGGTAGCCCCAGTCACTCCAAGATAGCCCCAGTCACTCCAAGGTAGCCCCAGTCACTCCAAGGTAGCCCCAGTCACTCCAAGGTAGCCCCAGTCACTCCAAGGTAGCCCCAGTCACTCCAAGATAGCCCCAGTCACTCCAAGGTAGCCCCAGTCACTCCAAGGTAGCCCCAGTCACTCCAAGATAGCCCCAGTCACTCCAAGGTAGCCCCAGTCACTCCAAGGTAGCCCCAGTCACTCCAAGGTAGCCCCAGTCACTCCAAGGTAGCCCCAGTCACTCCAAGGTAGCCCCAGTCACTCCAAGGTAGCCCCAGTCACTCCAAGGTAGCCCCAGTCACTCCAAGATAGCCCCAGTCACTCCAAGGTAGCCCCAGTCACTCCAAGGTAGCCCCAGTCACTCCAAGGTAGCCCCAGTCACTCCAAGATAGCCCCAGTCACTCCAAGGTAGCCCCAGTCACTCCAAGATAGCCCCAGTCACTCCAAGGTAGCCCCAGTCACTCCAAGGTAGCCCCAGTCACTCCAAGGTAGCCCCAGTCACTCCAAGATAGTATTGGCGCTTGTAAGTGTCCTCTGTAGTGCTAAGAAAATTCTAAGTAATGCACAGAATAAAAAGATGTTTGCAGTGTTAGGAAGTGTTAGTCCATTCGTTTAAAACAAGGTCACAACTATATCAGGTCACGCGGTGCATGTGCTTGGGAAGTTTGCAATTCACCTCATTTTACACATTTAACAAACAAAATAATAAATGTATTCCACCACCGGTACTTTATATACAGAGATATAAGTCAACAACTTGTAGGTTTCAAGACACTTCTGGAATCTGCCTAATAAAACTGATCCTAATAAAGGATGTTAGCTCTAGTGAATATATTTTAGAGATGGAATTCAGAGTCCTTAAATCCCTCAAATCCAATGCTATTCGAGAGAAATGTGGGATTGAAGCCATCCTTAATATAATAAACAAAGCAATATTACAACAATGGTTGAATGTGTCATTATTTCCATCTCATGTGCTCGAGACGTCACCCATCTTTGTAAAATAACATCCATCAGAGATAAATGCAATAGCTAGTTTTTAAAAGCTTTCAGTCATAAGCATGTCCATAACATTTTCACCATTTCCATTTGCATATCAAACTTGGTGAGAGAACCAAGGATTCGTCAACATTTACAAACTTGTCATGTGCAAACAAGTTCTCATGAAAATATACCATTTACGCTGTTCTGTAATTTATTTGCCAAACAATAATAAACCAACTGGCCATGTTTAATTTCCCTAAGATTGCTAAAACAATTACTATTTGTCAGTCCTAGGATGAAACAGTTAAATAACTCATATTTACTAGGACTGGAGAGCTGATAACAGAATGTGTGATATTAAGATAGAAGTGGAAGAGATTGTGGATCTAATGAAGAAAGGAATGAGTGAGACAAAGTGGAGGGGGAGTGGAGTGATAGAGATATATGTTACATTGGATGGGAAATGATGAAGGAAGGAGAACAAATGGGTTTGGGTTTGTAGTGAGGTTAGGCTGAGAGAATAAGTGACAGAATGATGAAAATGGTAATTACTGAGGAAGAAAAGCAGTTATAATTACTGCAGGTATGCCTCTCAAGTTGGATGAAATTTGGACTAAAAAGAAAAAATTTGAAGAAGAACTGGAAAGACACCTTGGTAAGGAAAGGCAAGAGGTAATGGGAGACTTAAACGCCAAAGTTGAGAAGGAAAAAATAAGTTTTTAGGAGCTGATGGAGGGGGAGAAAGAAATGAAGAAAGAAAAAACTCTTAGAATAATTATGCACTAGAAATGGACTAAAGGTCGACAGTAAGAGTTGGTTTAAGAAGAGCAGGGATATGTGTAAGATAACGCACTAGAGCTGGAATGATGAGCAAAAATCCCTAATATACTGTTTCCTATTGGATAAGGAAACAAAGGACATTCAGGTCCTGCGAGTGTGTCTTTGGACGGGGCCATAGATTACTATAGTCACCGACATGAAAGGTTGGAGGAGGGGGTGTCAGATAGTGAAGCAAGAAAAGAGGATAAGGATACGAAAGTTCAGCCAAGGGGAGGAGAAAATGAGCATTACCACAGGATGACATAAAAGGAGAACAGGATTGGCAAAGGTTCAAACAGTGTATGGTAGAAGCGGCAGCGGAGATATGTGGAAGAACAAGTGGAAAGAGAAGAAACTCCACGATGGAATGAAAAGGTAAAGAAATCATTGGATCACAAAAACAAAGCATTTAGAGAATGGTTCACAAAAATAACAAGAGAGACTGAGGATAAGTACAGGAAGGAAGATAGTAAGAGAAGGGAGAAAAACATGGATGGAAGAGTGGACAAAGTGTTACAGACTGATGTGGAAGGGAGCAAGAAAATGTTATAGTTAAGTGAGCCAAAGAAGGAGGGAAAATAGGAAAGAGGTCCTCCCAATGATGGATGAAAAGGATGGATAATGGAGAGGAATGAAGAGGTAAAGAAGCTGTGTAAATTATATTTTGAGAGATTGTTGAACCCAGAGGGGGAAGGATTGGTAAAAAAAAGGGAAGAAGAGAAAGAAATGGATGGAGGAGGAAGTATAAGACCTAACCTAGAAGGAGGTAGAAGAGGCCTTGTAAAGGATGAGGAAGAAAAAGGCACCAGGAGTGGATGAGTTAGGAAGAGGTGTGAAAATTAGGCATAACACTGATGCATCAATGCGTGAAAATTTATGAAAAGATTCTTGAAAGGAGAATGAGGAAAAGTATAAAGGGAAGATGGAGCAACTTGTGTTTAGAGAAAAGATGTCGACGATAGATTTAATATTTGGAATTAGACAGTTGATGTAAAAGAGATATGAGTTTGGAAAGGATCTGGTAATAGCATTTATGGATTAGAAAAAAAACTGTGATAGTGTGGATAGAAATAAAGTATGGAATGCAATGGAGGAGGCTGGAGTAGAAAGAGTGTCTAGGAGAGTAAGGAATATGTATGATAATAATGTGAGTTGTGTAAAGACGGAGAGAAGGTGGACAAAGTGGTTCCAATTAAACAATGGAGTCAAGCAGGGAAGTGTTCTTGTATTGGTGATTGAAATGATCATGAATAGAGTGGCGGGGAAACTGGGTGAGAATAAAATGAAAGAAATGATGTTTGCAGATGACGTGATGGTATGGGGAGAAAAGAACGAAGAAGCAAGGCCGTAGTGGGAGGGGAGGGTTTCAACCCCCAACCCCCAAAATTTTACGAACAAAATATATTAGCAAAATAGCAAAAAATTAACAAAAGCCAATTTAACTAAAAGTGAATCTCACTTTGGACCCGATTATTGACAACTTATTTCCCCACTGTTCCCATTACACAGCGAGTATTTTACCACTACTCTCAGCTGTACCAGTGGCGCAATAGACTGCTCCCGTTACACAGTGAGTATTTTACCACTACTCTCAGCTGTACCAGTGGCGCAATAGACTGCTCCCGTTACACAGTGAGTATTTTACCACTACTCTCAGCTGTACCAGTGGCGCAATAGACTGCTCCTGGTATGTTTCTGCTCACTTACCCTCAACGTTAACTTCAATGTCCTCTACACTTCCCGCAACATTGCTCATAGTAAAATAGGAGGTTTTGCCGACACCGGCCGCAGTCAGGGACGGCCCTGACACCAGTATTTGGTGAGGCGAGTCTCCCTGGATGCGAGCCAGGAACGGTGAGCCTGCAAGAACACAACATTGAGCTATGTTAGATTTATGAATGGAGTTATTTAAATCCTAATTGGTTCTGCTTTAGAGGATTATTATGTGAGAGTTGATTGATCTGCATAATGGCACAAGAGTTGACTCACCTGGCACACTCTCCTTGTTGAAGTTGATACTGATGACATGGTCGGAGGGTTCAATAGGAACAAAGCTGACGGTGAACCTGGCATTGCCCTGTGGATGTACCTGAGTGGGGATATTGTGGCCCTGGCGCTGATGGTAATCTCTAGGTTACCCTCTCCTGCTTGACTTGCGTCCACTGGAAACAGATAACATCTCCCAACTGAGCTAAACACCATGCATCAAGCCGTGGAGACATTTTACTAACTCTGGTCTAGCTCTGGCTCCAGCTCAAGCTATATAGTATTGGGATTATTCTCTCATGTTATGTTGTATCTGCTACACAGCCTAACTACAAGATGCAATGAAAGTGGTTTATGAGCCATGTGAGAACAATATCACTTACCCGTGAACTGCAAGCTCTTGCCAACAGATCCTTTAGGCAGAGCCCCCACAAACACACGCTTGTAGTCATAGACCTTGGCCACAAAGGGTGTACCACTGACAGGGTGGCCATTGTACTCCACACTGATGGAATGAGGCCCAACATCACGGGGTGTGAATTCCGCTGTGAACCCGCTGTGAATGTTTCCTGTCACTTTCACCGGGAGTTCCGTGCTGGGACCTATAACACCATCACACAGTATAGCTATAACACCAAGATATCAGTAGAGTATATTTGTCGCACAATGGCATGTAGTAAATTGATTACATTTAATGTACTAATAGAGCGCTGGGTCACTCTTTTGTGTTCCTTGTCACTTATCTGGTGGAACTACAAATCTAGCAAAGAAAGGGTTTGATGATTGGAAGCATCGCAATGATGTGTGAAAAGTCACGAGAGTTCTTTTGAACACCATTCATGTGAAAACCAAAGTATTCTCTCATGGAAGAATCGACACACAAATTTCATATCAATATGATGAGAAAAAAACAACCGGCACAACATTTTGAAATGAATTGTAACAGTGGTGCGGACGATAGCAGTTGTCACAGAAGACAAAGCAAGAGGTATGACTCATCAAACTGTGGGAACTTTATAATGTGTCTTTTTATGCCAGAGTAGATAGCTAAGTGCAGTAATCTTGGTCATGGGCGCAAACAGTTTAGAAAGTTAATGGCAACAAAAAAAAATTGAGAAAGTGCCAAGTACCTCTCAATTAGAGTAGACTCTAGCCCAGATATATCATATGTTGATCAGCTTGCAGTAATTATCAGATATGTCTGCTAAGGGCTAAATAGTTTAGCCCGTCACACGAGTAATATTTCAATAAATAATGTTTTATCATTATGTACCGTCCCAACTATGTCTCTACTGACAGTATATTCATGGTCTCAGTTTACATGAACAATATTTTATTTTCACATCTGGAATCTTGAGCTTACTCCCGAAAATAAGACATCACTCAACAACATTCACGGCAACTACGAAATGTTGTGGCCATAGTTAAGAAGATAGTGATCTCCGGCTAGCGCTAAAGGAAAGTGTACAGCGCTACAAGCCAAGGAACTCGCAATGAGACTCCCCACAAAGTGTACAGCACTACAAGCCAAGGAACTCGCAATGAGACTCCCACCAAGTGTACAGCACCACAAGCCAAGGAACTCGCAATGAGACTCCTCACAAAGTGTACAGCGCTACAAGCCAAGGAACTCGCAATGAGACTCTCACCAAGTGTACAGCACCACAAGCCAAGGAACTCGCAATGAGACTCCCACCAAGTGTACAGCACACAAGCCAAGGAACTCGCAATGAGACTCCTCACAAAGTGTATAGTGCTACAAGGCAAGGAACTTGCAATGAGACTCCTCACAAAGTGTACAGCACCACAAGCCAAGGAACTCGCAATGAGACTCCTCACAAAGTGTACAGCACCACAAGCCAAGGAACTCGCAATGAGACTCCTCACAAAGTGTACAGCACTACAAGCCAGTTAGTTGTGACGTTTTTCCATCCCCCCTTATAGCGCCAGAAGCATTCATAAATCAACCATAGCAGTTATTCTTACTTTCCCCTCTCTTATCTACCATTATTTCTGTATAAATTCGACTGTCAGTAAAAAAAAACAGCACTATTCAACTGTCTTGCCTCGAGGTCCTTCATCATCAACACTATCTCTGCCTGAAACATAACATTCCAAGATGTTTGTGAATGTCTTCGGGGTTCCACTGATTGGGTCGAAAGTTTTCAAAATTTTGATTACTTTCAGTTATAACTGAAATGTCAATCGATGTAAGTAATGTAAAAAAAATGTATGAATATTTTGTGTAGCAGTTTTTTTTAAGCCTTTTAATATTAGCTTGTGTCTATCTTGATCGGTAGATGGAGGTATTGTCATTGTAAGGTAGACTTATCTAAAATTTGTATATGAATCAGTAAAATCTGATATTTCAATGTCTATGTAAAATATTATGTGTTAGGGAGACGTGCTAACCACTGGTCTGTACTTTAAACCTTCAGGTGTGTAATTTACTGAAGGTAAAACAAGCTTCACATATATAATGTTTTTAGCAGACTGAGCCTGTTTTCCGTGACCAGCAGGACATATCTTTCTATCTGTATTTCTCATCATTTTGGTTGTTTGTCGGGAAGATAATCCCGTTTAACTGTCGGTCCTTCACAATCTTAACGCTGAAAACTCTAAAATACTATTTAAGATAAAGATAGCCCTCTAATATTCATGCTATTGGTCTGTGTAGCCCTGGGAGCAGTTCAAAGTTATGTGTTAGTTTGAAGAGTCTATAATAAAGTCCAAGCTTCTTGTCAGCGCTTATTTGCACTAAGTTCTTAGATTAATGTATCCTAAAGGACAAAGTATCTTGTGTTATGACTTGACATCCTCTTTTCTGTTATTTTACTTATTGTTAATGAGTCCCATCGCTCATATATTAAAACCTAAAGTCAGTTGAGCCAGAGTTGTTCTGCGCTTTTGTTTGTTCAAATCTCCAGAAATTATAGCAATGTGTTGAGCTTGATGTATTCTCCCATTATTTCTACAATGTGGGGAAACTTATGTAACCATCAAGAAGCCCCCAAGCTGCTGGCACTGATCTGATCTCTCTGTAGTCGCTCAACTGTGCCGTTCATTGATAAAGTATATTAAAGTATTAGGAAACATTTTAACATTCATGTAACTGCTGCTTATGAAAAGCCATCTATTACTGAGTAAGATGTATAACTGAATTAAGAAAAGAAAAGAAGTGAAACACAAGATGGCGAAACAGAAGTCAGTGGGCGAAGTAGTTACTGTTTCATAGTTGGCAGAATAATTATAGAGTTTATAGGTCGAAAAAAGAATACGATAAGTTTGGTACAAGTTTTGGTTTTGTTAATAAAGAAACTACAATAGATCGTGAAGAGATCGCCAAAAACGCAGACCGGATGAGTCACAAGTACATGATTCGTAATGTTTTTTTAAACAGGTGTCTCCATTTTGACGGGTTTCTGAAAAGTTAATACAAACCTCCGAGCACAATTATCCATGGGTGATACAGATCTGCAAGAAGTGTGTGGTTACGATGACACCAAATTTAGGATCTGCTCATGCATCAAAATGCTCAGCAGAGTGTCAGCAATGTGACATGTCTGTCATATAGAGCATCATGTGACACACAATACTGACCTCTCTGTCATATAGAGCAGCATTTGACATATAATACTGACCTCTGACGGATACTGCCAACTCCGCACTCCTGACCCGTCAACACCCATGTGGAACCTTGCCAACTCATTGACAGGGATAAGTTCCAGATTTCTAAGGGTCAGGGACACTCTACTGGTATCTGACACGGAGCACACAAAGGGACAACCTTGAACAAACATTGATTGAATTAGTTTCTACTCGATATGTCACTGAAACAAAACTGTTCAAAATAATAATTATAATGTGAATTACATAATTATTGTTGTTGTTAGAAGGAGAAATCATTCTTTCAACATTAGCAAGACAAAATAAATCTGTATTAAATATTTTCTAGAGTTACCACAAGTTAGGTAATTTCAAATACCACCACAAAATTAAAAGTTGACATATGAAAGTAAAAATCAGTCATTCTCAGGATGTAATGGTTGTTGGTGTTTAATGACATGTGAAATAGGCCCAATGTTGTCCTTGACTATAACATGTTGGGAATAAGACCTTTACAAATCTAACAAGAAACTTTGATGAAGATCATTGGGTCACTCCAAGCTAACAATAGACAACAAAACAAGCGGGATATTGTCAAGTCACTGGACGTGAGGATGGTGTATTGTGAAGATCACTCAACAATAAACAATCAATAATGTGTGTTATTTAATGTTGCCAAGCTCTTTCCTTGTATCCGTCCTGATGGATAACTGTTCAGTTATTACTGAAGAGGTTATTGTAAGTTTAATGTTGACAAGACGACCATAATGAACAATATAAACAGCACCTGGGATAGCAGGGCAAAGCTTTTCTTTGATTCAAACACACAGAAAAATAACTCTTCAGTTTATTTCTTCTCAGCCAGTTTTAAAATTTAAAATTCAACTTGGAGGTGAGGCGTGCGATAGATATCAGGTAATTCGCATGCCAGACAAACTTTTTATTTTATTACTAAAGACAATGAATAATTTCACATTTAACAGCTGTAGAACATAAAATTTATTCCGTTTAGAGCCTTTTTTCCCCATCAGTTACCCAATTTGGTTTAACTTTAACTTATTGTTCCATCAATTTTTCTTCTCGATCAATTCAAATAAATTGTTCAAGGCAAAAAAGCTTATAGGATAGAAAAGAAATGGTTAGAATAAAACTTAGCTCAGATTTATTATTATATAAATAAAGAAGTTGAAAATAATGTTTAAAGAAGGAAAATGAAAAATGACAGAGAAATCTAGGAAAAATGTTGAAAGTGACAGCAATGTTGTAAATAGTAGCACACCTGTAACCGTCTCGCCATTGAACTTGATGTCAATAAGGTGAGGCTTGGTGTGTTCTGGAGTGAAGCTCACCAAGCACCTCCCTCCACCCACCACCTGAACATGGTTGGGGACTTCCCCTTCATTGATGGAGATCTCGAGTTGTCCTTCTCCTGCTTGACTGGCATCCACTACACAAAATACACAACAAGCACTTCTTCACAACTGTGTAAAGATAAAATGTTACCCGGAACTGACAAGGTTGTATAAGTGTGGTTGTAGCTACCTCGGAACTGACAAGGTTGTATAAGTGTGGTTGTAGTTACCTCGGAACTGACAAGGTTGTATCAGTGTGGTTTTAGTTACCTCAGAACATGCAAGGTTGTATCAGTGTGGTTGTAGCTACCTCGGAACTGACAAGGTTGTATCAGTGTGGTTGTAGTTACCTCAGAACATGCAAGGTTGTATCAGTGTGGTTGTAGTTACCTCGGAACTGACAAGGTTGTATA
Source organism: Timema cristinae (assembly GCA_039000515.1). Lineage (NCBI taxonomy): Eukaryota > Metazoa > Arthropoda > Insecta > Phasmatodea > Timematidae > Timema > Timema cristinae. Next base: position 61,474,180 of record JBCFYV010000100.1, read on the forward strand.
AGTGTGGTTGTAGCTACCTCGGAACTGACAAGGTTGTATAAGTGTGGTTGTAGTTACCTCGGAACTGACAAGGTTGTATCAGTGTGGTTGTAGTTACCTCGGAACTGACAAGGTTGTATCAGTGTGGTTGTAGTTACCTCGGAACTGACAAGGTTGTATAAGTGTGGTTGTAGTTACCTCGGAACTGACAAGGTTGTATCAGTGTTGTAGTTAGCTCGGAACTGACAAGGTTGTATCAGTGTGGTTGTAGTTACCTCAGAACTGACATGGTTGTATCAGTGTTGTCGTTAGCTCAGAACTGACAAGGTTGTATAAGTGTGGTTGTAGTTACCTCGGAACTGACAAGGTTGTATAAGTGTGGTTGTAGCTACCTCGGAACTGACAAGGTTGTATAGGTGTGGTTGTAGTTACCTCGGAACTGACAAGGTTGTATCAGTGTGGTTGTAGTTACCTCGGAACTGACAAGGTTGTCCCACGACCCCACTCGCCACATCTGTAACTCTAATGAGAGCACTGTTGTACACCTTGGCCACCAGGGTCCTGCAGGCAGTTTCTGTCCTGCCACAGACACCTCAACAAGATGGCTGCCCACCTCTGTGGGGGTGAACTCTACCCGGAACTCTCCTGGTTTGTCCTCCAGAAGTCGAGCGGTCACTGGACGCTTGCTAGGACCTTCAACAAGGCACGGTACAGTATTTAATGTAATGTTTGTTACCACCTCGGACAATAAAACCAGGGTATACCAACGTAAGAGCACTCACTGATGATGTTAACTTCGATGTCATCCCTGCTGAATCCAAGAGCGCTCAGCTCAAATGTAGCATTGGCTCCAGAGGCTACCAGTCTCACTGCTTCCCCTAGAATGGCCATCTTGGCTCCTGTCATGACGGGCACCTGCCAAGGGCTTCCTGGAACACAATTATACATGACAGTACATCTGGTAATATGTGTTCTAGCAACTTGATACCATGAGACTTTCTTTCCTGTGCAAGCAAAGTGGCTCAGAGGATTGTGCTTCATTTGGTGGTATAAAAGCTCCTCCTGAGTGAGAGGAGGATCTGATCTTGGATAGACTCCTTCATTCTAACATCCACCACAAGGAGGAACTAATGGTGCGTTTGGAGAGTACATAATAATAATAATAATATTTAGCACCGCGTCTTACTACCCGTTCGGGTTATACGCTTTAAGTACCAATTACACTAATGAATTAAGAATTGGGGAGGTTGAATTAGAGGAAGTGAACCCGCATTTACGTGGGAGGGAGAGTGGAAAACCATTTAGGGAAAAACCACCTCCAGTTCACCCGACCGAGATTGGAACCTCGATCTCCCCGTCCTCAGCAGCCGAGCAGCTCAACACGACAAGTGCGTTAGCCAACTACGCCACCGAGGCGGGTAATTGGAGAGTACACTACATTATTACAAGAAGGGGGGTGGGAGTGAAAGTTGAGCCCCTAATATCGCATCTCGGTCCTGATCTGTTTAGTATCAACACTATTTTGAAAAAATAAACTATCAAAATATATCCCCTCCATGACCTCAAACATCCAAGTCGTCATAAGATGTCAAAAACTAAAGCACTACAAAGAATTGAAAACAGAACAAAGTCACAACTGACCTTTGGTTTGGTTTACTTCCACAAAGTAAACAATGAAAGGATCACCGTCAGTAAATATCGAACACGCGACCTCTAACACGTCATCAACTATCGCGACAAAACACTGACTTCAAATACATCTCAACGCTATAAAGTAAAACCTGCTGGTGACGTCAGTAAAACCACTGTTGCCAAGCGTAGCGCATTCCTGGTAATGAAGGCTGAGACCCTAGAGTTACATGCACCTGGGACTATCTAGTGTTGACTGCATGTGGACACTTGATGCAATAAAATGTATTACAGTAAAAACGATTTGACGGAAAACCACTTTAAACACCTCAACAGGATAAAGGATACTACCTGGGAGAACGAGAAAGTGTTGTTAAACGTGGCAACATCGCCTTGATCGAGGCCACCGTACACAGGTCGGAGAAACCAGCACATTCTCAGGTATGAAACGGGACCTATACTTCCTTTACAGTACTGTGGTCGAGTGACGACTGTGCAACAAGTACCATGTAACAAACTCACCCTCCTCTTCATAATATACTGTGGTCGACTAACGACTGTGCAACAACTACAATGTAACAAAGACACCCTTCTCTTCATAATATACTGTGGTCAACTAACGACTGTGCAACAACTACCATGAAACAAACTCACCCTCCTCTTCATAATATACTGTGGTCGAGTAACAACTGTGCAACAACTACCATGAAACAAACATACCCTATACCCTTCTCTTCATAATATACTGTGGTCAACTAACGACTGTGCAACAAGTAGCATGTAACAAACTCACCCTCCTCTTCATAATATACTGTGCAACAACTACCATGAAACAAACATATTGTCTGTTCACGGTAGGAATTGACTTCTGAAAGGCCTTTTTCCCTACCATAAATCTATTATATAGTAGGATATTGGTAAGAAAAAAGACCTTTCAGAGAGTAATTCTTACCGTGAATGGACTTTACTCTATACCCTTCTCTTCATAATATACTGTGGTCGACTAACGACTGTGCAACAACTCCCATGAAACAAACATACCCTATACCCTTCTCTTCATAATATACTGTGGTCGACTAACGACTGTGCAACAACTACCATGTAACAAACTCACCCTCCTCTTCATAATATACGGTGGTCGACTAACGACTGTGCAACAAGTACCATGTAACAAACTCACCCTTCTCTTCATAATATACTGTGGTCAACTAACGACTGTGAAACAACTACCATGAAAATAACACAACCTCCTCCACTTCATAATATACTGTGTTCGACTCACGACTGTGCAACAAGTAGAATGTAACAAACTCACCCTCCTCTTCATAATATACTGAGTTCGAATAACGACTGTGCAACAACTACAATGTAACAAAGACACCCTTCTCTTCATAATATACTGTGGTCAACTAACGACTGTGCAACAACTACAATGTAACAAAGACACCCTTCTCTTCATAATATACTGTGGTCAACTAACGACTGTGCAACAACTACAATGTAACAAAGACACCCTTCTCTTCATAATATACTGTTGTCAACTAACGACTGTGCAACAAGTACCATGTAACAAACTCACACTCCTCTTCATAATATACTGTTGTCAACTAACGACTGTGCAACAAGTACAATGTAACAAACTCACACTCCTCTTCATAATATACTGTGGTCAACTAACGACTGTGCAACAAGTACCATGTAACAAAGACACCCTTCTCTTCATAATATACTGTTGTCAACTAACAACTGTGCAACAAGTACCATGTAACAAACTCACACCTCTCTTCATAATATACTGTTGTCAACTAACGACTGTGCCACAAGTACCATGTAACAAAACTCACCTCCTCTTCATAATATACTGTGGTCAACTAATGACTGTGCAACCAGTACCATGTAACAAAACACCCTCTTCTTCATAATATACTGTGGTCAACTAACGACTGTGCAACAAGTACCATGTAACAAACTCACCTCCTCTTCATAATATACTGTGGTCAACTAACGACTGTGCAACCAGTACCATGTAACAAACAAACCTCTTCTTCATAATATACTGTGGTCAACTAACGACTGTGCAACAAGTACCATGTAACAAAGACACCTCCTCTTCATAATATACTGTGGTCAACTAACGACTGTGCAACAAGTACAATGTAACAAACACAACCTCTTCTTCATAATATATGTGGTCAACTAACGACTGTGCAACAAGTACCATGTAACAAACTCACACTCCTCTTCATAATATACTGTGGTCAACTAACGACTGTGCAACAGTACCATGTAAACAAACATACCTATTCCTTCTCTTCATAATATACTGTGGTCAACTAACGACTGTGCAACAATACAATGTAACAAAGACACCTTCCTCTTCATAATATACTGTGGTCAACTAACGACTGTGCAACAGTACATGTAACAAACATACCCTATCCTTCTCTTCATAATATACTGTGGTCAACTAACGACTGTGCAACAAGTACAATGTAACAAAACACCCTTCTCTTCATAATATACTGTGGTCAACTAACGACTGTGCAACAACTACAATGTAACAAAGTCACCCTTCTCTTCATAATTACTGTGGTCAACTAACGACTGTGCAACAAATACAATGTAACAAAGATACCCTTCTCTTCATAATATACTGTGGTCAACTAATGACTGTGCAACCAGTACCATGTAACAAACACACCCTCTTCTTCATAATATACTGTGGTCAACTAACGACTGTGCAACAAGTACCATGTAACAAACTCACCCTTCCTCTTCATAATATACTGTGGTCAACTAATGACTGTGCAACCAGTACCATGTAACAAACACACCCTCTTCTTCATAATATACTGTGGTCAACTAACGACTGTGCAACAAGTACCATGTAACAAACTCACACCTCCTCTTCATAATATACTGTGGTCAAATAACGACTGTGCAACAAGTACAATGTAACAAACACAACCTCTTCTTCATAATATACTGTGGTCAACTAACGACTGTGCAACAAGTACCATGTAACAAACTCACCTCCTCTTCATAATATACTGTGGTCAATAACGACTGTGCAACAAGTACAATGTAACAAACACAACCTCTTCTTCATAATATACTGTGGTCAACTAACGACTGTGCAACAAGTACAATGTAACAAACACAACCTCTCTTCATAATATACTGTGGTCAACTAACGACTGTGCAACAGTACCATGTAACAAACATACCATTCCCTTCTCTTCATAATATACTGTGGTCAACTAACGACTGTGCAACAACTACAATGTAACAAAGACACCTTCTCTTCATAATATACTGTGGTCAACTAACGACTGTGCAACCAGTACCATGTAACAAACATACCTATCCCTTCTCTTCATAATATACTGTGGTCAACTAACGACTGTGCAACAACTACAATGTAACAAAGACACCCTCTCTTCATAATATACTGTGGTCAACTAACGACTGTGCAACAACTACAATGTAACAAAGTCACCCTTCTCTTCATAATTTACTGTGGTCAACTAACGACTGTGCAACAATACAATGTAACAAAGATACCCTTCTCTTCATAATATACTGTGGTCAACTAATGACTGTGCAACCAGTACCATGTAACAAACACACCCTCTTCTTCATAATATACTGTGGTCAACTAACGACTGTGCAACAAGTACCATGTAACAAATCACCCTCCTCTTCATAATTATACTGTGGTCAACTAATGACTGTGCAACCAGTACCATGTAACAAACACACCCTCTTCTTCATAATATACTGTGGTCAACTAACGACTGTGCAACAAGTACCATGTAACAAACTCACCCTCCTCTTCATAATATACTGTGGTCGACTAACGACTGTGCAACAAGTACAATGTAACAAAGTCACCCTCTTCTTCATAATATACTGTGGTCAACTAACGACTGTGCAACAAGTACCATGTAACAAAGACACCCTCCTCTTCATAATATACTGTGGTCAAATAACGACTGTGCAACAAGTACAATGTAACAAAACACCCTCCTCTTCATAATATACTGTGGTCGACTAACGACTGTGCAACAAGTACAATGTAACAAACACCTTCTCTTCATAATATACTGTGGTCAACTAACGACTGTGCAACAAGTACAATGTAACAAAACACCTTCTCTTCATAATATACTGTGGCAACTAAGACTGTGCAACAAGTACCATGTAACAAAACACCTCTTCTTCATAATATACTGTGGTCAACTAACGACTGTGCACAAGTACCATGTAACAAAACACCTCCTCTTCATAATATACTGTGGTCAACTAACGACTGTGCAACAAGTACAATGTAACAAACACAACCTCTCTTCATAATATACTGTGGTCAACTAACGACTGTGCAACAGTACCATGTAACAAACACAACCTCCTCTTCATAATATACTGTGGTCAACTAACGACTGTGCAACAACTACAATGTAACAAAACAACCCTTCTTCATAATATACTGTGGTCACTAACGACTGTGCAACAATACAATGTAACAAAACAACCTTCTCTTCATAATATACTGTGGTCAACTAACGACTGTGCAACAATACCATGTAACAAACACCCTCTCTTCATAATTTACTGTGGTCGACTAACGACTGTGCAACAAGTACAATGTAACAAAGAACCTTCCTCTTCATAATATACTGTGGTCAACTAACGACTGTGCAACAGTACCATGTAACAAACTCACCCTCCTCTTCATAATATACTGTGTTAAATAAAACTGACATCAAAACTGTCAATTATAGTTCTATTTTCAAATTTTAAATCTTGCCACTGTACTTTGTGTGTGGTTCAAACGTCGGTGAACAATGTGCATTGAGTTCATCTCATAATTCCTTTTAGAGGTTGATTGTTGCGTCACTCAGTCCCTGGACTCTGTGTTGCTGATTTACAAAGATAGTCTGCACAGTTTGCTACTGAGTATAACGAAGATTTAAATACATACTTGTAGTATGTGGAACGGTTCAACACCCAACACATAATCACCTCCGGAGGATGAACCTCAGGGTTATCACATTAAATAGGCCTCAGTGCATCTCCTGGCATCAACACTAAAATAAAAACTCGCAAGGAGAGAGAGAGAGAGAAGGAATTGACAGTGGTGCTCTTTCCCCCCCCCCACTCGCTGTGAAGTGTCACATCATGAGAGGTTGGCGGACGTGCAACTACTCGGGAACAAGAGACGTGATTGGTTGACTATGAATGGTACATGTGATTCTACCCTCATTTGGAAAACCCACCCTTAAACACCCAGTACACGTTAGTCGGCACGCTCAAGGAAATTTCGTTCAAGGTGGAGTTTAGATTTTAGTTAACTTGTAACACCAAAATCTTTTCAAGTTTCTCTTTAGGGGTTGAAACTGTAATCTGCTCGTTTTGGGAGGTTGGCAACGCTCAGAACATTTAACTTGTTTTGTGTGTGCCCTGGCCAGTATTTCAAGTAGGTTTATCTAGATAATTAACAAGATAGTTATTTGTTTCTGGGATGGTGGGCTTGGTGAAATACTACCTTCCAACAGGGATAGTGTTTGAGGGTAATCTTTTATTACCTTGTTTGTAAGTGTAAAATATGTTTGGTTTTATACAGGGTTTATTATTGTTAATTAGGGGACAACTAATTAACTTAAATTGTTTGTTTTTACATCTATCAAGTTTGTTAATCACGGACCGAAGGTTCGCTCTGGTGGTACTACAGAGCTAATATCCTATTTAACCACTCTGGACGCGTACATCAAAGCATGTTAGGAGTTAAGGTGTCTTCACGTTGCGTGAAATGGGCCATGATCTGATTTATTGTATTTTATAGAATGGCATTCTTCATACAGTAGTTGGATCTCTCTTGTAATGTCAACACCTATGAAAAAACTAGAATTTATTTCTTAAGGGTATAAACTTTTTTTTTCTAGGAATTTGGAGAAAGGCTCGCTTGGCTGTTGTGAGCCTAACGTCAGTCATTGATGTTATTTTATTATCATGCTTTCACTGTCGGTTGGCGACAACGTACATTTACGTAATAGCTGCATGCATTCGATTTATTTGGCTTAGAGTATTATCGTGAGAAGGATATTAGATTATTATGGTTTGGTCCATGTCTCAGGATAATTACTTATAAAACAACGTCTTTTTTTTTCCAAACAGATAGAAATGAGGTCATTTTTATTTGCAATCAGTTGTTTCATTTATGTACATCAACTTATTTGTTAAATATTTTACTTTGTAATATGGAATTGTTTTTGATTTGAAAGATGTGTTATATTTACTAGAAAAAAGCATGGTCAGAGTTTCATCTTTGTGTTCACCCTATTGGCTCATAAAGCATTCCTTTCTAATAATTAAATCTATTTGGACTGTATCAGGCCAGTTTAAGAAACAATGGAGGTTTCCAGGCTCAAGTTTAGTTTACTCGGGCCATGCTGCCTACAATATCTCCTAATAAAAATGTAGTTAATTATGTACTAATCATTTGTACCCGAGAGTTGGATATCTCTGAGACGGGGCTGTGGGGAGATCATGGCTCCATCCCAGTCAGGTGTACTCAAGGGTTTTTTCCTTCAATGGTTTCTCTCTCTCTCTCTTCTTTCTTTTGTGCTTTAGCAAGCTCTGTTTAGTGTTTATTACTCCCTCCTGATGAGTTCAGATAGAGGATTACTCTCTGTCCAGTTGCAGCACTGTAAAGTGTGAACTGTGTGCGTTTGTTCCTTTATTTGTCGTCTCTCTCATGTGAAGTGATTGAAAGAATCACTCATACCTGGCACCGTCTCCTTGTTGAACCTCATCTCTACGAGGTGACTGATGGCCTCATGAGGCACAAATGAGGCTAGGAACCGATGTTCCCCAAGACTCGTCACATAGCTAGTCACATGGCCTCCATTTACCAGGATCTCCAAGTTCCCGGAACCTGCCCCGGCTCCATCAACTGGAGGCAAAATATGTTAGTGTCAGGATATAAGAGTGGCAATGTACATTAGTGTCGAGATATAAGAGTGGCAATGTACATTAGTGTCGAGATATAAGAGTGGCAATGTACATTAGTGTCGAGATATAAGAATGGCAATGTACATTAGTGTCAAGATATAAGAGTGGCAATGTACATTAGTGTCAAGATATAAGAGTGGCAATGTACATTAGTGTCGAGATATAAGAGTGGCGATGTACATTAGTGTCGAGATATAAGAGTGGCAATGTACATTAGTGTCGAGATATAAGAGTGGGGATGTACATTAGTGTCGAGATATAAGAGTGGCAATGTACATTAGTGTCAAGATATAAGAGTGGCGATGTACATTAGTGTCGAGATATAAGAGTGGCGATGTACATTAGTGTCGAGATATAAGAGTGGCAATGTACATTAGTGTCGAGATATAAGAGTGGCGATGTACATTAGTGTCAAGATATAAGAGTGGCAATGTACATTAGTGTCAAGATATAAGAGTGGCGATGTACATTAGTGTCGAGATATAAGAGTGGCGATGTACATTAGTGTCGAGATATAAGAGTGGCAATGTACATTAGTGTCGAGATATAAGAGTGGCGATGTACATTAGTGTCAAGATATAAGAGTGGCAATGTACATTAGTGTCAAGATATAAGAGTGGCAATGTACATTAGTGTCGAGATATAAGAGTGGCGATGTACATTAGTGTCGAGATATAAGAGTGGCAATGTACATTAGTGTCGAGATATAAGAGTGGGATGTACATTAGTGTCGAGATATAAGAGTGGCAATGTACATTAGTGTCAAGATATAAGAGTGGCGATGTACATTAGTGTCGAGATATAAGAGTGGCGATGTACATTAGTGTCGAGATATAAGAGTGGCAATGTACATTAGTGTCGAGATATAAGAGTGGCGATGTACATTAGTGTCAAGATATAAGAGTGGCAATGTACATTAGTGTCAAGATATAAGAATGGCGATGTACATTAGTGTCGAGATATAAGAGTGGCAATGTACATTAGTGTCGAGATATAAGAGTGGCGATGTACATTAGTGTCAAGATATAAGAGTGGCAATGTACATTAGTGTCAAGATATAAGAATGGCAATGTACATTAGTGTCAGGATATAAGAATGGCAATGTACATTAGTGTCAAGATATAAGAATGGCGATGTACATTAGTGTCAAGATATAAGAGTGGCGATGTACATTAGTGTCGAGATATAAGAGTGGCAATGTACATTAGTGTCGAGATATAAGAGTGGCAATGTACATTAGTGTCGAGATATAAGAGTGGCAATGTACATTAGTGTCGAGATATAAGAGTGGCAATGTACATTAGTGTCGAGATATAAGAGTGGCAATGTACATTAGTGTCGAGATATAAGAGTGGCAATGTACATTAGTGTCGAGATATAAGAGTGGCAATGTACATTAGTGTCGAGATATAAGAGTGGCAATGTACATTAGTGTCGAGATATAAGAGTGGCAATGTACATTAGTGTCGAGATATAAGAGTGGCAATGTACATTAGTGTCAGGATATAAGAGTGGCAATGTACATTAGTGTCAAGATATAAGAATGGCGATGTATATTAGTGTCAAGATATAAGAATGGCAATGTACATTAGTGTCAAGATATAAGAATGGCAATGTACATTAGTGTCAAGATATAAGAATGGCGATGTACATTAGTGTCAAGATATAAGAGTGGCAATGTACATTAGTGTCAGGATATAAGAGTGGCGATGTACATTAGTGTCGAGATATAAGAGTGGCAATGTACATTAGTGTCGAGATATAAGAGTGGCAATGTACATTAGTGTCGAGATATAAGAGTGGCAATGTACATTAGTGTCAAGATATAAGAATGGCGATGTACATTAGTGTCAAGATATAAGAGTGGCAATGTACATTAGTGTCAGGATATAAGAGTGGCGATGTACATTAGTGTCGAGATATAAGAGTGGCAATGTACATTAGTGTTGAGATATAAGAGTGGCAATGTACATTAGTGTCGAGATATAAGAGTGGCAATGTACATTAGTGTCAGGATATAAGAGTGGCAATGTACATTAGTGTCGAGATATAAGAGTGGCAATGTACATTAGTGTCAAGTTATAAGAGTGGCAATGTACATTAGTGTCAAGATATAAGAATGGCAATGTACATTAGTGTCAAGTTATAAGGTTCAATATGGAGGAGGATGATGATTGTATCTGTGTAATGTTATAAACAAGATGAACTTACTCTCAAACTCAACAGGTTGTCCAAGAACTGCAGGAGGAATCCTTCCCACATGGATTGCTGCAGCGTTGTATGCTTGGTTCTGGAAGAACAATACTCTCTCTACACACGTGTAATGACATGTTGTATCACTCACACATGTAATGACATGTTGTATCACTCACACATGTAATGACATGTTGTATCACTCACACGTGTAATGACATGTTGTATCACTCACACATGTAATGACATGTTGTATCACTCACACATGTAATGACATGTTGTATCACTCACACATGTATGACATGTTGTATCACTCACACGTGTAATGACATGTTGTTTCACTAACACATGCAATGATTGTATAGCGATATGTGCCCGCGATGGGCACCAATTATAGTGCTATTTCTTACACTTATGAAATAAGTAGGACCTTTAAATTTGCACAAGGTTTATTCAGATCATCGCACGCTTGGTGCTGAAGATTTGACGGCACTGATAAGTACTGTCTTTGATATATTACCGAGTTCTGTTTTATTACCAAGTTCTTGTCTATTGCTGTCCACTGTGTGTATTCATACGCACAAGAGGCTTATGTATGACCCACCCCTTGCCTCTTGGACCTCTTGTCACCAGTGTAAAAACTAACTAATAGAAATAGTCCTGGCGACAGATGTTGTGAAGGCTAGCTTCCTATTGGGTAGAGGGAGCTAGCGTCATTTGCTTTTTTGGTAAACAATATGGAGTTGATCTTTGAAAGAAAAAATAAGCTTTATGGTGTAATCTATTGACATTAATTCTGAAAAGCACGTGATTCTCCATGGATGAAGCCTTAAAAGTATATTTTACATACAGTTTATTGAAGATAAATACCTTCATCCATGACTTTGTAAATATATGAGAGGGGATCCAAAACAGTATCATTACAGCATATTGCACCACTCACACACGTACAATGAATGACATGTTGAATCACTCGCACACTACTGACAAGTGGAGGAGTGAGGAGTCGAACACAAGGTCACTCACCTGAATGGGGCTCCACTCACTCTATGGTCCCCAGCCCGAACATCTATCACATGTTCCCCAATCTCACATGCTGTGAAGCTAGCAGTCACCTTGTCTCGGTTACGGAACAGTTTCACCGGTACATTGCGGTGTGATGGGGCTGAAATAATCGGAATGTATCAACACTTTGGATATCAAGTGAAATCTACAAGTGTCCTTATTAGAAATAGATCCTTAAGGACTTTCGAGATTTGAAAGTTTGAGGGGATATATAATTCGAGATTAGAAAAAAATAAAACATATTTATTTTCAAAATTGTGAATTGTAATTTGTTTTTCAAGCTGTGTTTAGTGAAGGCTCTACATCAACATAATTATAATATAAAGTTAACAACCAGGGCCCAGACCAGTATTATTTGTATTTTCTCTTGTGGTCATCACTTTCCCAAGCTCCACAATAGTATTTGAGATATTTATTGGTAAAATAGTTGATTCGAGCCATCCCTAGCTCTTGTGTGTTGGCAGGATCAAAACCCCTAGAAAATGCGAGTAGTTTTAACTCCTTCACTATACAGGCATATCCAGACTTTGGTTGCGTCTAGTTTTGTGCTTCGCTCTATCGTCAGTTTTCAATTATAGTCACATTTCTAAATCGTGTCACTTTCCTTGTATTTCATCACATGTTGTGCGTTCTGATGGAAGTGGTGCTATTGATGCCATGCTCACTCGTGTTAGCAAGAAATTCAACGCCCTCCGTCCTTGAATAGAAGTTGTTTGGTGTGTACTGTTTTTGGACTGTTCACATTTAATCTTTTGTATTTGTGATTGAACATATCTAACTATTGAGTCAAACTAATTTTGTTTATTTCCGGTTATTTAGGTATTGCACGTAATCATAAATGTTATATAGTTACAATACATTAGTTAATTAAATATTTTAGTTGCCCTGATGTGTTTGCAAGCCAAACAAAGACTATGTTTTCACTTTCAATGACTTTTGACTTTCATCAGTTCTGGTCCCTAACTGTCGAGAGAGCTCTTGTCCCTAACTGTCAAGAGAACTCTTGTCCCTAACTGTCGAGAGAGCTCTGGTCCCTAACTGTCAAGAGAACACTTGTCCCTAACTGTTGAGAGAACTCTTGTCCCTAACTGGTGAGAGAGCTCTTGTCCCTAACAGTCGAGAGAGCTCTTGTCCCTAACAATTGAGAGAGCTCTGGTCCCTAACAGTCAGAGAAACTCTTGTCCTTAACTGTTGAGAGAACTCTTGTCCCTAACTGGTGAGAGAGCTCTTGTCCCTAACAGTCGAGAGAGCTCTTGTCCCTAACTGTCGAGAGAGCTCTTGTCCCTAACTATTGAGAGAGCTCTGGTCCCTAACTGTCAAGAGAACTCTGGTCCCTAACTGTCGAGAGAACTCTTGTCCCTAACTGTCGAGAGAGCTCTGGTCCCTAACTGTCGAGAGAACTCTTGTCCCTAACTGTCGAGAGAGCTCTTGTCCCTAACTATTGAGAGAGCTCTGGTCCCTAACAGTCAAGAGAACACTTGTCCCTAACTGTTGAGAGAACTCTTGTCCCTAACTGGTGAGAGAGCTCTTGTCCCTAACAGTCGAGAGAGCTCTTGTCCCTAACTGTCGAGAGAGCAATTGTCCCTAACTATTGAGAGAGCTCTGGTCCCTAACTGTCAAGAGAACTCTTGTCCCTAACTGTCGAGAGAACTCTTGTCCCTACCTGTCGAGAGAACTCTTGTCCCTAACAGTCGAGAAAGCTCTTGTCCCTAACTGTCGAGAGAGCTCTTGTCCCTAACTATTGAGAGAGCTCTGGTCCCTAACTGTCGAGAGAACTCTTGTCCCTAACAATTGAGAGAGCTCTGGTCCCTAACAGTCAAGAGAACTCTTGTCCTTAACTGTCGAGAGAACTCTTGTCCCTACCTGTCGAGAGAACTCTTGTCCCTAACAGTCGAGAAAGCTCTTGTCCCTAACTGTCGAGAGAGCTCTTGTCCCTAACTATTGAGAGAGCTCTGGTCCCTAACTGTCGAGAGAACTCTTGTCCCTAACAATTGAGAGAGCTCTGGTCCCTAACAGTCAAGAGAACTCTTGTCCTTAACTGTTGAGAGAACTCTTGTCCCTAACTATTGAGAGAGCTCTGGTCCCTAACTGTCAAGAGAACTCTGGTCCCTAACTGTCGAGAGAACTCTTGTCCCTAACTGTCGAGAGAGCTCTGGTCCCTAACTGTCGAGAGAACTCTTGTCCCTAACTGTCGAGAGAGCTCTTGTCCCTAACTATTGAGAGAGCTCTGGTCCCTAACAGTCAAGAGAACTCTTGTCCCTAACTGTTGAGAGAACTCTTGTCCCTAACTGTCGAGAGAGCTCTTGTCCCTAACTATTGAGAGAGCTCTGGTCCCTAACTGTCGAGAGAACTCTTGTCCCTAACTATTGAGAGAGCTCTGGTCCCTAACAGTCAAGAGAACTCTTGTCCCTAACTGTTGAGAGAACTCTTGTCCCTAGCTAACGAAAGAGCGAGGTATCCCTGTTTACGATCAAAATTTAGTATTTTGCTATTTGTGGCCTACCTGTGACTGTGACAGTGACCTCTCCCAGATTAGCCGGATCTGTCAGCTCCACGCTGACACTCGCTGGACGGTTGATAGACACCATCTTCAGAGCTTCTCCACTCACCACAGCAGGCAAGTAAGGATCACTCCGCTGTGTCGTCTCATCTATGTAGGGGTAGAGTTAGTACAATCAAACTAGAAGAGAGCTGGCCAGTCTCACCTCTACTAGTACGTGTCTCACCTCTACTAGTCTGTGTCTCACCTCTACCAGTACGTGTCTCACCTCTACCAGTACGTGTCTTACCTCTACCAGTATGTGTCTTACCTCTACTAGTCTGGTTCTTGTTGGTGAGGTTGGCCAGAGACTCCAAACTCCCGAATGACAGCAGTGACTTGGTCTTGGAGATGGCGTCCCATGAATCTGAGCGTAGGTTGCTATTTCCGAGCATTGATGACACTGCAATGACAACATAGAGTGGTGTCACATCAGCACTGGATGTACTGATCATTCACATGTGACACTGGTTGTACTGACCTCTCACATTGGACGATGTATCCACAATGTTCCTGTCTTCTAACAGGTCGACAGACCCACGCCTGACATTAACAAATTGCTTGAAGGCTGTCGGGCTCTGAGAGGGACTCCGAGACTCTGATACTTTCTTGGTGACAGGGCTGATCCGTTCTCGAGGAAACATTGGGCTGGGCCCACGGCCGTTCACCATCCTGGCTGGGGATCCCCCTCTTTCATCAGAGAGCTGCATTCTCTCCATCGAGCTACGACTCTCTGTAGCACAGTACACATCACATGTTCAATGTCCGACAATATGTGCTACGAGAGAGTAAACAGTGCAACAAAGAGTCTGTACCTGTGACAAGGTAATTAGGACTTCCTGTTTGTCTCCTGGACCATCGAGAGTCCTCCTGGTGGTGAACTGGAGAACTGTAGCTTGCAGATGAAACTAAAATTAACACACACTGGTTTGCATTTCAAACTAATTACAAACTTACCCTAAGCCTATCTTTATATATTAATTATATCACAATTTGAATTTAAAGTACACAACATCAATATTATTCATATAATATAATATCACAGTTTATTACCGCTCCAGGGAAGAGAGCTGAGTCTACTAACCATATTGCTGTGAGGTTAAGTTTCTTACCGCTCCAGGGAAGAGAGCTGAGTCTACTAAGCATATTGCTGTGAGGTTAAGTTTCTTACCGCTCCAGGGAAGAGAGCTGAGTCTACTAACCATATTGCTGTGAGGTTAAGTTTCTTACCGCTCCAGGGAAGAGAGCTGAGTCTACTAACCATATTGCTGTGAGGTTAAGTTTCTTACCGCTCCAGGGAAGAGAGCTGAGTCTACTAACCATATTGCTGTGAGGTTAAGTTTCTTACCGCTCCAGGGAAGAGAGCTGAGTCTACTAAGCATATTGCTGTGAGGTTAAGTTTCTTACCGCTCCAGGGAAGAGAGCTGAGTCTACTAACCATATTGCTGTGAGGTTAAGTTTCTTACCGCTCCAGGGAAGAGAGCTGAGTCTACTAACCATATTGCTGTGAGGTTAAGTTTCTTACCGCTCCAGGGAAGAGAGCTGAGTCTACTAACCATATTGCTGTGAGGTTAAGTTTCTTACCGCTCCAGGGAAGAGAGCTGAGTCTACTAACCATATTGCTGTGAGGTTAAGTTTCTTACCGCTCCAAGGAAGAGAGCTGAGTCTACTAACCATATTGCTGTGAGGTTAAGTTTCTTACCGCTCCAGGGAAGAGAGCTGAGTCTACTAACCATATTGCTGTGAGGTTAAGTTTCTTGTCATTGGAGAGTTGGACTTATCTCTGGATCGCTGGCCACTGCTGCCAACTCGCACGGAGAATGGAGAGCCTGAATAAAACATCGCTTGATCAGCTCACACAACATTCACTTGGAACATCCACACACAATTTGAAGTCACATTGATAATAATAAGTATTATCATTATCATTATTTTATATTATTATTATTATTATTATTATTAACCCCTAATAAACTCTCGAAACGAACTAAAATCAAAACGATACATTTATTTGCCCGAAGTAAAGTAAAAAGCAGGTCTGGGCCAATGCCATCCAATACATAATGATGATCAATCAGGCAATCAACTGTTTGCGCTGATCTTTGTGCCTCTAACAAGTCAGAGAATAGCAAGGTCAGCAAGTTAGACAGCTTGTGCAAGTGAGGGAAAGGTATTTCAGAGCGATCTTGTGAACAAACAGACGTCTTTACCACAACGCAAGTTTCAAGGGAAGATTCAATGGAACTTACAATTAGAAAATAGCTTTCAGGAGATTCAAAACAACACCGTGGCTACAAAATCTATAATAATCTCAATACACACATTTATTAATGAGTCTTTACCTAAGAAAATGTGTAGATTCTACTGACCTCGGATATCTGTGCCATTGAAGTAGACATAGATCCTGTATTTCCCTGAGGTGTTTGGAGTAAAGGTGACCTTGTAAAGTTCCCCCCCGAGAAGCTCCTTGTGGTGGGACAATGAGTGGCCGCTGTGCACTACGTCTAGCACCACATCCCCCAGACCTCCTGTGGCTGAAGTGTCCATTGTGAAGCTGAACGGTTGGCCAGGAGTCGCGGGAACATCCAGACCACGTAACTGGTAACACAAATCATCCATGCAACACTATACTACCAGTGTCGAGATCACATACAGTATATCACTGTGTTACCAGCGTATAGCTCACAGATATCACTGGGCTACCCCCGGTGGACATGAAGGAGTAGTCATGTGTTACCTTTACCCCATTAGGGTTGAACACAAAGCAGACAAATGGTCCACCCTGGATATGCTCCCCGCCATGAGTTACAGCTATGTTCCATTCCCCGGGTTCATCAGGCTGGAAGGTTGCAGTGTACACTCCATCAGTCTCTTGGACTGGACATGGGAGGCTACGGCCAGTGGGAGACCTGGCCTGTACCAAGATCTCACTACTCGGGGCACCATTAGAGTTGATCTGGAACAACAACACAGTTCCAACTTTGTTTGTTGTTATCATTGATACTAATCTTGGGATGATAGAAGCTAGACCGGGTCACTACAAGAGCTAACTTACCAGCACCTCGACAATGTGCCTGGGTCACTACAAGAGCTAACTTACCAGCACCTCGACAATGTGCCTAGGTCACTACAAGAGCTAACTTACCAGCACCTCGACAATGTGCCTGGGTCACTACAAGAGCTAACTTGCCAGCACCTCGACAATGTGCCTGGGTCACTACAAGAGCTAACTTGCCAGCACCTCGACAATGTGCCTGGGTCACTACAAGAGCTAACTGGCCAGCACCTCGACAATGTGCCTGGGTCACTACAAGAGCTAACTTGCCAGCACCTCGACAATGTGCCTGGGTCACTACAAGAGCTAACTGGCCAGCACCTCGACAATGTGCCTGGGTCACTACAAGAGCTAACTTACCAGCACCTCGACAATGTGCCTGGGTCACTACAAGAGCTAACTGGCCAGCACCTCGACAATGTGCCTGGGTCACTACAAGAGCTAACTTACCAGCACCTCGACAATGTGCCTGGGTCACTACAAGAGCTAACTGGCCAGCACCTCGACAATGTGCCTGGGTCACTACAAGAGCTAACTTACCAGCACCTCGACAATGTGCCTAGGTCACTACAAGAGCTAACTTACCAGCACCTCGACAATGTGCCTGGGTCACTACAAGAGCTAACTTGCCAGCACCTCGACAATGTGCCTGGGTCACTACAAGAGCTAACTTGCCAGCACCTCGACAATGTGCCTGGGTCACTACAAGAGCTAACTTGCCAGCACCTCGACAATGTGCCTGGGTCACTACAAGAGCTAACTGGCCAGCACCTCGACAATGTGCCTGGGTCACTACAAGAGCTAACTGGCCAGCACCTCGACAATGTGCCTGGGTCACTACAAGAGCTAACTTACCAGCACCTCGACAATGTGCCTGGGTCACTACAAGAGCTAACTTACCAGCACCTCGACAATGTGTCTGGGTCACTACAAGAGCTAACTTGCCAGCACCTCGACAATGTGCCTGGGTCACTACAAGAGCTAACTGGCCAGCACCTCGACAATGTGTCTGGGTCACTACAAGAGCTAACTTACCAGCACCTCGACAATGTGCCTAGGTCACTACAAGAGCTAACTTACCAGCACCTCGACAATGTGCCTGGGTCACTACAAGAGCTAACTTACCAGCACCTCGACAATGTGTCTGGGTCACTACAAGAGCTAACTTACCAGCACCTCGACAATGTGCCTGGGTCACTACAAGAGCTAACTGGCCAGCACCTCGACAATGTGCCTGGGTCACTACAAGAGCTAACTGGCCAGCACCTCGACAATGTGCCTGGGTCACTACAAGAGCTAACTTACCAGCACCTCGACAATGTGCCTGGGTCACTACAAGAGCTAACTTACCAGCACCTCGACAATGTGCCTGGGTCACTACAAGAGCTAACTGGCCAGCACCTCGACAATGTGCCTGGGTCACTACAAGAGCTAACTTACCAGCACCTCGACAATGTGCCTGGGTCACTACAAGAGCTAACTTACCAGCACCTCGACAATGTGCCTGGGTCACTACAAGAGCTAACTTACCAGCACCTCGACAATGTGCCTGGGTCACTACAAGAGCTAACTGGCCAGCACCTCGACAATGTGCCTGGGTCACTACAAGAGCTAACTGGCCAGCACCTCGACAATGTGCCTGGGTCACTACAAGAGCTAACTTACCAGCACCTCGACAATGTGCCTGGGTCACTACAAGAGCTAACTGGCCAGCACCTCGACAATGTGCCTAGGTCACTACAAGAGCTAACTGGCCAGCACCTCGACAATGTGCCTAGGTCACTACAAGAGCTAACTTGCCAGCACCTCGACAATGTGCCTGGGTCACTACAAGAGCTAACTGGCCAGCACCTCGACAATGTGTCTGGGTCACTACAAGAGCTAACTTGCCAGCACCTCGACAATGTGCCTGGGTCACTACAAGAGCTAACTTACCAGCACCTCGACAATGTGCCTGGGTCACTAAAAGAGCTAACTTGCCAGCACCTCGAGCTAACTTACCAGGACCTCAACAATCGATCCAATAGCACAAGGGTCCATCCCGGGAAACGATATCTTGGAGAGTTCTGGAGTCACTCTAATGTTAATGGGACTCCCTCCAACTTTCTCTCCTTCATTGTACACAATCAGCTGCAACAGAGGGAGATGAGTGTCTGGACTGTCAAACTATTATACACTACTATAAAGACTACTTGCACAAGCTACAGAATGGTTACTTGTGGTTGGACTCTGTTAAAAGACACTAGTTCCAACTCCAGTTAGAGCATAAGTGGACCAACATACAAGTCTGTTGTGTGAATTGTTTCTAGAGTAATATGTAATGTTTGGTCTTGTGAAGTGTTGATTGTGTTTCCCTGTGATCATACCCTTTCACTATTGTACACATGTACGGGTACGAAGATGAGTATTTTATTTTCTGTAATATTTGTAGTCAATTCAAACAAACAGTTAAATAACCCTTGTACTGCATGTGGTGAGGGTGGCAATAGTTTGTGGGAGCAGATCATACCTGATGCATGCCCACGTGTGTTGGAGTGAAGGTGCCTTTGTTTCCAGCCAATGACAGTCGGCACTCTGTTGTCCCTGGGGGGCCCACCACCTCTGCAGTAACCTCCCTGGGGTCCACCTCTCTGGACATCTCCAGCCTGAAGTGTGCAGGCCTGTTGACCATGGTTGTGTGGAGGTCACAAGATACAGCCATGCGGTCTCCAGGGCTCTTGCGAGGTTTGAGCCATTGGAAATTAGCGGTGTACGCCATCACGCCTAGGTGCTCCACATTCCTGTCTGCCATGTCACGGGCTTTCAGGATGGGTTCAACACCAAGCTTGCTTCCACCCTGGATACCTGACATGGACATAGACATAGACATGGACATTACTCTTCATGTCCCCCTCAGACAGTGAGCTTGCTTCCACCCTGGATACCTGACATAGACATGGACATAGACATAGACATTACTCTTCATGTCCCCCTCAGACAGAATAACAGTGGTGTGAACTTTGGTCCTACCCTTGTTAAGGTTATCCTCCCAGCTGCTCCTCTCCAGGGACAGATGCTGGTACCCAGGAACAGGGCCCCCCAGGGACCGCACTAGAGAGCACAGCACTTGTCCATCATTCCAATCTCTCTGAAACAAACATGTAACGTTGAGACTAGGCTCAACCCTTGACGGAACATATTTTCTACCAACTTGTTAAACATGTTGCTCACAGTGAAGTTTGTGACAGGAGTGCCCGGCAGTTGACTGTTGACCCAGCGCAGGGTGGCGTGGAAACCAGGACTATCCTCCTTCATGAAGTAGGACAAGTAGGTCATTCCCGAGAGCTCGTCAAGGAAGGGAGAGGCCAGATACTCTGGTTCCAGGATTAGAGGGATCTGGAAATGTTGGCGGGCCAGTTCCATGGCAGTTCTGCAGTTAGCGACACTGTCAACAATAAGAGGACATGGTAACATTGTCTTTACCGGGAGAGTGGACACTAGTTGTCCAGTCCCTAGTAACATGACATTGAACACGAGTTGTCCAGTCTCTAGTAACATGACATTGAACACGAGTTGTCCAGTCCCTAGTAACATGACATTGAACACGAGTTGTCCAGTCTCTAGTAACATGACATTGAACACGAGTTGTCCAGTCTCTATAACATGACATTGAACACGAGTTGTCCAGTCTAGTAACATGACATTGAACACGAGTTGTCCATCCTGACTAGTAACATGACATGACACGAGTTGTCCATGTCTCTAGTAACATGACATTGAACCGAGTTGTCCAGTCCCTATCTAGTAACATGACATTGAACACGAGTTGTCCAGTCCCTGACTCTAGTAACATGACATTGAACACGAGTTGTCCAGTCCCCGACTAGTAACATGACATTGAACACGAGTTGTCCAGTCTCTAGTAACATGACATTGAACACGAGTTGTCAGTCCCTGACTCTAGTAACATGACATTGAACACGAGTTGTCCAGTCTCTAGTAACATGACATTGAACACGAGTTGTCCAGTCCCTAGTAACATGACATTGAACACGAGTTGTCCAGTCCCTGACTCTAGTAACATGACATTGAACACGAGTTGTCCAGTCTCTAGTAACATGACATTGAACACTAGTTGTCCAGTCCCTAGTAACATGACATTGAACACGAGTTGTCCAGTCCTAGTAACATGACATTGAACACGAGTTGTCCAGTCCCTGACTCTAGTAACATGACATTGAACACGAGTTGTCCAGTCTCTAGTAACATGACATTGAACACGAGTTGTCCAGTCCTAGTAACATGACATTGAACACGAGTTGTCCAGTCTCTAGTAACATGACATTGAACACGAGTTGTCCAGTCCCTGCTCTAGTAACATGACATTGAACACGAGTTGTCCAGTCTCTAGTAACATGACATTGAACACGAGTTGTCCAGTCTCTAGTAACATGACATTGAACACGAGTTGTCCAGTCTCTAGTAACATGACATTGAACACTAGTTGTCCAGTCTCTAGTAACATGACATTGAACACGAGTTGTCCAGTCCCTAGTAACATGACATTGAACACTAGTTGTCCAGTCCTCTAGTAACATGACATTGAACACGAGTTGTCCAGTCTCTAGTAACATGACATTGAACACGAGTTGTCCAGTCCCTAGTAACATGACATTGAACACGAGTTGTCCAGTCCCTAGTAACATGACATTGAACACTAGTTCTCAAGTCACCTGTCTCCAGGGTCCAAGGTTCTCCAGTGAGGGAACAGGCCAGGTTGACAGTATTCCAGCAGAGCACTCAGGTTCACGCCAGAGTTCCAGTCTGTAGTGAAGTTTCCCACCCTGCATTCTGGCAGTACTGCCTGCAATTACAACATTTCAAACAGTTTTGTAATCGTTTGCTTAAAACACAATAAACTCAACCAATGTCCAAGTTGTGTCTATGTTGAGGTTACTCAGTGTCAGTACTGTACCTTGAGCCAAGCCATCATGAGCTTCTTGGAGGGAACTATGGAACTATGTTGTGGTTACTTAGTGTCAGTACTGTACCTTGAGCCAAGCCATCATGAGCTTCTTGGAGGGAACTATGGAACTATGTTGTGGTTACTCTAGTGTCAGTACTGTACCTTGAGCCAAGCCATCATGAGCTTCTTGGAGGGAACTATGGAACTATGTTGTGGTTACTAGTGTCAGTACTGTACCTTGAGCCAAGCCATCATGAGCTTCTTGGAGGGAACTATGGAACTATGTTGTGGTTACTCAGTGTCAGTACTGTACCTTGAGCCAAGCCATCATGAGCTTCTTGGAGGGAACTATGGAACTATGTTGTGGTTACTCAGTGTCAGTACTGTACCTTGAGCCAAGCCATCATGAGCTTCTTGGAGGGAACTATGGAACTATGTTGTGGTTACTTCAGTGTCAGTACTGTACCTTGAGCCAAGCCATCATGAGCTTCTTGGAGGGAACTATGGAACTATGTTGTGGTTACTTAGTGTCAGTACTGTACCTTGAGCCAAGCCATCATGAGCTTCTTGGAGGGAACTATGGAACTATGTTGTGGTTACTTAGTGTCAGTACTGTACCTTGAGCCAAGCCATCATGAGCTTCTTGGAGGGAACTATGGAACTATGTTGTGGTTACTTAGTGTCAGTACTGTACCTTGAGCCAAGCCATCATGAGCTTCTTGGAGGGAACTATGGAACTATGTTGTGGTTACTTAGTGTCAGTACTGTACCTTGAGCCAAGCCATCATGAGCTTCTTGGAGGGAACTATGGAACTATGTTGTGGTTACTTAGTGTCAGTACTGTACCTTGAGCCAAGCCATCATGAGCTTCTTGGAGGGAACTAGAGAACAATTGTAGGTTATATAGAGTCCATACTGTACCTTGAGCCAAGCCATCATGAGCTTCTTGGAGGGAACTATGGAACTATGTTGAGGTTACTCAGTGTCAGTACTGTACCTTGAGCCAAGCCATCATGAGCTTCTTGGGGGGAACTTAGAACGACCAATCTGGTAGCGCATGATGAGAGACCATATGAGCCCTAAGATGAGCTTCAGGTTTCCGTTCACTATGTCCACATTACCTGCACACAAACATGTTCACCAACAACAACAAACAAATGTTCCTTCTTCACTGTATATCGTTAATTATCTATAATAGCTTAGAACTAAGGCTGGACCAGCTAGTAATGTGACCCTGGGTGTGATAATGTGACCCTGGGGTGATAATGTGACCCTGGGGGTGGTAATGTGACCCTGGGGTGGTAATGTGACCCTGGGTTGTGGTAATGTGACCCTGGGGGTGGTAATGAGACCCTGGGGGTGGTAATGTGACCCTGGGGGGGAGGTGATGTGACCCTGTCAGTAACATTATTATTTGATGGCAGCTTCAAATATAATTGACTAAAATGATTAAGAATTTTTTACTGTGCTTTGGTCTTGTGAGAAGATTAAGGTGAGTTATATAGCTACAGGTAAGTATGGTAGGAAGTCCTCCCTGACAAGGTAATTTAGGGAATACCTACTCTAGTTCACTCAGGATAGAGCAAGGTCCTAAAAATATATTCTAGGTAACAGATAAGGTACAATCCTATATCCTGAGGCACGTTCAGGTCTACACCGTCAACAGGCTCTAAGTTGTAGGTGCCATTCACACAGGGCAACACTCACTTGCTTGGTTAATCACGTGTTTTATGGTACCATTCACACAGGGCAACACTCACTTGCTTGGTTAATCACGTGTTTATATGGTACCATTCACACAGGGCAACACTCACTTGCTTGGTTAATCACGTGTTTATATGGTGCCATTCACACAGGGCAACACTCACTTGCTTGGTTAATCACGTGTTTATATGGTACCATTCACACAGGGCAACACTCACTTGCTTGGTTAATCACGTGTTTATATGGTACCATTCACACAGGGCAACACTCACTTTCTTGGTTAATCACGTGTTTATATGGTGCCATTCACACAGGGCAACACTCACTTGCTTGGTTAATCACGTGTTTATATGGTACCATTCACACAGGGCAACACTCACTTGCTTGGTTAATCACGTGTTTATATGGTGCCATTCACACAGGGCAACACTCACTTTCTTGGTTAATCACGTGTTTATATGGTACCATTCACACAGGGCAACACTCACTTGCTTGGTTAATCACGTGTTTATATGGTGCCATTCACACAGGGCAACACTCACTTGCTTGGTTAATCACGTGTTTATATGGTGCCATTCACACAGGGCAACACTCACTTGCTTGGTTAATCACGTGTTTATATGGTGCCATTCACACAGGGCAACACTCACTTGCTTGGTTAATCACGTGTTTATATGGTGCCATTCACACAGGGCAACACTCACTTGCTTGGTTAATCACGTGTTTATATGGTACCATTCACACAGGGCAACACTCACTTGCTTGGTTAATCACGTGTTTATATGGTGCCATTCACACAGGGCAACACTCACTTGCTTGGTTAATCACGTGTTTATATGGTGCCATTCACACTTGGCAACACTCACTTGCTTGGTTAATCACGTGTTTATATGGTACCATTCACACAGGGCAACACTCACTTGCTTGGTTAATCACGTGTTTATATGGTGCCATTCACACAGGGCAACACTCACTTGCTTGGTTAATCACGTGTTTATATGGTGCCATTCACACAGGGCAACACTCACTTGCTTGGTTAATCACGTGTTTATATGGTGCCATTCACACTTGGCAACACTCACTTGCTTGGTTAATCACGTGTTTATATGGTACCATTCACACAGGGCAACACTCACTTGCTTGGTTAATCACGTGTTTATATGGTGCCATTCACACAGGGCAACACTCACTTGCTTGGTTAATCACGTGTTTATATGGTGCCATTCACACAGGGCAACACTCACTTGCTTGGTTAATCACGTGTTTATATGGTGCCATTCACACAGGGCAACACTCACTTGCTTGGTTAATCACGTGTTTATATGGTGCCATTCACACAGGGCAACACTCACTTGCTTGGTTAATCACGTGTTTATATGGTGCCATTCACACTTGGCAACACTCACTTGCTTGGTTAATCACGTGTTTATATGGTACCATTCACACAGGGCAACACTCACTTGCTTGGTTAATCACGTGTTTATATGGTGCCATTCACACAGGGCAACACTCACTTGCTTGGTTAATCACGTGTTTATATGGTGCCATTCACACAGGGCAACACTCACTTGCTTGGTTAATCACGTGTTTATATGGTGCCATTCACACTTGGCAACACTCACTTGCTTGGTTAATCACGTGTTTATATGGTACCATTCACACAGGGCAACACTCACTTGCTTGGTTAATCACGTGTTTATATGGTGCCATTCACACAGGGCAACACTCACTTGCTTGGTTAATCACGTGTTTATATGGTGCCATTCACACAGGGCAACAATCGCCGGCCAGTAGCCCAAGTGGTGCCAAACTCCAAGCACCCGTTGAATTTTATTCTTGGTACGGAAAGTTATCTTGTTATCTATTGTCGGTTTATTTTTGACTGCATAGTCTTTAATAAATATTTATGATTATTACATACTTCGCTAGAAATGTATTTAAGCTAGTCATAAGTAATGAAAATTGAAATGTCGGCCGGGGGCTGGGTGGTGTCTCTGTTCAAGATTTAAGGTGCCACAAAAAATCTCAAAAACTGACCCTTTTTTCTCGTGTTCTCTGGTTAAGTTGGTACTGATTTTTCTCTTATAAATTTAAAGTTTACCGGTAATTATTGTTGCCTCGTGTGAAACGGCTCTAAGGCCTGTATACTGCAATATGGTTAAGGCTGAGCTATAGAATGACTGAAGAAATCCTAAATAAATAATCACTTAGGTTTCCTATTTGGTTAACAGTTTAGAAGAACGACGGACGATCTTTGGCCAGAGAGAAATAACAATCTCTTTGGATGGAAGAGATGATCAATTGTTAGCGGGAACATTAACCAAGAAGTTTATTTTCTAGAAAGATTGACAAAGACCTGTTGAATGAATTTGAGCCATGTTCCAGAACACGTTTCAGAGTGGTTTCCTGTCAATTCTATACAGCTGCGGCTCCAGACCTCTGGCCATATGGGGTCAAAAGGTCAATAGTCATTATTCGTGTTGTGTGTTAAAATGTTGTGTGATTGACCATGAGAGATGTTGTTTGGTGTTGACAGGTTCGCAATGGTCACATCAAGAGGATCACCGACCAGGAGGTGAAATCCTTGGTTCTAGAACTGGCCGGCACCAACGTAGCCACAACCTACATTTACTGTCCTCCAGATCCTAAAGGGTCGCTGGCCATAAAACTCCCTTTCCTTGTCATGATACTGAAGAACATGAACAGATATTTCACGTTTGAGATCCAGGTGGTGGACGACAAGGACATGAGACGGAGGTTCCGAGTGAGCAACTACCAGTCCACGACTCGAGTGAGACCTTTCACCTGCACAATGCCCATAGGCCTCAACTGTGGCTGGAATCAGGTGCTTTCTCCTTTCTCTTGGGGTGCAGACAGTAGCTAGATGTCTCTTGTGTGTAGACAGTAGCTAGCTGTCTCTTGTGTGTAGACAGTAGCTAGCTGTCTCTTGTGTGTGGACAGTAGCTTAGATGTATCTTGTGTGCAGACAGTAGCTTAGCTGTCTCTTGGGGTGCAACAGTAGCTTAGCTGTATCTTCTGTGCAGACAGTAGCTTAGCTGTATCTTGTGTTCAAACAATAGCTAGATGTCTCTTGGGGTGCAGACAGTAGCTTAGCTGTCTCTAGGAGTGCAACAGTAGCTTAGCTGTATCTTGTGTGCAGACAGTAGCTTAGCTGTCTCTAGGAGTGCAACAGTAGCTTAGCTGTATCTTCTGTGCAGACAGTAGCTTAGCTGTATCTTGTGTTCAAACAATAGCTAGATGTCTCTTGGGGTGCAGACAGTAGCTTAGCTGTCTCTAGGAGTGCAACAGTAGCTAGATGTCTCTTGTGTGTAGACAGTAGCTAGATGTCTCTTGTGTGTGGACAGTAGCTTAGCTGTATCTTGTGTGCAGACAGTAGCTTAGCTGTCTCTAGGAGTGCAACAGTAGCTAGATGTCTCTTGTGTGTAGACAGTAGCTAGATGTCTCTTGTGTGTGGACAGTAGCTTAGATGTATCTTGTGTGCAGACAGTAGCTTAGCTGTCTCTTGGGTGCAACAGTAGCTTAGCTGTATCTTCTGTGCAGACAGTAGCTTAGCTGTCTCTTGGGTGCAACAGTAGCTTAGCTGTATCTTCTGTGCAGACAGTAGCTTAGCTGTATCTTGTGTTCAAACAATAGCTAGATGTCTCTTGGGGTGCAGACAGTAGCTTAGCTGTCTCTAGGAGTGCAACAGTAGCTAGATGTCTCTTGTGTGTAGACAGTAGCTTAGATGTCTCTTGGGGTGCAACAGTAGCTAGATGTCTCTTGTGTGTAGACAGTAGCTTAGCTGTCTCTTGGGGTGCAACAGTAGCTAGATGTCTCTTGTGTGTAGACAGTAGCTTAGCTGTCTCTTGGGGTGCAACAGTAGCTTAGCTGTCTCTAGGAGTGCAACAGTAGCTAGATGTCTCTTGTGTGTAGACAGTAGCTTAGCTGTCTCTTGGGGTGCAACAGTAGCTTAGCTGTATCTTCTGTGCAGACAGTAGCTTAGCTGTCTCTAGGAGTGCAACAGTAGCTAGATGTCTCTTGTGTGTAGACAGTAGCTTAGATGTCTCTTGTGTGTAGACAGTAGCTAGATGTCTCTTGTGTGTAGACAGTAGCTTAGATGTCTCTTGTGTGTAGACAGTAGCTAGATGTCTCTTGTGTATAGACAGTAGCTAGCTGTCTCTTGTGTGCAGACAGTAGCTTAGCTGTATCTTGTGTGCAGACAGTAGCTTAGCTGTCTCTTGGGGTGCAACAGTAGCTAGCTGTCTCTTGTGTGCAGACAGTAGCTTAGCTGTATCTTGTGTTCAAACAATAGCTAGATGTCTCTTGGGGTGCAGACAGTAGCTTAGCTGTCTCTAGGAGTGCAACAGTAGCTAGCTGTCTCTTGTGTGCAGACAGTAGCTTAGCTGTCTCTAGGAGTGCAACAGTAGCTAGCTGTCTCTTGTGTGTAGACAGTAGCTTAGATGTCTCTTGTGTGTAGACAGTAGCTAGATGTCTCTTGTGTGTAGACAGTAGCTTAGATGTCTCTTGTGTGTAGACAGTAGCTAGATGTCTCTTGTGTATAGACAGTAGCTAGCTGTCTCTTGTGTGCAGACAGTAGCTTAGCTGTATCTTGTGTGCAGACAGTAGCTTAGCTGTCTCTTGGGGTGCAACAGTAGCTAGCTGTCTCTTGTGTGCAGACAGTAGCTTAGCTGTATCTTGTGTTCAAACAATAGCTAGATGTCTCTTGGGGTGCAGACAGTAGCTTAGCTGTCTCTAGGAGTGCAACAGTAGCTAGCTGTCTCTTGTGTGTAGACAGTAGCTAGCTGTCTCTTGGGGTGCAACAGTAGCTAGCTGTCTCTTGTGTGCAGACAGTAGCTAGCTGTCTCTTGTGTGCAGACAGTAGCTAGCTGTCTCTTGTGTGCAGACAGTAGCTAGCTGTCTCTTGTGTACAGACAGTAGCTAGCTGTCTCTTGGTATGCAGATACTAGCTCAGCTCTCTCTCAGGTCCAGTTCAATCTGGCGGACTTCACCAGGAGAGCTTACGGCACAAACTATATTGAGACTAGGAGGATTCAGATTCATGCCAACTGCCGCATCCGCCGCATCTACTTCTCGGACAGACTGTACTCAGAAGATGAGCTTCCCGCTGACTTCAAGCTGTATGTTCCCTCCAGCACAGGTAGCCAGTACTAGTCCAGTTCTATGTGCCCTTCGTCTCTTTTAACGAAAAGTATTGTGTTGTATTGTGCTGTATTTGTTCCTCTTAGGCCCGACAAAACCCAAGAGCAAGGTCCCGCTGCCTCCTCCCCCTGGTACCAAGAAGAGACACCAGGAGCAGTCTGAAGATGTTCTTCTTTCCAGCCCCGGACAAAGGGAGTCACTAGAAAATGTTCACAAAGAACCTGTTGAGTCCCAGGAAGACAGACAGGATCAAAGTATTATGATGCAGTCCAGCGACAAAGGACCTGTTGAGTCCCAGGAAGACAGACAGGATCAAAGTATTATGATGCAGTCCAGCGACAAAGAACCTGTTGAGTCCCAGGAAGACAGACAGGATCAAAGTATTATGATGCAGTCCAGCGACAAAGAACCTGTTGAGTCCCAGGAAGACAGACAGGATCAAAGTATTATGATGCAGTCCAGCGACAAAGGACCTGTTGAGTCCCAAGAAGACAGACAGGATCAAAGTATTATGATGCAGTCCAGCGACAAAGAACCTGTTGAGTCCCAGGAAGACAGACAGGATCAAAGTACCAGAAGTGAGTCCGTGGATCAAGGATTTGTTGCGTATTCACCAGAAAACACAGAACTGACCTAGTCTTTGTAAAGAACAAACTAAATCCTAGATGTACTAGATTGCAGATCACTTGAGAGTCAAATTAAACCAAATACAACCTGATAGCTTCTCGCCATTATTGTGGAGAACCCAAACAGTCAAACAAGTGTAGATCTAGCTTTTGAGCACCTTTCTGTTCGGACAGTTCTCATCTCCCATTTTATATTGTAGTGGAGTGAGAACTGGCACATGTCTCAACCTAGAACAGCACCAATATAGCACTGGGCGAGTGAGCAGGAACATGTAAGATTACCAACACCTGCAGGTGAAAGTCGGGGAGTAAGCAGTAGTGGTGGTCATAGTAACTAACCACCAAGTGCTACGGTGGATCAGACCACTGGACTCTCCAGAGTACAGTGACTTGCTAGCGAGGTGTTATTACATGTCCCCTTCCAACCACACATTGTACGAGGCTCGAATGCGCACAGACCAGGAGAACTACCAGCTCTCTTTTAAACCGGTCTCCCGGGGTCATAGCTCAACACTCGCTAGGTGGCCGTTAGGAGTGATCAGTCCGTTGCGAGCACACACTGGATAACAGTACATTTTCTGGATATACACTATTTACACTCAACTACCAGGAAACTAGGAGTATAGAGTAGCTACTGGAGACTTCAACAGGAGAATAAGCAGGGACCATTATATCACCTGGATATACACTATTTACACTCAACTACCAGGAAACTAGGAGTATACAATAGCTACTGGAGATTTCAACAGGAGAACAAGCAGGGACAATTATATCACCTGGATATACACTATTTATACTCAACTACCAGGAAACTAGGAGTATAGAGTAGCTATTGGAGACTTCAACAGGAGAACAAGCAGGGACCATTATATCACCTGGATATACACTATTTATACTCAACTACCAGGAAACTAGGAGTATAGAGTAGCTATTGGAGACTTCAACAGGAGAACAAGCAGGGACCATTATATCACCTGGATATACACTATTTACACTCAACTACCAGGAAACTAGGAGTATAGGTAGCTATTGGAGACTTCAACAGGAGAACAAGCAGGGACCATTATATCACCTGGATATACACTATTTACACTCAACTACCAGGAAACTAGGAGTATACAGTAGCTACTGGAGACTTCAACAGGAGAACAAGCAGGGACCATTATATAGCCTGGATATACACTATTTATACTCAACTACCAGGAAACTAGGAGTATAGAGTAGCTACTGGAGACTTCAACAGGAGAACAAGCAGGGACCATTATATCACCTGGATATACACTATTTACACTCAACTACCAGGAAACTAGGAGTATAGAGTAGCTACTGGAGACTTCAACAGGAGAATAAGCAGGGACCATTATATCACCTGGATATACACTATTTACACTCAACTACCAGGAAACTAGGAGTATACAATAGCTACTGGAGACTTCAACAGGAGAACAAGCAGGGACAATTATATCACCTGGATATACACTATTTATACTCAACTACCAGGAAACTAGGAGTATAGAGTAGCTACTGGAGACTTCAACAGGAGAACAAGCAGGGACCATTATATCACCTGTATACATACTATTTACACTCAACTACCAGGAAACTAGGAGTATAGAGTAGCTATTGGAGACTTCACCAGGAGAACAAGCAGGGACCATTATATCACCTGTATACATACTATTTACACTCAACTACCAGGAAACTAGGAGTATAGAGTAGCTACTGGAGACTTCAACAGGAGAACAAGCAGGGACCATTATATCACCTGGATATATACACTATTTACACTCAACTACCAGGAAACTAGGAGTATAGAGTAGCTATTGGAGACTTCACCAGGAGAACAAGCAGGGACCATTATATCACCTGGATATACACTATTTATACTCAACTACCAGGAAACTAGGAGTATAGAGTAGCTACTGGAGACTTCAACAGGAGAACAAGCAGGGACCATTATATCACCTGGATATACACTATTTACACTCAACTACCAGGAAACTAGGAGTATACAGTAGCTACTGGAGACTTCAACAGGAGAATAAGCAGGGACAATTATATCACCTGGATATACACTATTTACACTCAACTACCAGGAAACTAGGAGTATAGAGTAGCTATTGGAGACTTCACCAGGAGAACAAGCAGGGACCATTATATCACCTGGATATACACTATTTATACTCAACTACCAGGAAACTAGGAGTATAGAGTAGCTACTGGAGACTTCACCAGGAGAACAAGCAGGGACCATTATATCACCTGGATATACACTATTTATACTCAACTACCAGGAAACTAGGAGTATAGAGTAGCTACTGCTCCACTAAGTAAAGTATGTATATACCGTTTATGGTAGGAAGCAATAACTGTAAAACCTTTTTTGTCTATCAAAATTCTACTATATAATATACCTCTGATATAAAAATCGGGTCTTGTTATTCCCTCTACCATGGCCAGGGTTTGACATTAGATCGAGTGTCTGGCTTCGTAGTCCTTACAGTTATAATATGATCTGTATTTGATAGGACTTGGTCCAGATAACATCAATAATGCAGTCATAATCACAGGTTCATAGTTTAATACCCAGTCATGACGTGAGCTGCACTCAACCCTTCCAGTCCATGGAACTTTGGAACAAATGGAATGAGTCCCTTGACGTTGTGTTCAGTTTAGTTGGAGGAACATGAAACACTACATTGACTCAAGGACACACACACACACACCTGTCATTGTGACGTCACGCCACTTCCGGGCATCACACAAAACACACAAGTTCGTTGTGAATTATTCATGACAATACAAAAACAGTGAAAACAGGTTTTTGAACTATGATTTTGATCAATCTTGGTAGACACAATGGTAATTATAAGATAATATTTCTAAATTCTTGCTTTAATGTTTTATTCAGGGTCGATTGTGTTAGCCAAGTTTAGCTTCATCCCGGAATGAGAGTCTAAAGTCTGTTCAGCGTAGGAATTGTTTTCTGAAAGGCCTTTTCCCTTACCAGAAATCTATTATATAGGTGGATATAGGTAGGAAAATAAACCTTTCAGAGAGTAATTCCTACCGTGAATGGATTGTAGTAGCCTCGCTTTTGGGCGTACGTGGTCCTCGTCTCTACAAGGCATTCAGTTCTTCAATCAACCCTCTCACTCAACCCTCTCACTCAACCTCTCATTCAACCCTCTCATTAAACCCCTCACTCAACCCTCTCATTAAACCCCTCACTCAATCCTCTCACTAAACCCCTCACTCAACCCTCTCACTAAACCCTCTCATTAAACCCCTCACTCAACCTCTCACTCAACCTCTCACTCAACCCTCTCATTAAACCCCTCACTCAACCTCTCACTCAACCCTCTCATTAAACCCCTCACTCAATCCTCTCCCTAAACCTCTCACTCAACCTCTCAACCCTCACACTAAACCCCTCACTCAACCTCACACTAAACCCTCTCATTAAACCCCTCACTCAACCCTCTTATTAAACCCCTCACTCAATCCTCTCACTAAACCCCTCACTCAACCTCTCAACCCTCTTATTAAACCCCTCACTCAACCCTCTCACTAAACCACCTCTCTCAACCTCCTCAATCACCTGATAATACATCACTAGACAGTGAGAGAGAGATTGAGAAGCCGAGAAGGACCCTATATAGTCAGGCAAGCAGTCACATTGTGCAACACCGCCATATTGGGGTTCATGTGTTGGTAGGCCTGGACAAACTTATCACACTCCATTAGAATACGCTGCATCAATTCTTTGAATAATTTGCTCTGTGGGCCGTATGTAAAGTTTAAAATAAAAACTACTTATACTAGGCCTGCTTGGAAGTATGTTATTCAAAGGTATATTATCTTTTAATTAACAAAGTAAAATTGTATCAAATTGGTTTTAAAGAAATGAAGCGAGTATTAATATCTATTGTTTCCTTTTATTTCAAAACACTCCACTATTAACTATATATAGTTAAATATTACTAACAAACCATTGATGTTAATACTTTGCAATAAAACTGATCTGATAATTACAGGTCACATAAAATCTGTTTCTGATTCATTTGAGGTTATGTTGAAAATGTTAAGAATAGATAGAGGAACAGAGTCTGTCTCTGATTCATTTGAGGTTATGTTGAAAATAGTAAGAATAGATAGAGGAACATAGAGTCTGTCTCTGATTCATTTGAGGTTATGTTGAAAATAGTAAGAATAGATAGAGGCACATAAACATATTTGGGTCTGAGTGCGATAGAAGATTATGTTATCAGGTGACGCTAAGTGAGTGGTGTAGTTTATAGAATAGTTAGTTACCTCAGGTTTTTGTTTCTCTGATAACAATACGCCAATTAGTGATCGTTCAAATGATCCGTAATTTGCACAAGTAAGATTTTAGGCCTAAATTGTTGGAGATATCACAAAGCAGGTTTTGCATCCTGCCAGTCACAAAATAATTCAGAACGTCTGAAATATGAAAGAAAGCATTATGGTACTTAGTTATCAATTCTAATGTAAAACAACACAGACAAGTGTTTCTATCGGAGGTCAGGTGTGCTGCTATACCAGATGTTATAAAAGAACCCCGGCGTTTCAAAACACATTTTATTAATGAAAAATACAAAACATCACTTAAATGAAAAAATCTCATTAAAGTTAATATCTTTTTAAAGTTTTTTTTGTTGTGATTAGTACACTTTGATGTGTGCCTCATTCTACCGCACTTGATGGATTTAATATAAACTCCGGACTTATTTTATAAACACCTGTATTCAACTCTAATTGCGTGGTCAAGATCGTATCGTGTCAAGTATGTCACAGTGACAATAAGACATGACCTCTTGCAAGGACCCTCACTGACCTATATTACGAGCGTGACATGACCTGTTGCAAGGACCCTCACTGACCTATATTACGAGCGTGACATGACCTGTTGCAAGGACCCTCACTGACCTATATTACGAGCGTGACATGACCTGTTGCAAGGACCCTCACTGACCTATATTACGAGCGTGACATGACCTCTTGCAAGGACCCTCACTGACCTATATTACGAGCGTGACATGACCTGTTGCAAGGACCCTCAGTTACCTATATTACGAGCGTGACATGACCTGTTGCAAGGACCCTCACTGACCTATATTACGAGCGTGACATGACCTGTTGCAAGGACCCTCACTGACCTATATTACGAGCGTGACATGACCTGTTGCAAGGACCCTCACTGACCTATATTACGAGCGTGACATGACCTGTTGCAAGGACCCTCACTGACCTATATTACGAGCGTGACATGACCTCTTGCAAGGACCCTCAGTTACCTATATTACGAGCGTGACATGACCTGTTGCAAGGACCCTCACTGACCTATATTACGAGCGTGACATGACCTGTTGCAAGGACCCTCACTGACCTATATTACGAGCGTGACATGACCAGTTGCAAGGACCCTCACTGACCTATATTACGAGCGTGACATGACCTGTTGCAAGGACCCTCACTGACCTATATTACGAGCGTGACATGACCTGTTGCAAGGACCCTCACTGACCTATATTACGAGCGTGACATGACCTGTTGCAAGGACCCTCACTGACCTATATTACGAGCGTGACATGACCTGTTGCAAGGACCCTCAGTTACCTATATTACGAGCGTGACATGACCTGTTGCAAGGACCCTCACTGACCTATATTACGAGCGTGACATGACCTCTTGCAAGGACCCTCACTGACCTATATTACGAGCGTGACATGACCTGTTGCAAGGACCCTCACTGACCTATATTACGAGCGTGACATGACCTGTTGCAAGGACCCTCACTGACCTATATTACGAGCGTGACATGACCTCTTGCAAGGACCCTCAGTTACCTATATTACGAGCGTGACATGACCTGTTGCAAGGACCCTCACTGACCTATATTACGAGCGTGACATGACCTCTTGCAAGGACCCTCACTGACCTATATTACGAGCGTGACATGACCTGTTGCAAGGACCCTCACTGACCTATATTACGAGCGTGACATGACCTGTTGCAAGGACCCTCACTGACCTATATTACGAGCGTGACATGACCTGTTGCAAGGACCTCACTGACCTATATTACGAGCGTGACATGACCTGTTGCAAGGACCCTCACTGACCTATATTACGAGCGTGACATGACCTCTTGCAAGGACCCTCAGTTACCTATATTACGAGCGTGACATGACCTGTTGCAAGGACCCTCACTGACCTATATTACGAGCGTGACATGACCTGTTGCAAGGACCCTCACTGACCTATATTACGAGCGTGACATGACCTCTTGCAAGGACCCTCAGTTACCTATATTACGAGCGTGACATGACCTCTTGCAAGGACCCTCACTGACCTATATTACGAGCGTGACATGACCTCTTGCAAGGACCCTCACTGACCTATATTACGAGCGTGACATGACCTCTTGCAAGGACCCTCAGTTACCTATATTACGAGCGTGACATGACCTGTTGCAAGGACCCTCACTGACCTATTACGAGCGTGACATGACCTGTTGCAAGGACCCTCACTGACCTATATTACGAGCGTGACATGACCTGTTGCAAGGACCCTCACTGACCTATATTACGAGCGTGACATGACCTGTTGCAAGGACCCTCACTGACCTATATTACGAGCGTGACATGACCTGTTGCAAGGACCCTCACTGACCTATATTGACGAGCTTGACGCCGTCAGCTGCTACTGCCCCCAGCGCTGCCGACACGTTCTCTAGATAGTGGTGTTGGTTGGCGGGCCGCTGGATCCACGCCGGTCGAATCCTCTTCTTCTGGAGTACCTCGACAAGCGCACACAGCCGTGTCCCGTCACAGAGGTCAGTAGTGAGGTCTCGAACCTCTGGCTTCGTACCACGGAGATGCTCGTTCACCCAGTTGCGGAAAGTGTTGGCCTGAATGTCTACCCACAAGTCCTCGCGCCCCTTGATAGCCATCCCCTTGGCAGCGTGTCCCTCGGGACTCCTCGCCACCATCCCCATCTGCAAGATACGCGCCTGTTCCCCCGCCATAGCTGGCAACGTAATCACGCTCTACGAGAACAGTACATGGGTGCGGCGAGTGGAGCTTCTGCTTGTCGCCGTTAGATCACACCACTTGACGGAGAGGAGATGACGAAACATGGCGCTGGTTGAAGCTTGACATATTACACTATGGTTCTAGAGACTAAAGTACTTCACCACCCAAGTTTACTTGGATGACAGCCATAGATAAGGGATAGTATAGATCGATATCTCCCATGTATCGTGTATGAACAGTTTTCAGCGCTAGCGGTGGTTGTAGGCGGTACTAAACGTCAAACCTGCCCGTTGGCGCCACATTCAAATGTATTGTTGATATTTTTCAGCTCGTTATAATTTATTTCATTTTATTAACTAAAACCAGGGATCATACTATGTAAATAAATATATATTTCATTTTAGATATTTAAAACATATGCTCTTTGTCAGTAGTTAGGAAGAAGTATATAATTTTATATATATTTATATAAAAGTTATAACATACAATTATACCTATATTATAATATATTTATATACTTCTTTATTATTACCGAATAAAAGCATCAGTTTCTATGTCAACCAAGTAGATGCATTTAAATTATTATTATTATTATTAGCACCGCGTCTTACTACCCATTCGGGTTATACGCGCTTACGCTAATGTGTAATGGTAGGGTGATTGTGAGATGAAATGAAGGAACTACAGTTTAACGTGGAATCCGAACCACGGTGGAGGCCTGGCATTCCCCACATTCACAAGATGTCTTGTCAGAGGTGGAGGAAGGGTTTAGTAATCAGATAAATCTTTTCCGGGACCGAGGATGCATTTAAATCCACGAAACAAATGAGGAAAAATGGGGTGATACATAAATAAAAAATAAGTGTACTTCATCAGAATTTGACTTGGGATTTGTGCCCCTCTTGTCATATTGGTGATGAAGACTCACTTC
This sequence comes from Timema cristinae, assembly GCA_039000515.1. Lineage (NCBI taxonomy): Eukaryota > Metazoa > Arthropoda > Insecta > Phasmatodea > Timematidae > Timema > Timema cristinae. The sequence continues at coordinate 61,512,077 of JBCFYV010000100.1, forward strand.
TTACGAACATCTCAGTTTCCATGGCAATCATTTGAGGGGGGGATTTAGGGGACGTGAGAAAAGTCCAGTGTTTTTTAGTTTTTATCTCAAAACTTTTTTCGACCCAAATAAATAAAATTTTGCTTCAGTAGAAACATACGAGTTAATTCTTCTTCACACGGTGACACCAACAGTTTTTAAATATATCTCTAGAGAATAACGGCATTATCTAAGAAACCTTTTAAATGAATGAAAAAGTTTGTGAGATAATACTTTCATTTTCATTACAGATATTCAACAACAGCTGTTGATAATACTATGTGAAAAAGATTTAAATACATGTTTCTACTGAATTAATATTTTATTTATTTGGTTCAAAATAGTTTTAATATAAAACTTCAAAAAAATGGACTTTTCTCACACACCCTCCCCTCCCCCTTCCCTTGAACACACAAAATAATGTAATATGTAACCATTCTGAGGTAGTACGTGCCCTCTACGGTTTGATTACTTTGCAATGTTATAGTGATCAAAGCTCTTGTTTCTTCCTTCGAGCCGATTAAAAGTGCAATAAGTAACCATTTTTAGGTAGTAACAGCAATTTTTCTAAGTGTTGTATTTTAACGTTTAATGAAGAATGAAAATAATACCAAAATTCAGAATGGATGAAGTCACTATATACATCTGCTCACTCAGAATGGGGAAAGACTGACTTAACTACTAAAACTACTTAAAACTAAAATGAGTACCAAGTTGAACACTTTGAGCACCTATTTGGGATTCAAACTTTCGTTCAGGCTTCCGAGACTGCCTGACATGAGACTATTTTTGTTTTTAAAATCAATATCTAGATCTCAAGAGTGATAAATTAAAATAAACAGTCAGTTACAGTCAGTTGGGTCTCAGCTCCTGACCTTGGGGCGTGTCCGGCCTCTTGTGATGTAATTTTGCAGAAGACTGAACGCTGCCTGTAGACTTTGTAATTACCCCACTCACCAGGGCCATCCAGAGTAGAGGGGAACCCTCAAACACCCCCCCCCCCCCAAATAATTAACTTTTCAGTGTGTTCATAAAATGAAAGTTAAATTCCTTATTAATATTGTTCACCTTCAGGCTCCTACCATGCATCTCCTCCAAAATACAGTTTTGGGTACGGCAGTGCATCCCACCCATAGTGTCATGTACAACCGTAGTTACGTTATTAACTATTTTGAATAGACCTTATAACATTGCAATGCTAAGCCTAGTAAGATACAAGGCTGGTTACTTCTCGTCACTATTTAGCTATTGAAAGTTAGATCTAAAAAAACTATACAATTGGATTAAATTAGATGATTAGATTTAATATGAACTAGTCTGCTAGTGTCATTAAATATAAAAGTTAGAATAATACTAACAAATATGAAAAAGTAAATCAAATCATTTAAACATATTCCGCAAAGCTTGGCGGGCTGCTGATTTAATGGCCCTAATTTAGCTTATAGAGGATGGGAAAGCACAGTGAAAGTGCTTTCCCCTTCCCGCCTTCAGTCCATCTGGCAGAGATTTAAACCTCAAGAACATGTCACCCCTCCCCAATCTAGTACATTCAGATAATGTGAGAACCATAACAAATTGTGTGTAGTCATAAAACTATCAGACCTAGTTAGTTGGCTTTTCTTCCTTGCCTTACATAGAACTAATAAAACACTAAGCTTAAGTGTGTCATGCTGTCAAAAGTCATTGAATTTAAATAAATTGTGATCGACTGATTTGATAACTTGGAAGGTCACAGTTATTCTAGACAGCTTATAGCATAATATTGATGGGTGTAAAGTGAAAGTATGGACAATAATAGCATAAATACACTCTGACAACCTTCAAGAGAACTACATGATCAGTCTAGAGCAACACCTTGTCATTTCTTATGAATGGGTTTTATTTCTTTTTTCTATTTTATTCAGGGCATTTAATGTGCACTTTCTGAAACTCCTGTTTTTTCCTTCTTCAGCCACTGGCTTACTAGGCCTGTCGTGGCCTACACCTGGGTAGCGGGGCTGCCGCCTACAGGTCTCAGGTGGTGGTAACCTCACTCACTGAGGCTACAGGCGCTGACAATGACTCAGCTCTTCGTCGCCAACACTCACACTCTCAGCCCGCCAAACTGGGAGCCAACTGGCACTCTAGCAGCGCACCACTACCATCTATATAGAATGGTGAGAGAGAGAGAGGACCCAGTTGATGATGACTTTCTGAACCAACTCATTATATCAGCACACGACTTATAAACTATAAGATCTATAACAGTCACATCACCCAGTACTCGGCCATTAATTTATTCACTACGAAAGGACCTACACTTCACCAATGATAAATGTATCGGCCATGCCGGTAATTGAACCCAAGACCCTTAGCTCAGCAGGGAGACACCCTACCGACTGAGCTATAGCGTCGGACCTAATGGGAATACATAGGGCGGACGGGAAGATAACATTAGAATGAACCTGAAAGAGAGAGGAGGTAATGAGCAATACTGGATAGAACCAGCTCTAGAGAGAGATAATATGTAAGTGCAGCAATGACATTTCGAGTTCCAAAGAGTAAGTTACCAAGTAATTAAAGCACTATGAATTATCTGTAAAATAACATATATGGTATGAATATAATCTGTATAAAATACAGCTTTAACTTTCAAAAGGAATAAATTGGTTTGAAATTTAAATTGAATGAGTGGCAGCAATACAATATAGAAAAACCCATTGCCCATTAAACTAATTTCCCTTTTCTTAAAGGTTGTCTTTGAGTGTTGCACTTCTTTTATTATACTATTTACATATTAAAAACTGCAGATACAAAAAAATTATGTCAACAATTAACAAGTTGTTAGTTAAGACACCTCGGATAACATTTTATAGAAGTCCAAATGGAGCACCAGTATTGCCCAGGGAGCCGCGTACTCGCGTGAACAAGGATAACATTTATAGTAGAGGTCCCAAATGGGCACCGTATTGCAGGGAGCCGCGTACCTCGCCGTGAATCAGGATAACATTTTATAGGAGAGGTCCCCAAACTGGGAGGCACCAGTATTGTCCAGGGGAGCCGCGTACCTCGCCGTGAATCAAGGATAACATGTAAGAAGAGGTCCCAAACTGAGAGGTACCAGTATTGGTCAGGGAGCGCGTACCTCGCGTGAATCAAGGATAACATTTATAGAAGAGTCCCCAAAACTGAGAGGTACCAGTATTGGTCAGGGGAGCTGCGTACCTCGCCGTGAATCAAGGATGATTTCAGTTTTTTTAATTACAAACAAAAACCTTTATTCACATAGTAATCCGACACACACACTTAACTGCACATGCAGCTTTACTGTCACATGGATTACTTTTTTAATTAATCTGTGTGACTTTTTTTAATTTAACTTTTAACATTAAATTTAATTATTTTAAAACGATTTAATACAAATTTATGTAACTGTTTTAGTAATTTTTAAGATTCATGTAAAAAAAATTACTGTCATATGCATGACTAGGGCATATAGCGACCATGGGCGCCCATAAGTACTCTGGAATATTTAATATTTTTATCTTCAAGAAAAAATAAAAATGTTTATTTGGGATTTGGCTGAAACTGGCAATCAACAACTTTGAATCATCGATATCGAAGTCAACAAGATAAAGATGATAAAGCCAATCTTCCTCCCACACAAATTTTCTGAAAGCCAGAGAAATCTGCAATTTGTATTTACTGATAAATATTAAAATGTTACAAAAAAAACCATACTCTAACAACTCTCCTTTAATTTTGTTCTGTTGAATAAACTTGTGAAAAATATAGTGTTAATTTTAAATGGGTTTAGTTACAACTAAATTTTATTAAGTGTTAGTTTTTCAAAAACTTATTATTTTTTCTTCTTCAAAAATTGGCTCTTGAGTCAGCTCAGAATTATGTTCAGGTGCTCTAAAATTCCCCCTCCCCTTTTTCAAACAAGGTTATAATTTCCTTAAATTTTCTCTAGACTTATTGGGTGGGGGTGTCTACAGGACCCCAATCCACCCCCATTTCGAAGTCCCATATGGGCGCTCTTGATAGCGACATATGCCACACATGTAATATTAGTAGGATCAGGGGAGGTATCAAAGTTTTGAGATGTCAAGCGAGTCGCAGACCCAAAAAGTTTGGGAACCTCTGATCTATAAAATAAAAACAGATTTTTACAGTTAAAATTTATACATTTTACTATTTTATTAATGGACATCAAGAATTGGTAGCAATATTATATATACATTTTTTGTTTGTTTTTCGAACAGCCCAAATCTATTGTCTGTGTTTTGCTTGAGTTGTTACGTTACCTGAAATATAAATATGAATAAAATAAGATGGCCATGATCCTGGCATTAAAAAGCATTTATCCTTGACCTTTTATAAAATATCTCTACACATTTGGCAAAATATGAAGCATAAAATGGGCCTGTATATTTAAATAAATCAACAAGTTGTGAAGATGAATTTTTATATATGTATAGGTTCCTCCTATGGTACTAAATAGACTAGAGTATAACTAAACTCAAATAGAAACAGTTTTTACCTCCTTTAAAAAGCTCTAGGTCAGCACAGGTTATAAGAGCTGATGGTGGACTTAATGCAGGATCCAAGTTTTCCTTTGCCTCTGATTGAATTGGAATGGAATGTTGAAATATAACTAAACAAATAGGTATTCTACTTAAATGAAATATTACTGTCATGCAGTGGCCTACTGGACTAAACATATTAGCAAAGGCTTTTATTAATCAAATAAGGTACCTAGAGAGGCCCTCCCTAGACCATATAAAATGCAATCTAGAGGCTATCTACAATAATATGGGTGCAACCGACAGTGAGCAGAATTTTTACAGTAAATATTTGTTGCAAGTCGCAGTGATAGGACGCTAAGTATTCTTCCCATTTTAAGCTCTTTGTTTTTTATGGTGCAATATTTATATATTTTATTCACTTTAATACATGTGCACAATAATATGTAAATCAAATGACACCAAGATTTAGTAATTTTAAAAACTTTAAAAATTACACCTAAGTAAATATAACCTCCCCAAGAACTAGCCCAAACTAGTTTCAGAATGTAAATATTTACAATGATGTGCAACTTTCTTGTGAACCTATGTGGGCGAGAGGACAGTGAGTATTGCTAATATAAATAACTGTATTATTAGTATGAAACTAATAGAAGCCCTATCTATTTAATTCAAATTTTCATGAAGTTGGAAAATTAGGTTAGATTTGGTTAGTTCCGTAACCTATAAATATAACAATTATTTAACATTTATGTTTAGAATTATAAATATATATTTATTAGAGGCTTTTTTTAAGTTGCCAGTAATGAAAATCTATTATTTGAGTGGGCTATTTGGAAAACTTTTTAGTTTGGACTGCCTGATGAAAAGTATTGCATTAACATGTACCATTTCAAGAGCTGGGCAGGCGGAAGTTTTTCTAAAGGAGAAAACAGTTAAACATTTATTAACAAAGGGTATCAAACGAGCTACACATATATTAATGATCAGTCTGCTTGAATGGGTCTTAAGATAATATTTTTTAAACATTTCGGATAGTGATAAGCAACAGTAAACTCTGTTGATAACAGCAGTCGATGGCTAATAAACAGGTGTCAACAAAACAGTACTATGCTGGTCTCTTTCCCCTTCGGTACTGCCAGAGCATTCAATAGTACGTAAAATTCTAATAGTAATTATACTAAGAGCAACCAAACAACAATAGAAGCTAAATAACAGGCAAAATAAAAGGGTATTATTTGCGCGGACCCCACTATGACTATAGTGCAGCTCCCTGGTTTGAATACCGAGGCTAATGCAGCACGAGAAGCGTGAATATATGGCCAAGCTAAAATATCGATTTCCATTAGCTCAACAGTGATATGGAAAACAAGACAGACAGCCTGGTTGTAGCAATCCATAAATTACACAGATGCACACGACGTACACGGCGTCATGAGAAACAATGGCTCAAGTAGATTAATGGAACTTGTGGAAGTTTTGCAAGTCTAAGACATTATTATTTTCTCAGCCCATGGCTGCTAAGGTAAAAACTGTATCATAAGGACACAGGGACATAGTAACTTCAACTGTTACACTAAGTCAAAAGGGGAGACTTTCCCTTCAGACTCCTGGACACGATATTTAATCAATTAACAGACACACTTCCATCTTGTAGTCAACAAGGCTTGAAATGAATAAACTATCCATTAGACATGAAAACAAAAATATGGACTTGTCGACGTAGTTCATGATACTTAAATATTCCTGGCTCGTCGCTGTGAAAATAAAAAGGGAAAAAAACTTTGTTTATTAAATATATATATATATATATATATATATATATATATAATATATATAATATATAATTAAGTCTCCTAAGATTAGGATATAAAAAAAAAATTATTCTAGCTAGCTCAGTTGCACGAGAAACCTAATCTCGGGACCTCTGGATTTAGGTAGGCACTTATACTTAAAGTTTATATTAGATCGTAATGGAAACAAATTACAAGGTTATGAAATTTAAAAAAAAATTAAGTTATTTGTTTGGTTATTTATGTATTCTGAATATAAGGGTACGGCCAGACTGAGCGCGCGAGTGAGCGAGCGAGCGCGCGAGCGACTAAAATATAAAATAGAACACATTGGTTGTAATGGGGGGGCGGCCACACTGGAGCGAGCGCGCGAGCGACTGAGCGCGCGCGCTTGAAAGATAGAACTGGTTCTATTTTTCAAGCGCGCGCGCTCGACCCGGTACAGTCTAGTTTCCAGGCGCTAGGCAATATTATTGTATGTTGGTTCATTGAGTGCTAGGGAAACTTCTTATTTTGACATGATATTTGACTTTTTTCTATCAGTGATAGGTTTAACACACTTTCTATTAATGGCCTAATTTAATTGGTAAGACCATAAATATTATAATGTATATATGTAAACCCGATATGTTAAAATACTTCAATATTATAATCAAAGTAGGCCTTGACAAATAAGAATCACCATTAGTTTGGAGAGAGTATGAAAAAATCACAACAATAAATAAGTTTTAAAAATCACCTTCAGTTCACTGAGCCAAGATTCGAACCTTTGCCTCCTAGTCAAAAGCTATCGAGTGCAACGCACCATTCCGCCACTGGTGCTGCTAATCTGATTTTAAAACACTTCAGTACAGTACCATACACATTTCTCAATTTATTAATTGGATGCACTCCTACTTTTTTCTTTTTTATATTATTATTATTAGCACCACGTCTTACTACCCGTTCGGGTTATACGCACTTACGTTAATGTGTAATGGTAGGGAGGGTGATTGTGAGATGGAATGGAGGACCTACAGTTTAACGTGGAATCCGAACCACGGTGGAGGCCTGGCATTCCCCACATTCACAAGATGTCTTGTCAGAGGTGAAGGAAGGGTTTGTAAATCAGATAAAACTGTGCCGGGACCGAGGATTGAACCCCGGCCACCAGCATAGAAGTCTGACACCTTACCCCTAGACCACCAGGTCACCCTTCTTTTTTATAAATACACAATATTTTCTGTAAAAATTTTCGAGGAACAGAGATGTACCAAGTGTCTTTGTTAGAGACATTTTCTCTGATGAACTAGGGTCTGCTAATTACGCGCTCGCTCGCTCGCCAGTTTGGCCACCCAGTCGCTTGCGCGCTCGCTCGCTCGCACGAGTTTAGAGCTAGCAATATTGCTAGAATAGTGACGTGTGGATGAGAGCTTTAGTAAAAGGAAATGGCAAAGAGAAATACTTTAATGAATCGTAAGACCAAACTATATGTATATTTTGTTATTCTAATTAATTATAATTAAAGAGGAGGGTTTTCTTTGTCACAACGTAGTTCATGATACTTAAATATTCCTGGCTCGACGTCCTGGCCAGGGTAGCGGTGGACCTGACGACCCATACTCCATGGTCGGTTCTTCTTCTTTACGTGACGCTGTATAAGTTCCTCCTTCGACGCTGGGTTGTAGTAGAACGGGTATAATGTGAATCCGGGCGTGGCTCTATATATAGTCCCAAATCTGATACGAACGGAACAAAGCAAAAGGGTGATAAACTCAGGAATATAGACAAGGAGAAGGACGGATGAAGGCAAGGTGAAAGATAAATAACTCCAGACGGTCTGTTTGCGGGGAAGGAGGAAAGCATGATTCAGTGGACGGCCACCAGGCTTCTCTGACGAAAAGTGGGTCAGTGTGTCGATCCCAACATACTCTTCTTTCTTCACCAGATGAATAAGTCATTCACGAGCTAAGTTTACCTGGATGACAGCTCTAAATGTTATTAAAAGTAATCCCTAATATATCCAACAACTGACATCTATCACTTTGGATGACTGTAATGAAAACAGATGGTAATATATTAATATGATAGTTAACCACAGTAATTTAGGTCAATATTATTTATATATTTATTTGAGGTCGGACGCAAAGTTTATTTATAGTTCTATTCCCCTTAAAAAATATATTAACACCACTTTCACAAAAACTTCTAACGAACATAGCTTCAAAATGGCGACTGACGAATCTAAACCATATGATTGAAGATATCAGTAAACAAGTTTTTTTACAATGATGCAGACACGCAGTTAATGAAAATATTTTATTCAGTTAAATATTTCAAAATACGATAAAATAATCATAAAATCATTTATTGTATGTAAAAAAATGACAACAATTTTCTCTTTTCCAAGTAAATACGATGCCTCTATTAAAAGATATTGATGTGTGCACTATATTACACAAAATCAGTACCGTTCCAAAACGAAATATAAGTACGTTTAATTATGTTTAAAAGTGTGACCTGGTGGTCTAGGGTAAGGTGTCAGACTTCTGTGCTGGCGGCCTGGGTTCAATCCTCGGTCCCGGCACAGATTTATCTGATTACCAAACCCTTCCTTCACCTCTGACAAGACATCTTGTGAATGTGGGGAATGCCAGGCCTCCACCGTGGTTCGGATTCCACGTTAAACTGTAGGTCCTTCATTTCATCTCACAGTCACCCTTCCATTACACATTAGCGTAAATGCGTATAATCCCGAATGGGTAGTAAGACGCGGTGCTAATAATAATAATAATTATTATTATTATTATTATTATTATTATTATTATTATTATTATTATTATTATTATTATTATTATTATGTTTAAAATATTGTTTCGAGTTGGCTGAAAGGAAATTATTTAAAAAAATGAAATAGTATGAGAACACTTAAGTTCACGTTATTTTAAATGTAATATATAACAGGTAATTAAATATCTTTACATTTATAACAAAACTGTGATCTTTTACATGTGTTGGCAACCCAAAACCAAAACATATGATTTTCGAACTGTCATCCAGGTAAAAACCTATCGTGAACGGAATATAGTTGTGATAGTATGTGTGGCAGCCATCATAGAATAATTTTTTTTTTCCCCCCCAGGTGGCAAATGGATCCAATGACATCTTGAAATGGTGAGTAGACACTAAAGCATCTTCTATTTAAATATATTCGTTTTGATTATGTTATTTAGGTTCAATTATTATTTTAATGAGAATTTGTTATATAGATGTACTTTATTATATATTCTTGTAGACAGCATGTCAAGCGTATGTAAATTTATCCGACATCATCCATTGGCAGAGAGCATGCGTTAGAGTATTTTATTCATAAATATGATATTAATCCTCTTCTGTGGTATCTGCTACAGTATTTATCAAAATACAATTTTTTGAACAACCACGTGTTTTAACTTAGGGAGATACGTAATTTTATTTGACTGCATCTAGTCAGAAAAAATAAATTTTGAGGTAGATTACTGTTAATATTGTTTCTTAAATTATTAAATATTGATATTTAATTAAGTAATTAAATCAATTGTTCACTAATATTAATTCAATGTATTTTCGTTAATTTATTAATCTCACCGTTTTAATTTATAAATGGGCCGATAAAAAATATGATAATAGACCCCACCTGGCAATTGTAAAGATGGTATGGAATGTTCGTTAAGCCGTTTAGTCCCTGGACTAAAATATTCGTCTTTAAAATGCTCGTTGCAAATGTTCTATTTAGACATCCAGGAACACAACACTCATATTTATAGTACACCATGATAAATTGACAGCTTAAAACATTTTATTATTAACAAAACATTAGCACTTTTAAAAGATTATTTACAATACAAAAATAGAAAACGCTATGACAGTTAACTTTTGTAAAGTTTGAATCGATCGTCCAATCACAGCGCAATATTTGCCTACACTAGCGATTGCCGTGGTTATAAAAATAACTAAAATAAGGTTGAAGTAGCTCCTATAAGAGATAACCGACCGTGATGACAACTCAACAAGTTACTAGAAATAGTCCCTAATGTATTCCTACGCCAACAGCTGACTTCTGTCACTTTGGAAAGCTGTAATGAAAACAGATGATAATATATGAATGTGATAGTTAACCACAGTAATTTAGGTCAATATTATTTATATTTAATTAAGGACGGGCACAAAGCTAATTTATCGTTTTATTCCACCTTAAAAAATTATGATTCTCATCACATTCGCAAAATCTCTAACAAATATAGCTTCAAAATGGCGACCGACGAACTTAAACCATGTGATTGAAAGTGACAGAAACAGTTAAATATTTTGAAATACGATAAAATACTCATAAAATAATATATTTTAAGCATAAAAAGACAAGTATTTTCTCTTTTACAAATAAATATGATGCCTGTATTAAAAGGTATTAATCGCAGTGGCGGCTCGTAGCTAAAATTAGTGGTGGTGCTGCTCCAAAAAAAAATTTAGCCTTTGTTTTAAAATTGTGTAAAAGGAAAAAAATAAGTATAAAAAGAAAATTTATTCAGGAATTTGATCAAATTTTAACAAAAAAATCAAACTTTTTTTATTTACTTTAACTTAAATTGTTACAGTTCAAGCTTAATCTATTTATTTAAAATGAAATTCATTCTTCTTGTTTTAATTTGCGCAAAATATTCAATAATTTTCTCCTTGATCTCTGGATGACAATTGAGGAAATTTTTCTCTATTGAAAGTACTGCGAGTGCATTTAGTCTTACTGTTAAATAAAATAACCGAATAAAAAGAATCAAATAGAATAGTTGGAAGCAGAATAATAACCTAATTCTACACTTTATCACATTCAAGAATATGGTACACGGTTTTTAAGCACAACACATGCTGTGTAAAAAAACCTTCCACCATCACGCCAGAGCCAGCACTGCAAGAGCAACAGTGCTCTCTCTACATGGTAGTCCCGTCTTCCTCCCCGCCTCTTCAAATGTGCGCATGCGAACAACAGTCAAACCCCACGTCACTTGCACTGTGAAGCGCACAGTTCCATACAAAGATTTTTGTATATTTTTCATAAACTGGGGATAGCTACTGAAGTACTGACATTAAGTTTAAGGAATATATACTACTACAAAAATAAAGAAAGAATTAAAGAAAAAAGAACTCATTATATTAAATGTTATCGATAATATTAAGTGGAAATAGGGGGTGCTGCAGTTCCGCAGTGCCTATACACGAACCGCCACTGTATTAATATATGCACAATATTACACATTATCGAACACATTCAAAAACAGAGAATAAGTACTTTTATTATGTTTAAAACATCTTTTCTGATTGAATAAAAATAAATTAATAAAAGAAATGAAATAATGTGAGAAAACTTAAGTTTACATTATTTTAAATGTAGAATATAACATATAATTAAAAGCTTATCATTCATAACAAAACAGTGTTTTTTTTAAGTGTTGGCGACCCAAAACTTAGACATATGAATTTTCAGCTGTCATTCAGTTAAAATGTTATGGTGAACAGACCATGCCAATAGCAGCGGCATAGGGAAATAGTGCAAGGTAAGCTCTTAGAGGATTCGCATATGGTACAGTACCGAGCATTCATAATTCAATATATGCAGGGTGTAATAAATACAAGTTACAAACTTCTAGGGTACGTACGGGGTTCAAAGTAGACCAACTTTTAATGAGGAATTCGTATGTTACGTACGTTAAAGACTAGAACTGTTTAAACAAGTAAAATGATAACGTGTTGCATTTGCCACGTCATGATCAGGTGAGGTAACTCGACCAATGTAAAGACTACTGTAAACGTCAAATGTTTTGATAAAACACCCCAATCTCTCTTTACGTTCAGTTGGGGTAAATCATGGATGGGTATACTTTAATCAATTACACTGACATAGTGTTAATGTACGGTGAGGCTCGTTGTAATGTAAGGGCTGCTCGCCGGCTTTATGAAAACTGTTTTCCAAATTGTTCGACTCTATTTCATACAGAGTTTTTCAACGATAGCGGGAAACAGGAACGTTCACAGTCAACAGGGCGAACTGCGGGTATCGGAGTCGCGGGGTTTGAAGAAGAGGTGAACATAACCCATCCACTAGCGGCCGAATCATTGGACGTGACATGGGTGTTGGTCAAATGACGTCTTGCGGATTCTGTATGAACAGCAGCTCAACCCCTACCATCCACAGAGAGTTCAAGCAATGAGTCCAGCTGATTTTCCGCGACGAGTATACCTTTCTCGCTGGTTTGTGCAACGTTGCCTGTTGGAATTTTCTGTTTACCGATGATGAGTCCTTCAACAGTTACAACTCAAGAAACAGCCATGTTTGTGACGAAGTAAACCCTTACTCCACTCGCCCCACTAGATTCTAACAGCAGTTCAGCATCAACGTGTGGTATTCTTGCAAGAAGTATTTCCAGAATTGTTGGAAGACGTGTGCCGTTTCTAATTCGTCAACAAATGTGGCTGCAAAAAGATGGTGCCTCACCACACTTTTCATTCATCCGAGACTACATCAGCCAGGAATTTGGGGACAGATGGATTGGTCGAGGGGGACCGGTAGAATGGCCTCCACGTTCCCCGAACTCAGCTCCCGGGAGGGCCACATGAAGAACCCGGTCTACAAAACCCTTGTAGAAACTGGGGAAGATCTGCATTATCACCGTAGGGCAATAAATCCAAATGAAGCCTGACATTATTGAAAGAGTGTACCAGAACATGTTTTACAGGCTCAATGCTCGCATCGCAGTTTTTGGACGTCATTTTGAGCAATCTGCTTTGGCATTGCTAAACCCTTCTTTTTTTTTTTAATGTAGGTCACTAAAATTCGTTTGTTATGAGAATTATTCCTACTACTGGACAAATTAACAGTTCTAGTCTGGAACGCGCAAACGGTGAGTTTCTGGACACAAGTTCCTCATCAAAACTTGGTTGACTTTGGACTTATTGTAATCATAGCCTCCTCATTATATAAAGGACATTCTCTTTTTTTTAATAATTACCTTGACAAATGAGTTCAAGAATCCAAGACAATGCCTTCATTTAAAAAAATGGGTGTGTGTACTTATGTACACGCGTGAGAAGTTATACTTCTTTGGCAATTTGTACTAAATATTATAAGATTCTTAATTTTAAATATTTATTATTGATTATTTAATATTTTAAAAGTAAATGAATAAATTTAATAATAAATTCAAAAATTGAATTTAAGTTTATTCATTTTTTAAATATTTATTATTTTCTTAATTTAATATTCACTTTTCATTTTTATCAAAAAGTTTTCATTAAATTTGTTCATTTTATTTTTATAAATATTTATTATTTACTCAATTTAATAATAAATATTAAAAATTAATATTTTAATTTTATGTTCGATTTAAATTTTTATCACAAATTTTTTATAATTTTATTAATTTATTTTTTAAATATTAAATAACCAATAATAAATATTTAACAATAATAATTTAATAATATTTAGTATTAATTATGTTAAATAATAATATTTTAATTTATATCAATAAATAATACATACGGGTAGTTAAACTCAATTATATTGGAGCACTTGAAAAAGTCTATAAGCACAATTTTTTTCACTAATATTTACGAATAGTAAATAATATTAATCAAAATATTCTATTTAAATCACTACTGAATATAATTTATTACCACATATATAATTCGCACTTGTATGAAACTAAAACACGTGTTGTGAATGTAGAAACTAGAAACATGTGGATAAATATTATATATATGAAAACGGTGATCAGAGGCGACGAGCGTACCAACATGCGCGACTAACAGAGGTTCTATTTCTATTATGTTGGTAGCTTTTTTTTTTTTCGAGACTTTATGAGCGGTTTAGCTTCAACCTGTTACTTTTGTGTTACAGTGATGCGCGCGCATCTTAAAATTTCACTCTCATCATTTTTTCATAACGCACCTAAAGAAGTATAACTTCAAAAACTAATTTTATATAATCTATATTTAAAAAATGTGTGTGCCTCAAGGAAGCATTTATACTTCATTTCTTGCTCGATTTTTATGTTTCTCATACAGTCCGATGCTGGCGCCATCTATCTAGGCCAACAGGAACCCCGAAGAGCTCCGAATGAAAGGAAATGAAAAGCCCACTATTTTTAACTAGTTTATTACTAGCTCAGTACTAAAGGAAGCTTATTACATACATTTTGAATTATCTTTTGTGAAGCTTCTATTTTCTAATTATGAGGTCCAAATTTGTACCCACATTAACAAAACTAATTATTTTTCGAGTCTATAATGAACTACCTTAACCTCACTTGGCGTTTTGCTCGGATTTTGAAAGAGCCGCGCAGGTTTGCTGGGTAGTATTTTTTAAAGGAAGACTCTCTCTCTCTCTCTGACGCCCGGCGGCAAGTTCGAGTTCAAAAATGTGAGACGAAATTAAAGTTAAATATTATGAGTTGTACAAGCAGGGGTGGCCCGAGGTAAATCTCGTTCCGGGGTGGGACTGCTTTGTGGCGCCCTCCTATACAACCGGTGGATAATATAGTCCATTCACCATAGGAGTGGTGTTAACTGACAGCTAGCAAAAGCTACTAGGTATATTCTCATGAAGCCTTTCGCCGAATATATGACCTAAAAACCATAATATTGTATTGGCTTATTGTCAATTTTGACAGTCAAAACGTTGATTAAAACCATTTAGTTTTAATTTATTTTTATTTTGGCCTTTCTTTAAATCTTCCGCTAGCTGTCAGCTACCACATTTCCAATGGCGATTGAACTCTGGGGAAATCTGAAAGTAATCCCCAAACCTAACATCTCCAAACCTAACGTAGCCTGAAAGTGATGGGAAACTAATCTGAATGTTACCAAAAGTTTCACTTCGAGATTGTACAAAAACTGTTAGGATTACAAATAAAATTATAAAAACCTATTTTGTAGACAATGCTATCTTCTATTTTTTATTATAAGTTATATTTATTATAAATTTTAACAAACACTTTGACCATTTGAAAATAAGTTTTATGGCACCATTCGTTCAATGTGACAAATGTATAATAACCTTTGAGAGTGGCACTAAATTTTTATTTACCACCACAAGATTATACTAATATGTAAAATCTCATTTTAGTATGAAACGATTGCTATGCTTAGCAACTCCACTAAATTACGCCTAGGCTATGTTGGGTTTGGAGATTATTTTCATATCACACCCAGGCTACTTCAGGCTAGGTTCGCACGGCCCTTAAGCCACCCCTGTTTACAAGGGTCAATGACACCCAAAAAGGACAACACGAATTGAACGCTTAACCGAGCTGAAAATCATCCGTGAGAGTTGCAAGATAACTTATCAATGTACTGATAAAAATTAAGCTCTTTTTTTACCTGGATATCCAGACATTTGGACATTTGAGAATAATAACTACAAAGAACTTCAATTGTTTTATTAATCATCTGTATTACATGATCTCCCCCACCCCCCAAAAAAAACCCAGCATTCCCATGTATTTTGTGGTTAAAGATTTTTTCTTTATTGTCTATTTTTTAAAGTCATTGTTGCATTAAGTTTATCAACACTAGGCAGCAATCGACAATTTTATAGACGGATTGTCTATTGGCACCCAATCCAGGAAATTCAAAGGAACTACACCACAACCACTGTCTGTCGCACGGTTGCGAAATAAACTTCAGTTTAGCCGTTTGTCTTATGTGTTACGACCAAGAGGAAGCTATGTTCAATAGTCACGACTCACCCTCACGGATGCCTGGAGATTAAAGTTTCTATTTGTTCTACCATATTTGATTTAATAATCAGCCTATTTTTCACAACAGTCACCCACATAGTTTATTACACTTTTGAAATAATCATCCATGTATACGCTGTTTCCAATATATTAGGTACAGGCTGTTTATGGCTCCTTTGGTTTAGCCTAGCAACTATCAGAAGCTAGCAGATGCTACCAGAAATGCCAACATTGTGTGAAAGTCACTGTTGTCAACACATTTGGAAATAATTATTTTTGATAAGTAATAATATTATTATCACTAAAAAATATTATCAATCACTTTTAACAATACTTCCCTAAGGATTACAGTAGAGTAGTATTTTTCATAATCAAATTAAAGAAAACATAGTCTAATAAGCCCATTCTAGTTTTTAGTTTTTATTTTATGGCAACTACAAGTTAAATAGTGCGAGAAATTATACATTTAATGGTATTATATTCAGTTATTTATATTTTTATAACTGGCCTCGCATATTTTCAGCATAAATAAATGGTTTGTGATAATAAAGAGAAAAAGACATACAAAATGTTTGTGAAATAATATAAAGTTTAAATTTGGTAAACACGAGTGTTAATACTAATCGCCCTTCACTCGCCAAAAAGGTCACCTACGTCATAAACCGTCAGTATCGTTTCATTTCAGTGCACTATATATGTTTTTTAAAATAAAGCCGCTTATAATGAGCTCTTGCTTTTGATAATTAATTTTTATTTAACAGCAAATTCTACATTCTAAAGAAATTAAACAATCAACGATTATTCTTATAACAAAAAGCTAACAATTTTAATAGATATAATTATCTTACAAAACAATTAGTAAAACCACGTTCGTTTATCCACAAGTTGAAGCGAACAAAATACTTTATTGTTTGAGTATGTAGGCGTACCTAAGTTACTGTTACTAATTTTATTACAAATTTTAATAAAACAATGTCTGTTTTTAATATTAATTTGGCTACCTAGTATTCCACGTGTTCTTTTGTGAATATTAGTTCGGCGTGTGAGCGTATTGGAAAATAGACGGTTTTTAGTGATCTTTAAATAATCATTTTTCCAATATAATATTTAAGCGTGTGATAGCAAAAAATAGCAAATGTTTCTCAGTGATCAATATACAATATTATAAAATCCAAGTCAAGCAAGATGAAACTCCTGGCAAGATCAGAAAGAAACAACCGACGCCACGCCTGAAGTATCTGTAGAAGCTCTTGATGATTTTATAAGAGATTCTGTTCGCCAAGTCATCTACAGAATGTATCACGAAGGTCGGTGTAAATGTTTAGGCCAACTTATATTGTTTTCCCTCTGTTGGTTCTTGAAAGGTTAGGTTTGTGATAGTTTGTAGTAAAAAAGAATTTCTGCTTTGTAACCTAAATATAAATAAAGTTGACTTTTCATGCGTAAATAAATTAACCAAACAAACAATATGATGGAGCATAGGTATAAACACATGTTCGTCAATATTTCCTCCTCTTTTTTTTTAATTGTGTAAATTAGAAAAAAAAGTTTCAAACTATCATAATGTCGGTAGGTTATGATTGTACTTGTCCTTGTGAGTAGAATGACAATGTATCGATATTTTATTTAAAAAATATCTCTTATAGCCTATGTACGTACAGGTTTTGGCCCTTCCTCCCCTATTGTTGGTGGCCTACTTTTAATCGAATCCTTATTCAAGTGGTAGGCTACACTAAATTACTTAACTATAGCAATTTTAATATTATTTTAAGTATATTTATTTGTGACTGATCAATATTTATTATTTATAAAAAATAATAATTAATACTAGGCCTAACATCAACATATCAAGGTCAACAATAAATAAAAACTAAAAAATAAGTAAAACTGTAATATAAGTTTCTTGTATAGATCTACGTTTTGACTTTCAAAAGTGACAGCTGCTATGTTTTGCAATCAAAGGTTGGCTAGGATACATAATGTGGTCTATAGATTATACAATATTATTAAAAAGTTTTTGTTTAATGCTCTTTCTATTGGTTGGTACGGTGGCTGACTCAAAGTTGTCAACTCTTGAATCTTAGGCGATACCATAGTTCATGAACATGAAATAGATTGCGGAATGGTGGAACAAATTTGGTTTCTAGAATTGATTGGGATAAACAAAGATACTTTATAATTTATACATAGATGACGATACTAGCACGTAGGTCCACAATTATACTAATTTGGCACATCAATTAAAAATTAATTTCCCCCGCGTCAGGATCACAACCGAAGTCTCTTGAGATGGGGTAGGGTATGTGTGAGGTGGGGACTAAAATTTAGATTAAAAGATATTTAACCAAAAGCACTATACCAAAGCCCTTTGATTTTACTTTTAGCGTAATGTCTCAATATGCAATCGTGTGACATAGAGGTAAAATATAAGTAACCCGATCGTGCTGTTGGCAACATGGACTGACAATTTATTCTCTTTGGTGAACTCTATTGATTCTAAAATGCGATGGTGTTGCCCTCTTTGATCGGCGTTTATATACAAACACATACTAAATAATATATATTTTTTTTAGAATTGGGTCGATATGGGGAGCTATTTGTATATTTTGTGATTGTTTATAAACAAAGTTGTGATTGTTATGATGACCTGTGGTAAGGGAAATTAGCTGGATAGATATGGGAAGTGTTAAACTATGCCGACTATGTGCCCTAGAAAGAGATAGTTTTGTGAAAATTTATGAAGAGGAAGGCCAGAAACTGAACTTGGCAACAAAGATTACCCAATGTCTACAAATATGGGTGCGCTTTGATTTCACAGTCATTTTGTTTTTCTTTCGTAGTATTATAATTGTTGATGTTAACCTCTGTGTTACAAATGTCATTCGCTATTTAAAGTTTGACACTTGAGTACAATCATCTTCACACAATGATAGAACCCTTATGGCGGCGTCTCTATGTCAGGCAATTCGAATTCATATTTTTCTAAAAAAAATTATCCATTACTCTGTCTTGAGAATACTTTGGTTTCAATATGTTTTTATTTTGAATTAAATGTAATTAAATTAAAATAATAGGTGTGAAGTGAGCCTACTTATATCCTACCTACTGATTATGTTAAAAGTCGTTTAGAAATACCTATAAGTGAAGATAAAATGTTAAATTCCTATATTTAATGGAACCCAAACTATTTGTCTGTTAATTTATGAAACTCTATACATGTAATATACAACCAAAATAATCTCTATAATCCATAGCTTTATAGATTATCACAATATTGATTGAATTTTTGAGTTATTCTAGTTATTTCTATTGTAGTGTGCTAGGCCAGCTCCCAGTGGCAGGGGAAGGGGCTGAATTGAGGGAAGAGCCCCTAACCCAAGGTCAACATTCCCGCCATTGAACTCATTAATGGGTGGTTCTCAGGTAATAGGGTAAATTGGCCTGCTAAATTGAGTTCAACAAATAATCTAAATAATGTAATTTATTTTATTTTTATAATATTCTTTAAACAATAATAAGAGTTGTGTAAAAAGGAACATTCATTATTTGGAGTAGTTTTCTTCTTTAAAATAAAAACTGAAAATGAGGCATCCATGGGAATGACATGTTATAAGGCATTCATGAGCTAAGTTTACCTGGATGACAGCTTAAAATGTTACTAGAAGTAATCCCCAATATATCCCTACGCCAACAGCTGACATCTATCACTTTGGATGACTAATGAAAACGGTGGTAATATATTAATGTGATAGTTAACCACAGTAATTTAGGACAATATTATTTATATATTAATTAGAGGTCGGACACAAAGTTTATTTATTGTTCTATTCCTCTTAAAAAAAATATTTACGCCACTTTCACAAAAACTTCTAACGAACATAGCTTCAAAATGGCGACTGACGAATCTAAACCATATGATTGAACATAACGGTAAACAAGTTTTTTACAATGATGCAGACACGCAGTTGATGAAAATATTTTATTTAGTTAAATATTTCAAAATACGATAAAATAATCAGAAAATCATTTATTATATGTAAAAAAATGACAATTTTCTTTTTTCCAAGTAAATACGATGCCTCTAATAAAATATATTGATGTGTGCACTATATTACACAAAATCAGTAATGTTCCAAAACTAAAACTAAGTACGTTTAATATGCCAGGCCTCCACCGTGGTTCGGATTCCACGTTAAACTGTAGGTCCTCATTTCATCTCACAATCACCCTACCATTACACATTAGCGTAAGTGTGTACAACCTGAAACGGGTGCTAATAATAAATAATAATAATAATAATAATCGTTTAATTATGTTTAAAACATTTTTTCGAGTTGGATAAAAAGAAATTATTTAAAAAATGGTAAGACTATGCGAAAACTTAAGTATACGTTAATTTAAAAGTAATATATAACAGGTAATTAAAGATCTTTACATTTATAACAAAACAGTGATTTTTACAAGTGTTGGCAACCCAAACCCTAAACATGTGAGTTTTGAACTGTCATCCAGGTAAAAACCTATCTAAATTTGTAGTTCCTTCAAAACAACACCTGCCTCAAATTTGTTCACTGGATACATAGGATATATCTTTTTCATTCATTTTAAAACGTATACCATGGCTATATGAGTCAAGACGATATAAGTGTTTTGAAGAGAAAAGGTGTTTTAAAGCTCATATATAGCATTCATTGTAGTATGAGTCAAGACGGTGATAGGTGTTTTGAGGAGAAAGGGTGTTTTACTGCTCATAGATAGCACTCATGTCAATTGTAAAAGTACATAAATAAATGCAAATAATCCAATCTATCTATGCAGTGCTATAAAAGTAAGTTAAATAACATTTTATACTGACTGCTAAACTTGTATTCTCGTGCCACAGCTATATCCATAGGACCTCCTACCCAATACAGTGTGTATTGACTGCTAAACTTGTATTCTCATGCCACAGCTATATCCATAGGACCTCCTACCCAAGACAGTGTATATTGACTGCTAAACTTGTATTCTCGTGCCACAGCTATATGCAGAGGACCTCCTACCCAAGGCAGTGTGTATTGACTGCTAAACTTGTATTCTCGTGCCACAGCTATATCCAGAGGACCTCCTACCCAAGGCAGTGTGTATTGACTGCTAAACTTGTATTCTCGTGCCACAGCTATATCCAGAGGACCTCCTACCCAATACAGTGTGTACTGACTGCTAAACTTGTATTCTCGTGCCACAGCTATATCCAGAGGACCTCCTACCCAATACAGTGTGTACTGACTGCTAAACTTGTATTCTCGTGCCACAGCTATATGCAGAGGACCTCCTACCCAATACAGTGTGTATTGACTGCTAAACTTGTATTCTCGTGCCACAGCTATATCCAGAGGACCTCCTACCCAATACAGTGTGTACTGACTGCTAAACTTGTATTCTCGTGCCACAGCTATATCCAGAGGACCTCCTACCCAATACAGTGTGTACTGACTGCTAAACTTGTATTCTCGTGCCACAGCTATATCCAGAGGACCCCCTACCCAATACAGTGTGTACTGACTGCTAAACTTGTATTCTCGTGCCACAGCTATATCCAGAGGACCTCCTACCCAATACAGTGTGTACTGACTGCTAAACTTGTATTCTCGTGCCACAGCTATATCCAGAGGACCTCCTACCCAATACAGTGTGTACTGACTGCTAAACTTGTATTCTCGTGCCACAGCTATATCCAGAGGACCCCTACCCAATACAGTGTGTACTGACTGCTAAACTTGTATTCTCGTGCCACAGCTATATCCAGAGGACCCCCTACCCAAGGCAGTGTGTACTGACTGCTAAACTTGTATTCTCGTGCCACAGCTATATCCAGAGGACCCCCTACCCAAGGCAGTGTGTACTGACTGCTAAACTTGTATTCTCGTGCCACAGCTATATCCAGAGGACCCCCTACCCAAGGCAGTGTGTACTGACTGCTAAACTTGTATTCTCGTGCCACAGCTATATCCAGAGGACCCCCTACCCAAGGCAGTGTGTATGACTGCTAAACTTGTATTCTCGTGCCACAGCTATATCCAGAGGACCCCCTACCCAAGGCAGTGTGTACTGACTGCTAAACTTGTATTCTCGTGCCACAGCTATATCCAGAGGACCCCCTACCCAAGGCAGTGTGTATTGACTGCTAAACTTGTATTCTCGTGCCACAGCTATATCCAGAGGACCCCCTACCCAAGGCAGTGTGTATTGACTGCTAAACTTGTATTCTCGTGCCACAGCTATATCCAGAGGACCCCCTACCCAAGGCAGTGTGTATTGACTGCTAAACTTGTATTCTCGTGCCACAGCTATATCCAGAGGACCCCCTACCCATGGCAGTGTGTACTGACTGCTAAACTTGTATTCTCGTGCCACAGCTATATCCAGAGGACCCCCTACCCAGGCAGTGTGTATTGACTGCTAAACTTGTATTCTCGTGCCACAGCTATATCCAGAGGACCCCCTACCCAAGGCAGTGTGTATTGACTGCTGCGCTAAACTCAACCAGTATTTTGACTTCTTCGAGTCTTCATCCCGGGCACAGCTGTCCTTGCAGCTAATGTTTGACCCGAAAGATAACAAGAATGAGATGAAAAAGGAACTGGACCAAGAACAAACTGATCAGGCTACCACGAGAATTGAAGGAGAGGACTCGCCTAGTGGTGAGACAGGCAACACAGTCAGTGCTGAAGAGGTGAGTAGAAACAAGTTACGAAACCCCAGCATTCAAACTGAGAACTCACCATCACTGGCAAGCCAGACGGCTGGGCCTGTATGTCCACCAATACAGATCCATAGTTTTTAATAGAGTTGATTAAGTCCCGAATTATTTTCACACAAATGTGCACTTTTGCGGTCCAGTGGTCCTCGTTGTTTGATAAAACAACCACTGACCCAAGTTACCCAGTCAGGAGAGGAGCTCCCAGTACTGAATTGTAACAACATTCACTGTGATTGGCTTCTCACAGGATGACGACGATGATGATGATGATGATGATGATGACGGTGATGACGCAGATCCACCAGAGTACCTCGAGTGTGTTCTGGCTGTCAAAGAGGCTCAGACAAGTGAGTTTTTTTATAACTAGTGATTGTTTGGTGTTTGGAAAGTTTTAATCATACCAAGACAAGGTATAAATTAATAATGAATGCTATTTGAACTGTATGACTGTCCCACAGAGCTGAATTCTTCGGCTTCCTCTCGGCGCAAGCGGCGTGTACCCATGAAGAGAGCGCCTCCAACACGTAAAGAGCGGGTGACTCGTCAGAGAGCCGACAAGAAGGAACGAAAGGAGTGTGAAGAGGAACCGCTGAATGTGGTGAAGGTGAGGGAAAGTCACCAGCTGTTACAGAATGTCACCGACCCGAGTAACTAACAGATTCTAAACATGTTGCGTTGTGACTCTTACAGGAGGAAGTAAAGGAGGAACCACTGCCAGCTTCTAAGGCAGACTTTGAGGACAATTTCTTGTTTGGGGATGATGTTGGCGCAGGTATTGAGGACTCTAGTGAGGAGGATGCTGAAGAGGAGGAGGAAGAAGAAGAGGATCGGAGCTTTGACCCCAAGAAAAAGCAGGTGTCAGGGGCAACAAATGAAAGGAAGAAGAAACGGAAGAAGGGCCTGGGAAAGATTTGTTCCTCCAAGCTACCTCGCACCAAGTCAGTGTTGGAGGGCTACCCCTGGCAGTGCACAGACTGCACCAGCATATTGCCTACTCTTCAGGAACTGCGAACACACCACCAGGTACACAATTTTTTATAAATTCACAATCATCTTAGTTCTTTTGTTTGTATTACAGTAGAACTTGGTTATTACGGCCTCAGCCATTCCGTCAACTCGGGCGTAGCATCATTTTTTCAGCAGTCCGATCAAACCGTCATCTATTAACTTTATAAAAACCTCTGTTTTAGCATCAAAACATCTTAAATATTTTACTTTAGATTGTATTTAAATGAACGTATATTAAAAAAAACTGAAAAAATGGCCAATTCCTACAGAGATCTATTTTATAGCAAGCTGTGAGTGTACTGATAATAGACTGAATGGCAAAACAAAGTCAGGGAGAGGGTTGCAGGAATCGTGGGAGCCTCAAGACCAGAGAGGACCAACCCTCCTTCATTGTCACTGAGCTGGCTGGAATTGTCTGGTGTGCATGTCCAAGTTCAAAGCTAAAGATGCTTTTTTGTGTTTTGTAAATCAAAGTTAGTTTTGGTAGTCATTATACGTAGGCCTACTTTTTTATACATAATCATGGCAAGTTCTAGTACAAAGAGAAAAGTTGTGTCTATTCAAGAGAAAGTACGTGTCATTAGAGCATGTGGAATTGGACGGAAAAAGGCTGATGTATGTCGTGAGTTTGGATTAGTGAATTCTACTGTAGGCACAATTTTATAACATCACTCTGATGTAAAGTCAACATTTGTTTGGCCCCTTCAATGCCCCTATGACCAAGTTCGCAGTAGCTGATAAACGAGGATTATGTTTGTTTGTTGTCCCCAGGTGAAACATAGCCAACTCCCCAACTTCAAGTGTGTCCAATGTGCCAAGGTCTACACTCGTTATCGTAGCTTTGCCCGTCATGTCAAACTACATCGCAACCCCAAGAAGTTCAGGTAACATGCTCGGTGTGGGCGACCCTAAAGTCTTAGGAACTATAGCTATGCTCGGTGTGGGGCCTATCATAGGAACTATACTAGCTATGCTTGGTGTGGGGCCTATCTAGGAACTATAGCTATGCTTGGTGTGGGGCCTATCTAGGAACTATAGTAGTCGTGGGGCCTTCTAGGACTATAGCTATGCTCGGTGTGGGGCTTATTTAGATAATATAGCTATGCTCATTATGGGCCTATTTAGGTAATATTGCATACCTGCCAACTTTTATGAGTTTCTTGTAAAATATATGAAAATAGATGTCTGCTATACGCCGCGAAGATTTATCTCGATTATTGTAAATGTATATCATATCAATGTATTAATAGGGATTTCATGGCCATTGATATAGCTGCATGTGATTTATATCGATATTTGTCTGTTGAGATTAATTTCATCAGCTATATTCAGCTTATATTCGTTTGTTTATGGTTTGCATTCAAGGTGGCTGAGTTAAATAAAAAAAGTATTGGTGTTGTGGTACAGCATTGTGCAGTGCAATGTTTCCTATTTAACACACATTATTTATTTTGTTTGTCCAAGTTTGTTATTTTTTATCAACTATATTTTGTGTGACACAAATTGTGAAGTGTTTATTGGGTTAGCATGTTCTCGTGTGATATTTTGACTATAAAGACTACAATCATTTAAAATGAATAGTAAAAAAAAACTATCAATCATTCAGGGATTATTTGATTTTCCATTTATTAAGAAGTCTCAAAAAGTTGCAAAAAAATATGGGTGTGAAAGGACTAAAATGGCAGCTATTTTAAGCGAAATGGCTTCTGACACAACATCTGTGTCCATCATGTGTTTAGAAAATGGACCATTTGCTGTTGCAACTGATGGTAGTAAGTAATGACACGAATGAGAAGCTGTAGTAATATTTTACGATGAAAAGCAACACAAGATTGTAAATGCTGGTCTTTCCATCCCTGCATTGGGTGATTCTCTGGACAGAATATAGGTAATTTCTCAGTTTTAACTAAAGAAAGTAACAGTTGAGCATTTATAGCACTATGTTCTGGTAATGCAACTGTTATGATAGATAGGATACAAGAATGCTGTATCAAAAGAAAAAAAAATTAGCTCATTATTAGTTGCATTTGTCATTTAATAAACCTAACTGCGGAAAAGCTGTTGGTGGTTTGCTTGACAAAATAGATGAAATGTTTGCGGACATTGAGAAAAGTGCTAAGAGGAAAGAGCTTCATAATAAGGGAGCAAAGAATATTCTGAAACATGGATGTTCACAGTAGCTTTTTCTTGGGCGTACTTTGTCAAGGTTAGTTGAATGTAAGTCAGAAATCTTCATCATCTGGAAGCCTCAATTAGTAGGCCCTAGACAACAAAAATCACCCAATCCAAACACTGACGGAGTAAGCCTAAATGTCAAAAATGTGAATGAAAACAAGAGGAATTCCGATTGCGCTGATGTCCCTGGTTCCAGTTAACAGGTCCATTCTGAAGATTCAAACTCCTATTATGAACAAAAGCTGGTCATGTGTCTCTCGTCTGAACTCAACAAGACATTTTGTGCATTTCGTCATATCATCATTTGACAAGGCACGTTAGATTTTCTATTTAATAATTATTATTATTAGATATCTAAAAAAAATTGTCTACGACTGTTTTTACAAAGCTAATCTCATTTATTTAACAAATAATAGTTACAGAAAAGTTTTTATTTTCAAGAGGCCTACTTAAGTATTTTAAGTTGCTACCAGTACAGTACTTAAGTTTTCTTTCCAATGTCATTAATTCAAAACAGTGCACTTTCATTTAACAATCCTATTTGGTGAATTAAATAGACTTGTGTTCTCATTGACTGTTTATTTGTAGGTGATAATACATGTTTACTATAATGTAATTTAATTATTTTATTATTTTGATTATATGATTTACTACTTAGTAAAATTGATATTTTTCTTTGTTAAAATTACATTTTTTTATCACTGAATGTTTTTTTAGTTTTTGGTGTGTTATGAAGTTGAATACCCACATTTTTTGGTATGAGGTTGGGTGCTTGGAAAAATAATGAAAAAATAATAATCAAGAATTGGAGTCGAGAATCAAAAAATCGAGGTTGAACTTAAGAATCGGAATTGAAAAAAACCCAGGTATCATGACATCTTTAGTCCTATCTAGGTAATATAGCTATGCTCACTATGGGTCCTATCTAGGTAATATATCTATGCTCAGTATGGGTCCTATCTAGCTAATATAGCTATGCTCAGTATGGGTCCTATCTAGCTAGTATAAATGTACTGTACTGTTTGTCGTTGTTACAGATGTGAAGAGTGTGGCAAATGTTTCTCCCAGAAGACAGTTCTCCAGTCTCACAGCACTGTACACACAGATGCGCGCCCTCACGTATGTCCGCAATGTGGCAAAGCGTTCAAACAGTTCAGTTCTCTATATTTGCACAGCAAGTGTCATCTTCCAGATCAAACCAAGCCCAAGTTTCCGTGTGGAGTGTGTCAGAAGGAGTGAGTACACTGTCATGTTGCAACATTAACTATAGCAACATGGACAAGGTCACATCATTTGTAACGTGTTATTTCAGGTTCGCAACCAAGCACACACTGGAAACGCATCGTAAGATCCACACAGGGGAACGCAACTTCATCTGTGACGTGTGTGGGAAGAGCTTCATTGCCAAGGGAAGTCTTGACTACCACATACTGACACATTCTGGTGAAAAGCCTCATCACTGCCCAGTGTGTGGCAAGGGGTCAGTACTCGTCACTTGCCGCCATTATTAACACAACTGAGGGGGAAAACCTGCTTCGTGGCTGCATGGTCTAAGGCGTCACTCTTGCAATAGACTAGACTGCCAATGATGGGGAGATCGGTAGGGTGTACTAAGGGTTCTTTTCACTCTCCCTCCATGCAAATGTGGGTACACTTCCTCTATATTCAACCTTACCTCATTTCTAACACATTAGTGCATATGCATATAACCTGAACAGGTTGTAAGATACTGTTCTAAAAAATAAATGATGAATCTAATATATTATGGGTTAATTTCAGATAAAGTATAACAATAAATTATCAAGAGCTTGTTACTCTTTGTTGCATCAGAATTCCAATAAACGACCAGTAAGATTGGTAACAATAAATTATCAAGAGCTTGTTACTCTTTGTGTGCATCAGAATTCCAATAAACGACCAGTAAGATTGGTAACAATAAATTATCAAGAGCTTGTTACTCTTTGTGTGCATCAGAATTCCAATAATGACCAGTAATAAAGTAGACCCCTCATCACATTATTTTAATAAACTACCCCATTATTTAAAAATATGTTTTGATTCATTTACAACAATTAAAATATATACACCTCTTATCAAAATTTTATACCATTTAATAAATTCCAACTTTTTTTTATTCACTTGTTATTGTTTGTTATTGATTCCAAGATTTTCCATTAAACTTGTTCACGCTATTTGACTGTTGTACCAGGTTCAAGACGGCGCGGCTTCTCGGTAAGCACGCAACCCTTCACACGGGCATCAAGCCGCACCAATGCGATGTCTGCGGGAAACAGTTCCGAGAACGTGGTGCGCTCAGGGAGCACAATCGCATACATACCGGGGCTATGCCCTACACATGCGAGTTCTGCGGCAAGAACTTTCGGTTCAAAGGCATCCTAACAGTGCACCGGCGCCAGCACACCGGAGAACGGCCTTACGGATGCACCGACTGTCGGCGCGAGTTCACCAACTGGGCCAATTACAACAAACACATGAAGCGACGACATCGTAATGACAATGACCCTTCAGCGCCAACTCGTTCCGCCAATACTCGGACCTATCATCCACCAGCGGCCAGCATCGCTGCTAACGCCGCACCAGTGGTTTATAGTAACCTGACCGGTGGCGCAGGAGACAACTCTAATAGTTCAACGCTCACTCAGAATAGTGGCATGTACAGTCTACAGAACAACCATAGTAATCTGACATCAGCGGTGGCCAAAATGGCTGCCGCAAACCTCTACAACCAACACCTGGCTAGCAACAAGATGGCAGCAGTTTTCCAACATGGCGCTGGAGCCAACCACACTTCCAAGATGGCAAATGTGTTTCATCAGCAGGACAGCCAGGATTCGCTAGACCGTTCAAACCATTCCAGTACCGGTGGTAATGTTGCTAGCAATCCCCTGATGGGTTCATACCATGTACCATCATACGTCCCAGCGGCCTGCCCATGGGCAGTATGGGCTATTACATTCCGCCCATTCACCACTCTGACCCGAGCATGGACATGTTACAGCACCGCATGGCTAACAACCAGTAACAACCCGGACACGGTTTTAAGTGATTCTTGTCGTTACGCTCGGAATAACTTGGGGTGTACAGCTAAATTTGTATTTTTTTTTAAAGTGATTGTGTTGTAAGAAATAGTAGTAATAATATTATAGGATTCCATTTGAAATTACACTCTAGACAAACACATAAAGCTGCCAGGCATTAAAAGTATTATATTGACTTGATATTATTTATCTCTGGAAGAAGCTACAATTAAAAGAGGAACACAGCTAATATTACGTACCTCTGAGAAGAGTGAAAAGAGGTTTTCTGTAGAGCTGAGGCGTTGCCGATTATCGGCTGTTTGTGACACAATCTGGCAGGCCTCGGTATTTGGCCAGTGTCGTAGGGTAGTGGTTACTCGTGCCAAGTCTCGGCGCTCGATCTTATTTGTGCAGTCAAGGGGAGAGACGGAGAGGGATATTATTATTAACTGTGTCCATCTTGAAGGCTTAGTAAAATGCCTTCATCTACCTCTTTCCTTCCACCATTCTTCTTTTCTCACTTGCACACTTTCTGTTATCTGCTCTTATATCTTACTTGGTCTCCTTTGTGGTATATCTCTATATACTTCATCTCAATCATTTTCTTTGGTATTCTCACCTTTGCTTCCTCTACTATCTCATGTATCCCTGCTCTTTCCTTGATAACTTAATTCCAACATCCTCCAGTTTCTTAGTTTCTCTTACATTCAATGCACATGTGACGAGTTAGCCCCTTCTCCGTTTTAACACAACTCCTCTTTCCCCTCCATTGGTTTTCCACACTATCTAATGCCTTCTCCATATCCATAAATATCATTACCAAGTCTTTCCGTCAGCTGTCTTATAGCGAGGATCAAATCTCCTCATGTAGGTTTGTACAGTAACACATCAGCGCTATTCCCCTCACACCAGCAGCACAGTTAGTAGGATATTAGGTGGATATTTTTTATTCTGATTTAAATTACTTATCGACTCAAACTTTACATTATATGATAACTCGAATCAAACCAAACTAGGATAATATTGATAAGGCTTTATCTTAGGCCATTGCAAATTCCATAACATGCATAAAATATGTTCATATATTTTCAGTTACAATTTTTGTGGTAAAGTAAAATTATTGTATTGATTGTAGAATAGGCTGCACTTTTTATTTACACCAAAATAACCTTTATAAAACCTTCGCAAAGCCTATAATACACCCTTGGATAATAGAGATAGATAGTCACATACATGAACGAGCTCCAAAACTATTCTAATGGGTTTCCTTATGTAATGTGTAGCTCTTTTTATTTAAAATCATAATTTTAGCATATTTAATTAGGTAGAATATGATTTGATAATTATTAAAAATTTGTAAATAATATTTGCTTTGACTCGAATTTAAGAGATTTGCTTTCCAGATGCCTAGTTTTTATATGAAACTGGAAATGTCATATTACCATTGTAGCATTGAAAATAATACTCCCTTCTGAACAGTTCTGTCCAGTAGCAGCAGTGGCGAATGTGTTCCTCTTTTCATTGCTAGTTATTTCATGAACCCTGTAAGAGCTTACTTTGCATTATAAGATAGCAACGGGACCTTAAACCCTGTAAGAGATAATATTGAATTCAAGAATCAAATCCTTCAAAAAAAAAGTTTGTTTTATACTGCGTCTTGGTGGTCCAGAACCAACATGATTAACAACCAGGGCCCAGATCAGTAATTTAACACTCAACTTACATATGAATGTTGACAGTTCTAAGGTAAAAGGTTGTAAGCCTTATTTTTAAACTTTTACAAGAGAGAAAATTTTTGTTTTCTTCCAAGACAATTTATAAATTAGTAGCTGCTTATTTTTATATGAAAGATTGCATTTTATGTTATTTTTGTGGTTAAAATAACTAACGTAGAATTAATATTAAATATACAGAAAAAAAAACCAAGATTTGAGGATTAACGGTTTACTTTGGAGAACTCTGCAGGCAATATGAAATTGTAAGCCTCATTAATAATTAACACGCCATAGTATATTATCATCATTGCTTTAAACTATTATTTGTTACAAGTCTACAGTATGACACACTTTTATTTTACAAATTCGAGAGAATTACTATAGGCCTATTTAGAATAGTTATAAAGAAGAAGGAAAAATGCCCCCCAGAAACATAGACTGTGAATTAAATCTCTTACAAAATGAGGAAAATAAATGATTAAAAAAAAGTAACTAAAATACTAAATAACTTGAATGCACTGGAAACAAAATATTAAATTTAATCCACTTGATCATCTTCATCCATTTCATTCAGACAATCTTGAATGTTGTATTCACGATGGTAGTGTTTTGGGATTACTCCTGAACACAAATCCTTGTACTTTGCAATTGAAATGGGTTGATTATTTGAATATAAAACTTAAAAGTCTGAATTCTTTTTTCTCTCCTGAAAGTTTAAAGTCCTACCACGTCATTACCCTTATAAATGGTTAGTCTACATATTTCCCATATTTTGATTTCTGCACCTTCTTCACTTTTGGTAATTAGTGTTACCCAATACACGCATGCCATGCGAGTGTGTTTTAGAAAATAAGACTACATACCCTGAAGCTGCCGGTACATTCTTTACTTTGTGTCAATACTGCAAACTTCTCCCCATACATCCCTAGTTCCACTTTCATACAGAGTACAATTATAAATAGACTAGAGTACAAAAGCATATTTTTCTATCCAAACTCTTGTCTTTGTTTGGGCGATGAATACCAATGTTAAATATTTCTCGGAACACATATTCTTTCACTAGATCTCATTTCTTTTCTTTACAATCATTAACATATATTATGTATATATTGGCCACCGGTAAATAGTTTGTTTGTATTCTGGTGACAAAATAATGTGCGAGTGCAGTTGGAAGGGATTTTATAAATTTGTCACCTCCTTGGGACAAATAATAAGTAAACGATCAACCACTTTCCCTGTACTTTGTATTCTTACACTTCCCGTGGGCACAGCCATGGGTCTGGCCCTCACTTTCCCTGTACTTTGTATTCTTACACTTCCCGTGGGCACAGCCATGGGTCTGGCCCTCACTTTCCCTGTACTTTGTATGTATTCTTACACTTCCCGTGGGCACAGCCATGGGTCTGGCCCTCACTTTCCCTGTACTTTGTATTCTTACACTTCCCGTGGGCACAGCCATGGGTCTGGCCCTCACTTTCCCTGTACTTTGTATTCTTACACTTCCCGTGGGCACAGCCATGGGTCTGGCCCTCACTTTCCCTGTACTTTGTATTCTTACACTTCCCGTGGGCACAGCCATGGGTCTGGCCCTCACTTTCCCTGTACTTTGTATGTATTCTTACACTTCCCGTGGGCACAGCCATGGGTCTGGCCCTCACTTTCCCTGTACTTTGTATGTATTCTTACACTTCCCGTGGGCACAGCCATGGGTCTGGCCCTCACTTTCCCTGTACTTTGTATTCTTACACTTCCCGTGGGCACAGCCATGGGTCTGGCCCTCACTTTCCCTGTACTTTGTATGTATTCTTACACTTCCCGTGGGCACAGCCATGGGTCTGGCCCTCACTTTCCCTGTACTTTGTATTCTTACACTTCCCGTGGGCACAGCCATGGGTCTGGCCCTCACTTTCCCTGTACTTTGTATTCTTACACTTCCCGTGGGCACAGCCATGGGTCTGGCCCTCACTTTCCCTGTACTTTGTATGTATTCTTACACTTCCCGTGGGCACAGCCATGGGTCTGGCCCTCACTTTCCCTGTACTTTGTATTCTTACACTTCCCGTGGGCACAGCCATGGGTCTGGCCCTCACTTTCCCTGTACTTTGTATGTATTCTTACACTTCCCGTGGGCACAGCCATGGGTCTGGCCCTCACTTTCCCTGTACTTTGTATTCTTACACTTCCCGTGGGCACAGCCATGGGTCTGGCCCTCACTTTCCCTGTACTTTGTATTCTTACACTTCCCGTGGGCACAGCCATGGGTCTGGCCCTCACTTTCCCTGTACTTTGTATTCTTACACTTCCCGTGGGCACAGCCATGGGTCTGGCCCTCACTTTCCCTGTACTTTGTATTCTTACACTTCCCGTGGGCACAGCCATGGGTCTGGCCCTCACTTTCCCTGTACTTTGTATTCTTACACTTCCCGTGGGCACAGCCATGGGTCTGGCCCTCACTTTCCCTGTACTTTGTATTCTTACACTTCCCGTGGGCACAGCCATGGGTCTGGCCCTCACTTTCCCTGTACTTTGTATGTATTCTTACACTTCCCGTGGGCACAGCCATGGGTCTGGCCCTCACTTTCCCTGTACTTTGTATTCTTACACTTCCCGTGGGCACAGCCATGGGTCTGGCCCTCACTTTCCCTGTACTTTGTATTCTTACACTTCCCGTGGGCACAGCCATGGGTCTGGCCCTCACTTTCCCTGTACTTTGTATGTATTCTTACACTTCC
This sequence comes from Timema cristinae, assembly GCA_039000515.1. Lineage (NCBI taxonomy): Eukaryota > Metazoa > Arthropoda > Insecta > Phasmatodea > Timematidae > Timema > Timema cristinae. The sequence continues at coordinate 61,545,552 of JBCFYV010000100.1, forward strand.
CGTGGGCACAGCCATGGGTCTGGCCCTCACTTTCCCTGTACTTTGTATTCTTACACTTCCCGTGGGCACAGCCATGGGTCTGGCCCTCACTTTCCCTGTACTTTGTATGTATTCTTACACTTCCCGTGGGCACAGCCATGGGTCTGGCCCTCACTTTCCCTGTACTTTGTATTCTTACACTTCCCGTGGGCACAGCCATGGGTCTGGCCCTCACTTTCCCTGTACTTTGTATTCTTACACTTCCCGTGGGCACAGCCATGGGTCTGACCCTCACTTTCCCTGTACTTTGTATTCTTACACTTCCCGTGGGCACAGCCATGGGTCTGGCCCTCACTTTCCCTGTACTTTGTATGTATTCTTACACTTCCCGTGGGCACAGCCATGGGTCTGGCCCTCACTTTCCCTGTACTTTGTATTCTTACACTTCCCGTGGGCACAGCCATGGGTCTGGCCCTCACTTTCCCTGTACTTTGTATTCTTACACTTCCCGTGGGCACAGCCATGGGTCTGGCCCTCACTTTCCCTGTACTTTGTATTCTTACACTTCCCGTGGGCACAGCCATGGGTCTGGCCCTCACTTTCCCTGTACTTTGTATTCTTACACTTCCCGTGGGCACAGCCATGGGTCTGGCCCTCACTTTCCCTGTACTTTGTATGTATTCTTACACTTCCCGTGGGCACAGCCATGGGTCTGGCCCTCACTTTCCCTGTACTTTGTATTCTTACACTTCCCGTGGGCACAGCCATGGGTCTGGCCCTCACTTTCCCTGTACTTTGTATTCTTACACTTCCCGTGGGCACAGCCATGGGTCTGGCCCTCACTTTCCCTGTACTTTGTATTCTTACACTTCCCGTGGGCACAGCCATGGGTCTGGCCCTCACTTTCCCTGTACTTTGTATTCTTACACTTCCCGTGGGCACAGCCATGGGTCTGGCCCTCACTTTCCCTGTACTTTGTATTCTTACACTTCCCGTGGGCACAGCCATGGGTCTGGCCCTCACTTTTTTGATGGCATAACTTTATTAGTTTTACTTATATAAATCTCACCTTTTTGCTTCTTTTTCTTTTGAATACAAGTTTTAGACAATTTTTTTCCTTTTTCATCAACACTATCATCTTATGTTTCATTTTCTCCAATAAAGAGTGTTTACACTGACTCCATAAGTTTCTTTAGAGGTGAAATCGTTGTTGTGGTTGTGTGTACTTTGTCAACAATAATTATATTACTCTCTAGGTACTGAGTGCTTTGAGTTAGAAGAACCACATTCACTGCTCTACTGGAGTGAAAACTTTGCTCTATACAATACATTTTCACTGACTTGATCGTTGAGACATTATAACATAAATAACTAACACTGAAACTTTATGACCACTCGGATAACTCAACAAAGAAATGCTAATAGTGATGTGGCATACTACTAGGCCTGTGTAATGAAACATTGCACGAGGGTTACCCAAAAAAATAAACTGCTATATTTCTATTAATATTGGTCTGAGCATTACAGCACTTGATCTACATTTAACTGTAGCAAAATCAAATTGAAATATCCCAAAATTTTAATTTTTTGAGGGTTACAACCTTTTACCTTAGAACCATCAATGTAATAAAAATGGAATGTATTTTTTCAACCCCCCTAATTGGGTTACTTTTTTATATTCTACGTATATTTTTCCTAGGCATTTGCGGTAATGACATTTTGACTTAAGGTAATTTTCAGACGGAAAATATTTTAAAACTAATTTTTGAATTAAGGATTCTAAATGTTTTTAAAATATTTAATACCAATCAAATTATTAGCTTTCACATTTATTTAAACTAAAAAAATACCGTAGTATAAATAAACTAGATCTTGCTCAAGCTTTGTGTTTTAAGAAAGGTGCCTCAACGACCCGGAAGTACTTCCATGATTAGTTTTTTAAATTTTGCCACAATTTATATATTTCAGACATTTTATCTTTTTTTGAAATATTAGCCTTGTTTGCGCTCATGTAAATTGTGTTCTTATTGTATACTTAAACAAAATACTATTTTCAAATATATAATCAAATAAAGTAATTGGTTTAATACAGTTGAAACAAACTATAATTTGAATTTACGTTTCAAAATCAATTTTCCTTTTTATAAAATAAGATGTTCAAAAATAATTAAAATCGTAGTAGTTTCTAAAATTAATTTTAAATAATGTTTTACATAGTTGGCAACAAGATTTTCAAGTCTTATCTTTAAAACATGGAACATGTAACCACAAACATTTTTTTTTTCGTGTTCTCTATTCAATCACGTAGTTTAAAAAAGTAGCGTCTACTACCTGTTTGAGTTATACACAGTGAACTAAGTTACTCAAGATATCACAACTAAAAGTGAGTGCTTTGTGTATTGAGAAGCCTATATTTAATGTTTAAACTTGCTCTTGTTATTCATATGAAAATTGTTACTTTTCCCGAAAAATCCAGCACAAGTTTCAAGAACATTCATTTTCCTGAATTATTTTCCAGAGGTTCGGGATCCCAACCAGGCCTGATTTTTCCTTTCATGTTCATAATTTTTTTTCAATACTATACAAGGCAAGCACAGGCTGTGTTGCCTAATGAACCAGAGAACAGGCAACCCTGTACAAGCACTGGCTGTGTTGCCTTTTAAGGATTGATGTAATGATAGTCAAATGATATTTATTACCCATTTATTTGGACACTAAAGATACATTGTGGACAATACAAACTACACCACCCATTGGTTCCCCACTTCAGGTTAAGATGATAGCCTCTCCATTCCAGTAAACATACATTTTAGATATATATATTTAAAGTTACTTATTCGTGAAATTGTAACTATAGGGTCTATAAGCTACAACATTGTTTGGAAAAGGTTTAGCTGGAGGAATTTTCTAATCTGACAAGAGGGTAGTGTAACATCACTTTCACGTCTTCTTTACAATCTTTGAACATTAGAAATTATGTGATTAGTTCCTAAATATCCCACACAAGTGTAAAGATGGTTTGATGTTTAGGTGTGTGCCATTTCAGAATGAATGAATGCAACAAGAGGTTGAAAAAGTTTCTTAAGAAAGCTCACAAGTTGAATAAATGCACTTTTAAAAAATACAACCATTTTGTGAAATAAAAACCCTTGTTTTTAAAGTGAAATTAAGGCAATGGTTGTCCCAGTTTAAGAAGACAAGACCCTCCACAAATGAGATAATTCTTGTCAAGTTATTTACACATCAAGATAGATTCAAATTGCGTTGAGAGTGAAAGTTGGAACATTTTTTCAACCTGTCAACTAATTTACAAATGTTAAAAGTTTTCCCCAAACAATTATAAAGATTATAGTTTGTTGCTGTTTAGATGCCTGAAGGTGGACAGACCAACCAGAAAGCTCAAGTTATATTGGCAGGACACAGTACACAGTAGCAGGAGGTCAAGGGTTTAGTGTCCAGAAACAAAACACCACAAATTAATTACTCTTCAATAAATTAAAACTAACTAATTTTTGTTTAGTTACAAAATTATAATATTTGCAAACATAAGTAATATTTTCTCAAAAACTATCACAATCATGATTCTCATAAAAATAGAGTAAATTTAAAGTTGAAGCCCTTGTTGCTAAGTCAGTCCACCTCCAGACATCTCTGGGGACAAATGTTAATTGTGCTCTACTCAGCAACCATCTTGTTGCGGTGAGAGTCCTCGTCCATCTTGGAGCTCCTCGTTGATGGCTCCCGACTTTGAACAAGAAAGATACCAAGGTGAGAGTGTGTGAAATGTTGGCGGGAGTGTGGCAAGGTGAGTGTGTGTGAAATGTTGGCGGGAGTGTGGAGGACAAGAGGAGGGTACCAAGTGAGTGTGTGTGAATTTTGCGGAGTGTGCAAGTGAGAGTGTGTAAATGTTGGCGGAGTGTGGCAAGGTGAGGTGTGTGAAATGTTGGCGGGAGTGGGCAGGGACACGAGAGGGTACAAGGTGAGTGTGTGTGAAATTTGGCGGGAGTGTGGCAAGGTGAGAGTGTGTGAAATGTTGGCGGGAGTGTGGCAAGGTGAGAGTGTGTGAAATGTTGGCGGAGTGTGGCAAGGTGAGTGTGTGTGAAATGGCGGGAGTGTGGCAAGGTGAGAGTGTGTGAAATGTTGGCGGGAGTGTGGCAAGGTAAGTGTGTGTGAAATGTTGGCGGGAGTGTGGCAAGGTGAGAGTGTGTGAAATGTTGGCGGGAGTGTGGCAAGGACACAAAGGAGGGTACCGCAAGCTCACCTTTCCTTCTTTGCGTCTCTAGAGTGGGATCGATCTCCATGTTTGTCTCCAGAACGAGAACGCTGCGAGCGACTGCGGGACCGACGGGACCTGTCGGGAAACAAGTATCAGACCTAGCTTTGGGCGTTGTGGAGGAATATACCAGAACAAGTGAAATCTCCCCAAGTTGGGTAGCAAGAAAGGCCCTCTGCCCTAGTTAAGGTTAACGTTAGAACTCATACATACGAGAGGGTATCAAGAAGTGTCAAGACTGGTTCTGTAAAATGGAAACAGAGTGGACCATGGGGATGTGTACGCTGGTGTGTCACTCGCGGTTCAAAGACAGAGGTCAGGGTGACCTTCCGCGAGCACAAACCCGGACAGAGTTAGGTGAATGTGTCATACAAATCAGTGCAGACAGTTCTCATGTCTGTTCTGCGAGAGTACATTTGGTGGAAAAGACCAGAATTGTGACGCGAGGGAGATTTGAAAACGCACAAGTTTATTGGGCACAAAACATGATCATAACTCCTCACCCACCGTACTCGCCTGATTTGGGCCCCTGTGACTTCTTCCTCTTCCCGAAAATTAAGTTAAAGCTCAAGGCTCATCAGTTTGACACCGGGAATGAAATCAAGCATGGATTAGCGCTGGTATCGGTGTATCCCTGCACAAGGGACTACTTTGAAGGATATGGTGGCCAAATTTAAATCAGGTAGTTTATTTCCATTTTACAGAACCCGCCCTGAAACTTTTTGTGATGCCAATACTTGCTTACAACATTAACACTAACTTGTTACACCTGCTCCAAATGATATAAGAGGCGAGAAACCTCTAAACAAAATAATAAAATATGACAATGTACAAAGATATCCACATCATGTGATGAAATTATATAAAGTACACTACAATATAATTACAAGTGAGCTCACTAAGGATTAATAAAATTCCTAATTAGTTAATTGCCTATAGAAAAATCTAGCCATCTAGTGGTGGTGCCTAGCGTATTAGTAGAGGTCTGGATACAAGTTACTAAATAGACCTTTAAACAGCCAAACAACGCCATCTTAAGGTGCCAAAACAAGATGGCAAGAGTCCATTGAACAAGTTGAGGCGAACTAACCATTTTAATTTAAGTTTCATACAATATTTCAACAAAGGTTTTTAAACCCAAAATTAATTCTCTCATAATTAGCCCCATAGTTATGTTCAAAAGAAAGATTTAAGCCCAAAGCAAAACTTTTAACAAACATAACAAAAATATGATTTTGAAAAAGATGTTAGGCCGAAAGAGAATTTAGTAAAATATAGAGATTACACCTGCTGCAGATAGTGCCGCTTACCTATGCCGAAGTTGGTGGTATAATGAGTACCAACCAACACAAGTTCAACATGCCAATATATAACACAATCACCTGATCTCGGTGATTTCAAAGATGGATAAAAAAGGATGGGGGGGGAGGGGAGAGATTATGGCATATGAGTATACCAACTGGAAACTTTGACGCTAATTTAGATGGCTCTAGAATACAACCATCTGCATTAGTTTCTGGGTGTGACGCCACAATGTTGATATCCACTGCCCTCGTTAGTTTGATGGCAGGGTCAGAACATACCTGTTTCTTCGGGAGTGATGAGGTGAGATTTTTATAATATTATTTTCTTCCTTTGTAATATGCCACACATTACACAAGCTTTGGGTGTTGTGGAGGAATATATCAGCATCATTATTGTATTCACCATATTTTCTTAAATTTTATTCAGAGTGGTTTTGGAAATTTTGTTTTAAGTGTTTTTTTTTTCACCATAAAGGAAACATAAAAGAGTAAAAAAAAATATTTAACAATAATTTGAATAACAAAAGATTACATATAATTAGAGACATGCAAAAGGGGAGGATATTTTACTCAAAAAGTGATATTTTATGCTGAGAGCAATGTTAATATCTACATAAATGTGTAGAATTATTATTCATTAAAAAAATGAGGCCTAAAATCCATAATACAGTAGCATGCTCCTGGATACAAAACAATTCATCATTAGGTTACTAGCATATTGTGAGCACAAAGTAATAAACTTTTCTTACACTCTCAAATGAAAACCTTGCCAATGTGGCCAGATTATTTTCTTTTGTTGGACGTCACAAGAAAAACCACCTCCTTGGCTGTATTCAACAGAGTGATTCTACCTTACGGAATTTTAGACACCCTCCTCTTTATATTTTTCCGAGTTGATGTGCTTCACCCAGGAATACCTGTGGTCCCATGATACAGTAACGTCACATAACTCGCATAAAACTATCTACATTTTTCATTCATATTGGGTATTTAACTATTTATTAACATATTCAAAGAGAAATATGATCGACGTTGCAAGGTTCATATAGATTAGTGTCCTTGCTTAGTTGGACCTAGCGTTAAATCTTTAAAGGCTCAAAACAAAGAATCATCTATCGAAATTTTAGTATCTTTAAAAATGAGCTGGCCCAGTGGCTAAATAATTTTATAATGGAAATCGATAAATTAAAGAAAACTGTAAAATTAACTAACTAGAGTAAATTTAATGAATAAAGGGAAAATGTGTGAAGATCCCATCTTCCTTTCTTGTATCTTCTATTGAAGTAGTCACACACATTTAAACACTAATAGAGTAGTATTTTGGCAATGTGGTCTTTATCACACACAAAGAGAGAAGCGTTATATTTTCACTTCTGGTTGATGGTTAGCACCACAGTTTCCCATATGACACTTTTGTCAATATTGTATTTATACTGCATTTCCTTGTTGGTGATTAAATATTCTGCATTACAGCCCATTTATGAGCTGTGTAAGCAGTAAAACTCACATTCAGTAAACATCACTGGGCTGTGATCTCATAATGGGTAGAACCAATGACCTAGCCTCAACACTTTATTAGAGGAAGGTTCTTATTCTCAGTAGAATAAAGATTTGTTTAGGAAAAGGTGATGTTTTCTGTAATAACAATATCAGTAAAATGACGGAAAGGGGACTTAGAAAATTAAAACGTATAATATTACGCAGTCTAAAATCTACTAGTAAAGAGCTAAGTAATTCCTACTTACTTTACATTATGCAGTAAAATATCCCATAAAAGTGTACGTAGAAAATTATTCCGTGAAGGATATGGAGTTCGTCGCCCAAGATCACACCACAGACCAAAAAACGACTCGAGTGAGCTAAAGGACTGGCAGAAGGTAAGAACAATTTTGGAACGATGTTTTTTTCTTTATAAAACCCTTGAGTGCAGTACAGTGATAAATTATGTAAGATTTCAGTTTAATTATTTTTAGTTACTAAAACATTTTCAAAAATTAGTTTTGTCAATTTAAACTTCTTTTTTTAAATTCCTAAATAGTTTTCAACTATTTGTCAGTATTGATTACTGTATTGTCAAATTTTAAGTTTTTGCTATGGTTTTTTTCGGTGATGAATCTATTTTCAAGATCTCAGTATATATAATTCATTCACAACCTTAGTTTACTTGGATAACAGCTCAAAATGTTAGTAGTAGTTGTCTCTAATGTATCACTACGCCAACAGCAGACATCTATCACTTTGGATCACTGTAATTAAAAGATGGTAATATATGAATGTGATAGTTAACCACAGTAGGTGACCTGGGGGTCTAGGGGGTAAGGTGTCAGACTTCTGTGCTGGCGGCCGGGGTTCAATCCTCGGTCCCGGCACAGATTTATCTGATTACCAAACCCTTCCTTCACCTCTGACAAGACATCTTGTGAATGTGGGGAATGCCAGGCCTCCACCGTGGTTCGGATTCCACGTTAAACTGTAGGTCCTCCATTTCATCTCACAATCACCATACCATCACACATTAGCGTAAGTGCGTATAACCCGAACGGGTAGTAAGACGCGGTGCTAATAATAATAATAATAATAATAAATAATAATAATATAAAAGTTAACCACAGTAATTTAGGCCAATATTATTAATATATTTATTTAAGGTCGGGCACAAAGCTTATTTATCCTTTTATTCCACTTAAAAAATTAATATTCACAGCACTTTCATAAAAACTTCTAACGAACATAGCTTCAAAATGTTGACCGACGAATTTAAACCATGTGGTTGAATCTGACAGAAACAAGTTTTTTTACAATGATGCACCCACGCAGTTGATGAAAATATTTTATTGAGTTAAATATTTCTAAATACTATAAAATAACCATAAAATTATTTATTGTATTTAAAAAGATTACAAATATTTTCTTTTTTCCAAGTAAATACGATGCCTCTATTAAAAGGTATTAATGTATGCACTATATTACAGACAATCAATAAAGTTACAAAACAAAGAATAGGTACTTTTAATTATGTTTAAAATATTGTTTCAAGTTCGATAAAAATTAATTATTAAAAGCAATAAAATAGTATGAGAAAACTTAAGTTTACATTATTTTAAATGTAAAAATTTTACATTAATAACAAAACAGTGATCTTTTACAAGTGTTGGCAACCCAA